>OU612046.1:90985470-91410750 GCA_914767935.1 Coremacera marginata | reverse complement strand
GCCAATGTTAGATTTTAAGTTCAGTTTTAAGATATACTTAAGCTCAGCAAGTGCAGTTGCCACTTAAAATAAAATACTCAAGGTTTAATTTCGTTTGTTTTATTTAATCAACTACACAAAACTGGCGACGAGGATAGGATTCTAAGTGAAAAATAGCATTCCTATTTGAAAAAGAACTTATGCAGATGGAAAATAAATTTTCATAGTGATTTAAAATATTAAACTGAATGCTGAAAAATAGCATTCTTATTTTAAAAAAGAATTTAGTTAAACGAAAAATAAATTTTCGTAATTAAAAAGAACTTTAGTTTAAACTAAGTGCAATCAAAAAATTCATTTTCGTAATAACTGGAAAAGAACTTAATCCAAACGAAAAATAAATTTTCGTAATAAATGATAATAACTTTAGTGCAGACAAAACATAAATTTTCGTAGTGAATTAAAATATTAAATTTGAACTCTAAGTGAAAAAAAAAATATTTTTTATTTTATTTAATTTTCCTGTTCAATAAGTATACAGACACTGCAGATGTTCTGGCGAAAACAAAAGACATAAAAGAAAACCAAGAACTAGAAAATACCAAACAAATAAAAAGAGTTAAGAAGTGTTTAAGAAAAGGGAAATGTGCTTATAATAATAACTTGAACATTTACAACGAATGTCATCACACAACCTATATAACAAAACAACTACCGATGAGAAGATAACCGCTCTTGCATTCATAAAGATTTACAAAAAATTGACGCAGATTTCAACGACAAACGCAGCATCTGAGAAGGAAATTGCAAGCTCGTTAGCTGAAGAAGAAAATAGTACGGTAGTATTAAGATATTAAAAAAAAAAAAAAAAAAATATGTAATAGCAGAATATATATATTTTCGTTTTTGTTATAAAATTGCCGCAGAGGTAAAGTAAAGTGAAAAGTTAAAAAAAAAAATAATAATAATAAATTAATAATAATGGCAACATTAACGCTCACAGAATGTCTAAGAGAGGCACGTAGCGTACCTGTATTTACGGGTGAGGGAGAATATAGTCTTTCTAATTATATTAGGGATGTTAATGCTGTTCTGCTGCTAACTGAGGCGGTAAACACAGGAATTGTAAAAAAAGTGTTAGCTAATAAACTTCAAGGCAAAGCCTTAAGAAAAGTAGAGTCATTAACCGATCAGTCATGGGAGGCGATCTTGACAAAGCTTAGACAGGAGCTTGGGGTTAAGAGTAGCTATTTTAGCTTAAGACAGCAGGCTATGGATGTTAAGGCAGGAAATTTAGAGGAGTTACACTACAAGCTTGAGAAAGTATTAAGTTATATGAACACAAAATATAATTTAGAGACTGTAAAGGATGAAGATTATAACCCAACAAAAAACATGAGAATTATTTTTAATATTTATATGAATCATTTACCTGTCCTCGTAAAGACTTTACTGCTACAAAGTAAAATAGGGTGCATATATGAAGCACATGATTATTTTGTCGAAAGCAATTTATTAAAAGTGATAAAGCTAGAAAAACAATTCATGAAGAAAACCCAAACGTTTTCAGATAATAGCATATATAGTCCCAATTTTCAAGGAAGTATGCATAAGAGTTTCAATAATCTTCAACAGGAAACCTATAATAAAATGGCACAAAATAATAGGAATGGACAAGGCCATTCTAATAATAATAATTACAGGAACAATTCATACGGTAATGATAACAACTACAGGAAAAATTCATATGGTAATAATAATAATTTCAGAAACTATTTGTACGGTAATAATAAGGGTAGGACAAATTTAAATTCTGCATATAATAAAAGATATCAAAATAATCAAAGTTCGTCAATGATACCGAATCAGAATTCAAGTGTAGAACCGATGGATGTAAATAACGTGAAGCTTGTAAATTTTCAAATACGTCGAGAAGTACCAAATTACCCATAACAGATCTTACATTTAATAAAGTACCAGTTCGATGTTTAATTGATACTGGATCCGCTACTACTTTAGACGATTACAGAGTTTTTGGTAAACTCAAAACTCTTAGAAATTTAACTTACCCAATTAAATTAAATACACTTACGGGATCCGTTAACGTAACGCAGGAAGTAATATTAAATATTCCTTCAGAATTTAATGATCATGAAAAAACCATGTCAGTAAATTAACCGATTTTCGCAATGACACGTTCGATTGTATAATAGGGAATAATATTTTGACACCAATAGGGGCAACAAATGAAATATTAAATAATAGACTGATTATAAATGGAAACGAAATAGCTATTTGTAAAGAAAAAGAGGCTCCTTACAAATATGAAGAAATAAATTATTTAGAGAGTGACGTATATGATATAAATCAGGTAATAAATAAGGAGCTAAATGAGGAAGAAAAAATTAAACTTGTAAAATTCTTGATCAAAAATAGAAGGACATTTCATGAAGAGGGTCATGATTTGACCGCAACCGATTATATAAAGCATAAAATAATAACTACTTCAGATCAACCGGTTCATCAACGGTACTCAAAGAACTACCGTTATCCTCAAGTTCACGAAAAGGAAATTGAGCGGCAAATTGGCGAAATGTCTCAACAAGGAATTATCAGACCAAGTAAATCTCCTTACAGTTCACCCCTATGGGTAGTACCGAAAAAATCAGACGGTGATTTAAAGAAATGGCGAATCGTAATTGATTATAGGAATTTAAACAAAGTCACAATAGATGACAAATTTCCGATGCCTAATATTGAGTCCTTATTTGATAAACTAGGACGCGCAAATTACTTCTCTACCTTAGATCTAGCGAAGGGTTTTCATCAAATTCTTATGGATGAAAACGACATAGAGAAAACTGCATTTTCTACTCCGATGGGTCATTTCGGGTACATTCGAATGCCTTTCGGTCTGAAAAATGCTCCCGCTACTTTCCAGCGGATGATAAATCATGTTTTGCGAGATTTTGTAAATAAATTCTGGATAATATATATGGATGACATACGTATTAGTTTTATCCACGTCAGTAAGCGAACACTTTGAAATATTAACAAAAATATTTCAAAAGCTTAATGAGTTTAATTTGAAGGTTCAAATGACCAAATGTCAGTTTTTATCAAAGCAAACTGAGTTTTTGGGTCACGTTATCACTTCCGAAGGCATAAAGCCAAATCCATCCAAAATAGTGTCAATAAATAACATAAGATTATTAAAACTTTTCTATGATAGCATCCCCTATCATTAAATATTTAAAAAAAGATGCTAACATGAAACAAATTAGAACAGACAACGAATATGCAAAAGCATTCGAAAAATTGAAATTACTTATAACAACATATCCAATTTTAGCTTTTCCCAATTTTAATAAAGCATTTGTACTCACTACCGATGCAAGCAATCTTGCAATAGGAGCCGTCCTAAATCAAGAAGGTAAACCAGTATGTTATACAAGCCGAACTTTAAACGGTCTCGAAAAAAATTACTCCACAATAGAGAAGGAGTTACTGGCCATTGTATGGGCAGTGAAATATTTTAGACCATATTTATACGGGCGGAAATTTTTGGTTCAAACGGATCACCAACCTTTTAAGTGGCTTTACACGTTAAAAGAACAAAAATCATAGAATAATTCGTTGGAAAATCTTATTAGGAGAATACGAGTTTGAAGTAGATTACGTAAAAGGCAAGGATAATAAAGTTGCCGATTTCTTGAGTAGAATAGAGTATCCGAAAGGTTATAGAAATGAAGAAGATTTTGATTTAAAACCTATTTTTCATCTTTCGAATGAAGAAGTCAATATCGATACCGAAAGCGAAGTTGACGACTTAATTTCTTCAACTGGGGCGACCATTCACTCAAGTCAGGAAAACTGTAATGATCATTTCCCTATAAGCGAGGGAATTGTAAATAAATATAGAACTCAAATCAGAATTGTCAAGTCAAAAAATTTGGAGATAGAATATTATTTCCGTAAGTATAAGATAATTTATATAGAAGAAGATGATCTAAATAGAGAGCATTATCTAAATGATTTGTTTAGAAATGGAAAAAGTGGAATTTTCTCAGAACTAGCTGATCATAAATACAACATCATCCAACAAAAACTTATCAGTTTATTCAGCAATGACTCGAAAATTAAATTTATAAAATGTTCAAAACTAGCGGTTGATTTAACAAACGAAGAACAGGTATATGCTGAAATAGAAAAAATGCATAATACTACTAATCATCGAGGAGTCTTAGAAAATTTTGAGGATATCAAAAATGATTACTTTTGTCCAAATTTGATTCAATTTATTAACAAATTCATTAATAACTGCACCATTTGTGGCGAAAATAAATACGACAGGAAACCAATAAAAAACTTTTTAACGCAACAGAAACCCCTAACAAACCAAATATGATTGTTCAATTAGACATATTCCAAGTTCAAAAAACATATTTTTTAACCACAATAGATCGATTTACAAAATTAGCTAGCGTTCACAAAATTGACGATAAAAGTATGATTACTGTAAAACAGAAACTCTAAGAAAGAATATCATATTTAGGGAAACCGGAAATGTTAATAATGGACAATGAATCCAACAATACATTAATAAAACTCTTTTGTAGAGAAAAGGGAATTACACCCCATTTTACGATTCCTAACTCCCACACGGGAAACTCCGATGTCGAACGATTTCATTCGACCTTATTGGAACATATAAGGATTATAAAATGTAGTAATGAAAATATGAACATAAATGAAATAGTTATAAATGCGGCTGGTTATTATAATAACTCCATACATTCTACCATAGGAATCAAGCCTATGGATTTCATTAATCATGAAAATATAAATTTAAATAAAGTTGCTGAAAAAATACGAATTAAGAAACAGATGGTAATCGATAGAATAAATTCAAAACGGGAAGCCGTTCTGAATTTTAATAAAGGTAATATTTATATTAAAAATCTAAAAGCTATAAGACAGAAAATTGTAAAAAGATACAATAAATTGAGTCATAGTTATCCAAACAAAATTGACATAACACAGATAAAGAGACCATTAAAATGTATTTTTTCAGATGATGTCGTTAATAACGCTTATAACAGTAATGCCAACCTCTAAGCAAATTAAAATATATAAGAGTAGGTGTAATTGAATATAAAAACTACGTAATAGTTTTTGTAATTAAGGTGCCAAAAACGTTTAAAACGATTCGGTTGAAAGCGCTCATTGTATTCGCTAATGAACAAAATATTAAGGAAATTGTTGAATTGAAACACCACAAGAAGGTTTCCTATACGTTTTTTTATAATAACTTTTATATTATTTATACTTACCATTATTACTTTTTTTATCTTAAGCAAGAAATTTCCAATAATTGTAAAAGGGACTCGAATTTCAAGGGGGGGGGGGGGGCGAGTTATGTATAACGCTCCTACCTATGTTTCTGCTGAAGATGCAGCAGAACCATCTCCGCTTAATGTATCGGCTTAGTTTAGTTCGCCGACTTAAATAAACATTGCGGGTAAAATAAACATAACGTTTGAGTGGCAACTGTTTAAAATAACGACGTTCTCACGCAATTTGATATCGTGAGATAAGTCTCTACTTGTGCGGCCACAGTTAATATAAACAATTGCAAATTTAATTAAAAACCTATAGAGGATGCATTATATGTTGACACAACATAAATGCATTTTCTGCAGGAATAAAATCTTACGTTGGTTCCACTGAATGTTGGAAGCTACGTTATGGAAAGATGATTGATAAGACATCAATAATCTTTCCACGATTCTTCCATACAATCGATCCCTTCGTCTTCACAAACAGGTTACTTGGAAGCCAATTTTTCAGTTCAGTTCAGTTTTAAGATATACTTAAGCTCAGCAAGTGCAGTTGCCACTTAAAATAAAATACACAAAGTTTAATTTCGGTTGTTTTATTTAATCAACTACACAAAACTAACATGTGCTATTTTAAGGATGTTTTTATATTTAGCTGTAAATGCTGATTTTAAGTCATCAAAGTTTTCAGAATTAGAAAAAAAACCTTGTGCAGTTCTGACTGTTGAACTTAATTTAACACTAAACATAAGCTCTAATGAGGTTTTCTTTGCCTCTGTATTTAATCAGCTGTATAAAAGCTACGTTATTTTCAAAAATGGCTCTAAGTCATTGAAATGTCCACTAAATGTTGGTATGCTTTTTATGGCTAACTCTATGTTGAACGACGCCATTGTTACTATTTTTTTATTGTTTTATTCTGTATTACTAACCTTTAAATAACTAAATATATTTTATTTCCTTAGATATGGCAACCCAAATATATTCTACTTTTGGTTTTGTTGTATCTACGTATGATTGGCTATATTGTCTAGAAGGTGATCTTTTCAATTTAGCTAGCAACTGTGTAAGCTCCTCAAAATCCACGAACTGATAAATTATTTATTTTAACGATATTACGATATTTTTGTATACAATTGTTTTCATTTGTTTTTATTTATTTTATTTTTTTATACATTTGCATTTATACTCTGGCGTAATTGCCTCCTCACATAGTTCTTATAATATCAGTAATTATTTCGACAATACTATTAAAAAGATTGCTATCGCTGCTGCTACTGCTGCTGGCGTTGTTGTTGTTGTTAGTAATTTTTTCGCTGGACCACCAACCCATGTCTTGTTTTTTGTATTAGTTGTCTTCTCTGATGTTCTATCGTCTTGACAATTTGAAGTTTATCCAGAAGTGCTTTTTTGCGATAACTCTATATAGTTCGGCACACTCCCTTCTGTATCTTGCTTGCTTGCCTCCTCGAACCTTCTTTTTTATAACTTCTTGTGCTGCTTGAATTCTCAATTTACCGATATTATGTTTTTGTTGCCTTTGTTGGTATTCTTCAAGAGACAGTGGTCTCTTGAAAAATCAAGCTTTTTCAAATACTTGAAAATTTGCTTGGTTTGAACTTTAAAAAACCAAGCAAAGCAAGCTTCGTATCAAACCAATCAAGCGCAAGCTTTTTTGCTCCGCTGCGCACAAAAACTTGAAGCGATTCAAATTTTCGGCAATATACTTGAAAAGATTGAAATGTTCGGCAAGAGCTTATAAGCTTGCAAGCATCCAAATAGTTCAAATAGCTCAAATTCGGAAAGTTTGTTCTCTTGGGGGTCGCTGATTGCGATTCTGATATCAGAGTATAAAAACTTGTTTGGACACTAGGGTGGCCCGTAAAAATAATTTTTAGTGATTTTGACAGATTTTGTCCTGTTTTGCAAAGTCGGATCAATTATTTGGGATCTGATGCTAGAATACAAAGTTTTTTCACACTAGGGTGGACCATACATTTTTTTTGTGTAATTGCCATATTTTGCCATTTTTTGCTATAAAGTCGGGCCAATTATTTAAAATCTGGTGTAACCAGATGTTTTATATTATTATTAATAAGATTAAAATAAAACAATTTTTTTCCCACTAGGGTGGCCCTAAAAATACTTTTTTTGTGATTTTGCCCGTTTTTGCAATATAGTTGGACCAATTTTTAAGAATCTGATGTCAGAACATTTAAAGTTTATTTGGACACTAGGGTGGAACCTTAATTTTTTGTTCTGCAAGTTCTTACCATATTTCTCAATTAAGTCGGACCTATTATTTTAAATCTGGTATAAGAACACTAAACAATTTTTTTTACACTAGGGTGGACCCTTAAAATATTTTTTTTTTATTTTGACGATTACGCCAGTTTTTGCAATGTAGTTGAACCAATTATTGCTAAAACTACATTGCTACATTGCAAAACTGGCGTAATCGGTCAAAATCACAAAATAAAAATATTTTTAGGGTCCACCCAAGTGTCCAAATAAACTTTTTATGTTCTGACATTATATTTTAAATAATTGGTTCAACTACATTGCAAATACTGGCGTAATCGGTCAAAATCATAAAAAAAAATATTTTTAGGATTCACCCTAGTGTTCAAATAAACTTTTTATATTCTAACATGAGATTCTAGATAATTGATCCGACTACATTTCAAGAACAGTCGAAATCGGCCTAAATCACAAGCAAAATATTTTTAGGGTCCAACCTAGTGTCCAAATAAAATTTTTATGTTCTGACATGAGATTCTAAATAATTTATTCGACTGCATTGCAAAAACTGGCAAATTTTGTCAAAATCACAAAAAAGTATTTTTAGGGTCCACAAAACTTTTAAGTGTTCTTACACCAGACTTAAAAGAATTGTTACGGCTTTATTTAAGAATAAAACAAAATCTTGCAGGAACAAAAAAAAAGGTTTTTGGGTCCACCCTAGTATCAAAAAACCTTTTATATTCTGACAGCAGAATCCAAATAATTGGCCCGATTGACAGCACAAAATATTTTTTAAAAACAAAAAGCACAAAGAAATCATTTTTAAGGACCAGTTTTATCAGCGACCCATAATTTCACAAGCTATTTTCAAAACTATTTATTTGGGTACGCCCTTGTGCTCAACAAATTTTTCTTTAACTCTGCCTTCAGTAACAGTAAATCACATTAAAATAATCATTACTTTCGCACTCAAAAGCACTTCCCTTAAGCAAATAAGTTGAGTTAGTTGAATATTCACAAACAAATTCAAGCTTTTCTATCTCTATGACGTACGTTTCCAGTCTGCTGCCGCTCGTTTTTTCTTCGTGTCGTTGATCACGCGTTCATAAATTCGGGCAACAAGCTGACGTCGACTTGACTAATTTCAAGTATACTTGAACTTGATTGAAAATTATCAAGTTCAAGCGTGCTTGTATTCATAAATTTAGCAAGTACTTCAAATTGCAAATGAATAGGCGTTTTACCACCGATTTATGAGAAATAACAAGAGTATCTTTTAGAGCTAATTGTTTAGCATAGTTCCGCTGAACGTTTATTTCTGGCCCTCTTAATAAACTAACAACTATTTATATTTAAATTGATATAAAGAATTAATAGCTATTACCTCAGAATTTCCGCCACTAGTCATATGCAAATGAGATTGCGCTTTGTTGTTATTTGTGTTTCTCTAAATGTTTTACTAGTGGCTGCTCGTCATCTGAGACTTGGCACACTTTATAAACGTAATGTTTTGTGTAAAAAGAAACTAAATAAAAAGTAAACAAATAAAATAGTACTTCTCATTGCTCGTCATCTGAGACTTGGTTTACTTTATAAACTTTGCTTACTTATTGTTTGACAGAAATTATGTTTTGTGTAAAAAGAAATAGAAAAATAATGCAGGGTAAATCATGTTCATGTTGTGCGGGTACAATACAGTACAAGAGGCTTCTTAGAAGTATCTAAGGATTTACAGG
The DNA here is from genome assembly GCA_914767935.1 of Coremacera marginata. Lineage (NCBI taxonomy): Eukaryota > Metazoa > Arthropoda > Insecta > Diptera > Sciomyzidae > Coremacera > Coremacera marginata. The sequence continues at coordinate 91,401,452 of OU612046.1, read as the reverse complement.
CGGCTCATGCCAGATTGGCTGAATTTGAATATCTGTTTAAAAAGTTCAAGGTCTTGGATGCAGGTTCGGTGTCTCCAAAACGGAAGCAAAATAGCAAAAAATCTTCGAAGTTCAGCTAAATCTTCTTCTATAGCCTCGCGACTGCCCTCTAATAATTCCGATGAATTAATTTCTAAACTTTTTTACTTAATTTTAGCACCTATAGGACTGCTGACAGATCCAATTACTATAAGTCAAATTACAGATCAGATAACGCCTGCTAAGCTGCAGCATCAGTTGATTTAACTTTACATTCTGTAGCTGTTCCATCCTTTAATGCAAGTGATAATTCTCCTTCTGGTGGGAAAATTGAGACAGACTTGCAATTCTAATATTTCCCCTAATATTACTTCTAATATTATTCCTTCACCTTCTTTACCTAGTTCGATTTCTACTGGATCTTTACCGAAACAAATATTGAACAGCAGCAATAAACAGCCTGTTCGTAAGGAACTTGTAGTTATTCCGCCGCTTAAATGCGTATTTGTTAAATAAAATAACTTTGCCTGGTGATCTTTTCCACAATGTTATTGATCAGGGTTTTTCGCCGAAAAATACCTTTGTGCACGAATTTATTCAAAAGTCACCACCTCAAACTTCACTGTCAATTTAACCTGTTCATAACTTGAACCCAAAAAACTAGATTGTTGCCTTCAGTTCCTAGCCTTATACCAGAACGTTAGAGGTTTGAATACTAAATTAATTGACTTATACATTTTAAGCCATAACTACGCTTTGATATTACCGCTTTCAGTGAGACTTGGCTTAAACCTAATACTCGAAGTACTGAAATTTTGTCTAACAATTTTAAAATATATCGCAAAGATAGAAACTCTATTGCCGGTAATTTTTGCAATGGAGGTGGCGTTTTTATTGCCGTTAAATCTTCACACTTCTCACAAGAAATAATTATATCTGAGTCTTTAGATATTGAATTTTGCTGTGTTCGTGTGTAGTTTGGAACATTGAATATTTATATATCACGTGTTCATATATTGCTCCAGTTTCCAATATTGAAGTGAACAATATGGAAACAAACATTTAGTGTCAATTAATAAAATTTGCTCTAAACTCCTGCCTTACGACTACAATTTACTAACTGGTGACTTCAACCTTCCTAATGTTTCCTGGAACTACTATATTGAAAATTCTGCAATACAGTTGCTAACCTCAGAATATTTGCCCGATAACTTGTTTTTAAATGAGCTTTAGAATCATGGATAAAAGGAAATAAGCTCTCACTATAATAGGAATAACCGTACTGTTCTTAATATCAATACTACTACAATGTTGCCACAAAAACTTGATTCTGCTGTCTTTGCCTTTAACAAAACTCTCAATAATTGATTTTTAACTTCAGTCCAACAGAGAAAAGCGTCATTTATATCTGGTCCCTCATGGTATACCAGTGAACTGAAAAATCTGAGAAATCTTAAATACAAATATTATAAAAAGTATCAAAAAACTCATAAAATTTGTTATTCAGCTACTGATACCTCAACTAAATATATCTACCAACAATTATGCAAGCAATCCTCTATCCATCTTCTATGAAATATAAAACATTCGAGTCGGGTGTTGATATTACTGTATGTAACCTTTTTGCAGAGGTCTTTAACCCATTAGTGTATGAAGTTCCCTGGCGCTATACTTACCTTTTTATTTATTCATTTCTAAATGAAAGAAGTCTAATAAAGTATTTTTCATTTGATTTGTTTAAAAAAATGTACTATGTAGACTTTAGAGACCGTCCCTTATAAGTCACACTATGCATTAGGGACACTATGGCGTATGGTATATCTGAAAACATTCTTTTGGATGAAGACCTTTCTCGCATTTGATACATATAAAATTGGCGTTCTTACCGCAATTGGCACATCGCTTATCAGTCTTTGAATAGTCTATTAAGTGATTTTTCCCATCATAACGTGCATCAGGGTTGATGCTGGCTTTACTAAAACCTCTTGCGGACGGCATTCCATACATCTCTAGAAAAGATGTGGCTATGTACCGGCGAAATATTAGTAAAGTAGCACATTTGGGATCATTTGGAAGAACTTTCCGCATAAGGATCCATGCGTTCACAACAGATGCATCCAATTAATATGCAAATATGGGCCACCACCACTTACGCTGTCTTATTCTTGACCGGTACACACATTGTGACCACATTGTTGTCTTTCCATCTTACGAGGAAGCGTATGCGTATATATCTTACACTATGGCGTATGGTGTATCTGAAAACATTCTTTTGGATGAAGACCTTTCTCGCATTTGATACATATAAAATTGGCGTTCTTACCGCAATTGGCACATCGCTTATCAATCTTTGAATAGTCTATTAAGTGATTTTTTCCATCATAACGTGCATCAGGGTTGATGCTGGCTTTACTAAAACCTCTTGCGGACGGCATTCCATACATCTCTAGAAAAGATGTGGCTATGTACCGGCGAAATATTAGTAAAGTAGCACAGTTGGGATCATTTGGAAGAACTTTCCGCATAAGGATCCATGCGTTCACAACAGATGCATCCAATAAATATGCAAATATGGGCCACCACCACTTACGCTGTCTTATTCTTGACCGGTACACACATTGTGACCACATTGTTGTCTTTCCATCTTACGAGGAGAATGTTGCCATCGTCTGTGAAACGAAAATTGCTGGATCCTCACTGCTCCTTTTTCATCACGGCTATGGGACGAAGAGTACACTTCTCTATCCGACCATTTCGAATTGTTCCAGATGTACAAATTCCTACACTGGACAAATGGCGCAGTAATTTCACAGATGTGAAATAGTTATCAATGAAAAGCTATATTTTAAAATATATTATAATTATAATATCATATGTAGTACATTTTATCCCTTACCTTGAATCCTTTATGGTGAGATACATTTGTTTTTGTCAGGAGGTCAACTACTTTATCACCTCCTACTCCGTATCCTAGTGGGACGCTCTCTGCATTTTTCCCCATGTAGATATCAAACTGTAGCATGTATCCATCGCTCGAATTCAGTGCCCAATTTTTAAAACCAAATCTAATAGGCTTGGCACGAATGAACTGCTTTGCGTAATGTCTGCCGTAGTACGGGATCATACTCTCATCAATAGAGAGACTCTCATCCATGCCACCATGTTTTAGGAATGCCTGGTTTAAATTCGTGATCAGTGGCCTAATTTTATGGAGGCGGTCAGTGCCCTGGGCTTGAGTATTATCGTTCAAGTGGAAGTTGGCCAAGATCTTTTCGAAACGATGAAGACGCATGCTGATCGACAGTAGTTTTGGCGAATCCGATTTCTCAGACCAATACAGACGTTTATTAGGATATTTTGCATATCCTGACATTAAAATACCGCCAATAAAAGCTTTTATTTCGTCCATACTCATTCTGAGTTCGACATTCTTTTGTACAGCATAAAGATTGGTTTGCTCAACACAAAAACTAAGGATGTCTTCTGAAAAAAGAGATGGAAAAAATCAGTTGGGGTTTGGCGGCTTGAGCTTCACTACTCGGCGGCATTGTTTGGCATTGCGTCTCAATTCCGTAAATCGGGTCCTTTTTTCGCCAACACAAGGCGCTTCTACCAGGCACACTTGGCGAGTGGTTCATCATTACTTTCGTTCCACTCGTCGTACTCATACAGAAGCTCTGCTTCGACATTCAATAATTTTCTGCCAAGATGATTTAGATTCCCCTCATGTTCATCGTCACTTGCATCTGAATCTTGATCGGTGTCATTTTTCTCCAATGGAGGGATTGACAAAAGGTCTATTTGATTATTATCATAAGCTTCGAGTTCGTCCAGTATACCAGCAACTGTAAGTCTATAATAAAAAAATATTGTCAACTGTCCTGAATGCACAGCATATCTTATAAGGGACGTTAGATACAAAACGCTATTGATGATAAATTATAACATTTTGATTGCTCACATGAACTCAAATTTATTTATTATAACACATTTAAGATAGTTGCATTCAAAAACGTTAAGTACTTTCACTTAAATTTTGTTTTTTTGCACATTTACTTACCCCCCACGTGTTCTGATATATTTTTTAAATTCTTTTTCCATATTCCGCAAAAAAAATGACACAATTTGAACTTTACTGCACGCGAATGATTCACAAATTGGTTTGTTGTTATGTCAACAACCATTCCATCAACATAGATCAAGTCGGCATTGCAAAATGAGAGAGTAAGAGAGTAAAATATTACCGTCCCTTTAAAGGGAGCTTGTACACTAATAGGTTAATACCACTTATTCAACTGTTTCTTACAAAAGTCTTAGTTATCCTTTAAATGTGCAACCTGGTGATATTTGCTCCCCAATAATTGATGTTAATACCGTTTCAACCTTCTTAAGGGCGTATTGCTGGTTGGCAACATTTTTTTTGATTTTGTTTTTTGCATATTTTTATAGCTTGGATATTTGAGAATATCATCCTAAAAGGGTTTTTTGAAATTCGAAATATTTTAGGAGATATGGCTTTTTTTGTCCACCAATGTTTTCGCCAAAATGCGATTTGCTTAATTTGGCTACTTTTTGAATGCAACGGTTTGAAGCAACCACCGAATTTCGTTCAACGCGTTCTTTATTAGGTAATACCTTGTTTGTATACGCATTTTAAAAATAAATATTGGAATACTTCGCATTTGATAAAAATTTTTGTTTGTGCTAAAGACAATGGATAAAAAAAGTAATAGAAATAAAATTTAAAGAAACAGTGCAGTGCTGTGGTTATTCGCACCGAAGCATATGAACACCGGCGCACGCACTATTGAGATTGCCAATTATATTGCCACTTTCATATATAACGAAGGTTTTTTACCAATACTTAAAACAATGAACCTAATGGGCATCCCGATTGGCAACGCCACACATAATTTCGCGATATCTCGGGACGAAGAACGTTTGAAAAGGTCCGAAGCTAGAGCTCTGGCCGCATCAAAAGAAGGTAGAACTGCCCGAAGAGACCAAAGAGCCCCTGAGTCCTCATTTTTTGAAGAAGAGGAAGGAGTTCTTTATGGGGCTGGTATTGCAGATTGATATTTGGGTTGGCAACTAAGTAATTGCGGATTTCACTCATAGATGGCATTAGTTGAATTTTTAGGTTTGCTGAGGTAATTGAAATGTCAAACACATTTTGTTATTTGATAGTTTGTACTTCAACTGTCAATCAGTAAAAAAATTTTTTTTTGATCGGTTGTGTAGTTTTTGTTTAGCGTCTGTTGAAAAATGGAAAATCAAAACGAACATTTTCGTCATATTTTGCTTTTTTATTTCCGGAAAGGAAAAAACGTATCGCAAGCTCACAAAAAGATATGTGCTGTTTATGGTGACGAAGCTTTAAAAGAACGGCAGTGTCAAAATTGGTTTGCCAAATTTCGTTCTGGTGATTTTTCACTCAAAGATGAAAAACGCTGTGGTCGTCCAGTTGTAGTTGATGACGACCAAGTCAAAGCAATAATCGATTCGGATCGTCACAGTACAACACGTGAGATTAGAGAAGCTTCATGTATCACATACATGCATTGAAAATCGCTTAAAACAACTTTGCTATATAGGAAAGTTCGATATATGGGCTCTTCATGAACTGAAAGAAAATCATTTAACACAACGCATTAACATCTGCGATTTGTTAAAGAAACGTAATGAAAATTATCCATTTTTAAAATGATTGATAACTGGTGATGAAAAATGGGTTGTTTACAACAACGTCAATCGGAAAAGATCGTGGAGCAAGCCAGGTGAACCAGCTCAAACAACATCAAAAGCTGATATTCATCAAAAGAAAATTTTGTTATCAGTTTGGTGGGATTACAAAGGAATTGTCTACTTTGAACTTTTTTCACCCAACCGAACGATCAATTCAGATGTCTACATTGAACAACTAACAAAATTGAACAAGGCAGTTGAAGAAAAGCGGCCCGAATTGACAAATCGAAAAGGTGTTGTATTTCACCATGACAATGCAAGGCCACACACATCTTTGGTCACTCGGCAATAATTATTGGAGCTTGGTTGGGATGTTTTGTCACATCCACCATATGGTCCTGACCTTGCACCATCTGATTACTTTTTATTCAATCTTTGCAAAACTCCTTGAATGGTAAAAATTTCAATAATAATGATGATGTCAAATATGATTTGGTTCAGTTTTTTGCTGATAAAAAGCAGAAGTTTTATGAACGTGGAATTATGATGCTGCCTGAAAGATGTCAAAAGGCCATTGTTCAAAATGGGCAATACATTACAGAAAAATATATAAAAAAAATTTTTAAAAATAAGCTTTTATTTAAAACCAACACGTGAACTAAAAAATAAATGTCAGTGACATTTGTCATATATGAATATAGTAGGTATATTCTAGATTCAGAAGAACCTCTCTCTTGGTTACCCATCATCATAATAAAAGCGTACGTAAATACGTAAGTTCTAGGGACGTATATAAATTAAGAAACTTTCAAAACTTCTAAAATTTTTCATTTCAATTTTTTTTTTGATGCAAAAATATTTTTCAAACGTAAACGCGTTTATATCGAAACCACGTTTTTCGAGCTTGCGACTCAGATTGCGCCCGTAGTTCTGAACCAATTTTGATGAAACTAAATGCAATTGACGCAGAATTGTCACCATTCTAGTTCCCACCTCAATCACAATTTTAAACAGTTTTTTACTATTTTCTTTTGACACTAAGCTACAAAAAAAGACCCAAAATCGGGTTTTAATTTTTAATGACCGCCATTTTGTAAAAAATAATCGCAAAATTATGATTGAGTTAGTGACCAGAATTACATCTGTACTAAATCTAACGTCACTTACTTTTTCCATTTCAGATGATCCGAAGTCGAGTTATCCGGGCCTTAAGCAGCGTACCGTTTTTTTCGACGTCCAACTTTGAAGGCCGACAACTTTTTGAACAGCCCTCGTACAAAGGAAAACATTTTTTATTTAATATAATATGTTCTTAAAACAATAAAAAAAAAGAATTTAAATATCTCTTTGCGTTTTTAAATGAGAAGTTTTTCAAAAAGGGTCCAAAAACAGCCTTCCAACCAGGAATACTCCGTTAAACAATCTTAAAACATCTTACAAAAGCGGTGCTGACAACATACATTCATGCATATTGAAATATTGCTGTGAAGAACTATGTTAGTAATTCCAATTACTTTGCTTTTTACTGCATCGTTGTAATCTTGCTTTTTTCCAATGGCTTGGAAATCTTATATTATTCCGCTGCATAAATCTGGCAACAGGTCTTTAATAGATAATTATCGTGGAATTGCAAAGCGAAGCGTCATTTCTACACTTTTTGAGGCGATTCTTACCTTACAATTATCTCATAGCGTCAAATCTTTTATGACTCCATTTCAACAAGGATTCTTTTCTGGAAAATCTACTGTTACTAACCTTCTAGAATTTGCATCAAAGACTATTGAGAATTTCGGAAAAGGTCCGCAAACAGATGTTTTTTATACTGACTTTTGCAAAGTCTTCGATGTTGTAAATCATTACTTTAAAACTATCCCTTCTTGGATTTGCAACTCAATTAGTGCGATGGATTGAATCATATTTATTAAATAGAACACAAAGTGTTCTATTTAACCTTGTAAAATCAAAAGAGTTTCCTTTTTCTTATGGTGTACCTACCGCAAAGAAGCCACCTTGGGCCTCTATTATTTTTTCTTTATATAAATGATTTACCATCTGTTGTAAAGCATAGAAATATTTTAATGTATGCTGATGATGTTAAACTTTTTCTGTCATATAAAAATGAGCATGACTCTTTATTCTTAAACTGGTCTTGACCATCTTCGTAACTGGTGCGAAATAAATTGCATGAAACTAAACTTGAAAAATGTAGACACATGAATTTTTCTCGAAGACACTTCTGTTATGTTTTCGGAATCTATATTGTGATACAAACTTTACTTTACCTCCTTATAAGAACCGTCTACAGCTTCTAAATCTACCTTCTTTAAAAAATCGGAGAATTATGCTTAATGTTAGTTATATTAATTAACTTTTACATGGATATGTCAACAGCCCATATTTACTAAGCAAAATTTTTTTTCAATGTTCCTCGTCTTTCCAGTAGGTCTTTTGAGCTACTTTTTATGAACTTTTACAGAACTAATTATTTGCAAAATGAACCACTAAGAAGTGCTTGCGGAGACTTAAATTCGGTCTCAGAAGTTTTATCTTTAAATGAATCCATCTACTCAATTACCCGTGGCGCAGAGGGTAGAGTGTGTAGCCTATACGCCAGAGAACCCTGGTTCGAATACCTTCTGACACAGAAGTTTTTTCAAATGAATTAATTTTTATGTTCGGCCGTCACCTCTCTGCTGACAATGGCAAACCTCAGAGAGTAAAAACTGCAATTAAAAGCTTCTTGAGAACATAAACCGTTTGGAGTCGGCATAAAACATGTAGGTCCAGTTCTCGATCATTTGTGCTTAAACATTTATGATTTGGATCATGCTCTCCCAAGGATATTTGTCTAATTGTCTCGCCTGGAAACCATAAACCATATCCTGCTCGAAAACAATCTACTGCCAAAATTTCAGCGCAATCGGCCCAGAAGTTTTATAGTCTTAATGATTTCTTAAAGGTGAGCGTAATTATAGTGCTAGCACGCCTATTTTTAGTACAGTTGCCGACGGTAAGTATACAAATTTAATTTCCAAATTTCAGCCTTATACAAACACAATAGTCTGAAATATATCATTTTCATTGATTTGTGGGTGGTAAAAGAGGGCATGGGAGCCCATTCTTGGAACAATTGCCCAAAGTTACCATACAAACATAATTACCAAATTTTAGTCTCATACAATCGAAACAGTCGGAAATATTGCTAAGTATGGGCGCAAGTAATACACGTTTTAAGCTTGAGCGATGCCCGTTCATCCGTTAGGATTTGTATAAAAGTCAAACAAACAAACAAACAGATAATGATTTTTATTAATATAGATTATCTGTAATATTAGGTAAAAGTTGCTTTACTTGCTGGGTTCCATTACAAAGTTGTGGAGATTTTAAATTGCACAATAACATAATAGGCGGATTAATTTAAAATGTTTTTGTGGTTATGTGGGGGAAGGCCGCATGAATGTTGTTCATTGTTTTAGTTATTTTATTTTAGTTTTTTTTTATTATATATGTATTTAAGTTCAACGACTAGCAGTTTGCCTTTTTTGTAATAGTCGTTGCTCCAGTTATTAAATATGTTTGCGTAAGCAACAAAATATTATGTTAATTTTAAACAAGTAAAAAATTTACTTTGTTTACATTCTTTATTGTTTTGCTCCTTTTCGTAAATTGAATTGTGAGTAACTGCAAACTATATTGCCGATCGATGACCAAAGCGAGGTTTATTTATGTCAATAAAAATATTGTTTCCGCAATTCAACGTCAGCATATTGCCGGTCGCTAAACTGAAGTATGCAATATGCTGACCAATAACCAATTTATGATGTAATTAGCAACAAGTTACTATATAAGTGTTCAAAATTCAATTAATAAATGAGTTCCAATTAAAACGTCATACAAACTAATCGATTCAATTATCATCGTTGCTACCAGTTCAAGTGCTGGGAGTAACATCATCAAACTCAAGTTCACCAATTTAACTTAGTTCATGTGCTAAGTTGAAGCCTTGGTACTTGAGCAATTCAGCGTACACAACGCAACATTTGGTGACCCCGACGTGATGGTGTGAGTGGATCAGACAGTTTAATGACAGCCATGGAAACTCAAAAACAACTAACAACACTTCTTCAAGAGGCAGGATTTAAACTTCGTAAATGGTGTGCAAACCATCCCAAATTATTGCAAGGAATACCTCCACAGGATCAAGAAGTTAATCTTGACTTTGAAAATTCTTCGACCAAAACATTAGGATTAACCTGGATTCCTAAAGCAGATCATTTTTGCGTAACAACGAATCTGGAAAATAATTCAAGCATAACAAAACGCACAATCATCTCAGACACAGCAAGAATATTTGATCCATTAGGTCTCGTAGGTCCAGTTGTCATCACTGCGAAAATATTTATTCAACAATTGTGGCAGCTTAAGTTAGCATGGGACGATTCTTTACCATTAGAATTAGAAGCAACTTGGTCAACATTTCGAAATGAGTTAAGAACTTTGAAAAATGCATGCGTTCCTAGGCATGTCTTCAATGGTCAAAGGCCAAGTACGATTCAAATTCACACATTCGTAGACGCATCTGAAAGGGCTTATGGCGCTGCAATTTACCTTCGGTCAAAACTACCAAATAGTACCTTAATCGTCAGATTGTTATGTGCCAAATCACGGGTGGCACCTCTCAAACGTCAAACATTGCCTCGTTTAGAGTTATGCGCTGCAGTAATTGGGGCGGAATTAACATCAAGGGTAAGGAAGGAGCTACAATTAACGGCTGAGACTTTTTGGTCAGACTCAGAAATTGTGTTATCCTGGATAAATTCATCATCTGCATCATTGCGAACTTTCGTCGCTAATCGAGTGAGCAAGATCCAAGACCTCACCATTACAACTCAATGGCGTCATGTAAGCTCCTGCTGATGTTATTTCGCGAGGAGTCCAGCCTACTAAATTAATGACGTGCAACTTATGGTTCTATGGGCCCCTATTTTTACACGGCAATTCATCACATTGGCCTAAACCATTTGTTAACAATGATCATATATCAACGGATCCGGAACGTAAACCAAAGGTCCAGAGTCTAGCTGCAACCACGTCCACTGGATTAGAAGATGTCGTGTACAACATAAATCACAGGAATTCTTTCAAAATACTACAAAGGGTAGGGGCGTATGTTTTGAGATTCATCCAAAACCTCAAGACTAATGCGGCAGAACGAACAACACAAGTTTCACTCAGAGTCGAGGAATTAAATGCTGCACTGACAGTAATCATAGCAGCTACACAATCCTCTGATTTGAGCAAGGAAATCAAACAAATAAAGGCCCACCATGAAATCGACAGTTCCAGTTCACTTAAACTCCTAGCACCCTTTATTGACGACAATGGAATTCTTCAAGTTGGAGGACGATTGGCAGAATCGACATTATCCTTTGACGCCAAGCACCCCATGTTACTACCATATAACGATCCTTTAGCTAAATTGATATTAGTAAAGCTACATATTGATAATTGTCACTGTGGTCCACAGAACTTATTAGCAACCTCAAGACAAAAATTTTGGATAATCAAGGGAAAAATTATGGCAAGAAGTGTTGTACCACACTGCATCCGTTGCACCAAGGCAAAACCAAAACTCTTCGATCAAATAATGGGAAACTTACCTGCATCCAGAGTCACACCTTCACGTCCATTTTCGCACACCGGTGTGGATTTTTGTGGTCCATTTTGGGTCCATTATAAGATTCGTGGAAAGAAACCTCAAAAAGTCTATATTGCCGTCTACTGTTGCTTTGCTATGAAGGCAGTCCATTTGGAGGTAGTAACAGACCTAACAATGGAAGCATTTATTGGATCACTCAAGCGATTTGTTTCTCGGCGTGGACAATGTGATATCATATATTGTGACAATGCCACCAATTTTGTTGGGGCGAGTAATAAACTGGAGGAACTAAAGGACGTATTCTATGCCACTGCTTCAACAGAAAGGATCATAAGGACATGTAGTGATCGCGGAATAAATTTCAAATTCATTCCTCCCAGAGCTCCTCATTTTGGAGGCCTGTGGGAAGCCGCAGTAAAGTCAGCTAAGCAATTGATGCTGCGTAGCGTATCCACAGCATCTCTAACTCATGAGGAGCTTGAGACGCTCGTCATAGAAATAGAAGCAATTCTAAATTCACGACCGCTCACTCCATTGTCATCAGACTCAAACGATTTATCAGCATTAACACCCGGGCATTTCTTGGTTGGCGAACCCTTGACTGCACATATCGATAGGAGTACACCATATAATACAGCTACTTTATCGACTCGGTGGAAATTGGTCAAGCAACTCAAGTATGAATTCTGGAATCGATGGTCCCGAGAATACCTCAATCTACTACAACAAAGACATAAGTGGAATAACCAATCAGAATAAGTCCATGAAAGTCAGTTGGTTATTATTAAGGAGGACAACGTGCCTGTTTTAAGTTGGCTACTCGGCAGAATCGAAAAGGTTTACAAGGGAAACGATGGAAAGGTCAGAGTAGCTGACGTAAAAACAGCATCAGGTATTTTGAAACGTCCAGTCCACAGATTGGCACCATTATTCAATCAAGAGGAAGACATCGATAATCCTTCAGTACAAAAGGAACGAACTAATTTACGGCACAGGCCAGCAAGTGATGAGGACTCAAATTATATGCCTCCAAAGAGACGAAAATCAACAACCAATCCGTTACTGTTAACAATCCTCATCTCCTTATTACTAATTCCTGCAGTACTTGGAACTACAATTCACGTTAAGCAATTTGGCTCGAATCCAGGATTATACTTTGAAGGCATCGGAACAACGAGAATAAGAACAGCAGAATGGAAATTGCTAGTCTATTATGACTTAGCTCCCTTCTGGACAGAAATCAGAACATTTTCATCTGGAATAGCAACACTTCAAAATTTATGTTCAAAGACACATCAGCCAACTACCTGCGACACATTAGTAAAAAACTTTGAGTACACCAGAGACGAACTTCAACAGGATAAAGATACGCTATCAACTAGTCGAAAAAGAAGAGCAGCACTTAACATAGTTGGAAACGTTGCTCGCACGTTATTCGGTGTATTGCACTCTGACTATGCAGAAGAAATGTCAAAGACAATCAGTCAGGTCAAAGCAAATAGAGATCATATTCTACGGTTACTGCAAAACCACACCTCAATCATCGATTCAACACTGAACATAATTAAACAGGATGAAATCACTACAAAGAGTAAAATAACGGGTTTACAAGATAAAATAGATCTTCTAATGAACACGTTAGACGACGATTCAAACCAAATCAGACTCATTCAAATTATTACATCATTAACAGCACAACTCACGTTAATGGTTGCGAATCTACAACAAATTCATTCAGAAATAATCAATGTTCTGACTGACACACACCACGGGAAAATTAGTCCACTACTACTTACGCCTCAACAACTAAAAAATGTAATCAATTCCATTAGTGGTCATCTTCCTCCAGCTCGATCATTGCCCGGTGATTCAAATAATCTAATACAACTCTACAAAATCATGAAGGCAGAAGGAGCAGTGACCAAAAATGAAGTGATATTTGAAATAAGGCTGCCTCTCATAGATCATCAATATTTCGACTTATTCCACATTACTCCCATTCCAACAAAGGGAAATGGAGGTATAATTTCAATAGAAACTAAAGTCACATTCTTAGCCGCAAATTCACATCGAGACCAATTTATTTACTTAAGTTCTGAAGATCTAAACTCATGTTTTACCATACCATACATTACCATGCATTACAAACCCAGTTAGCAAATGAAGACGTATCAAGGTTACCTGAAATAGTGAATAGTGAAATTTAACTTAACTAAGCTCTCCCGACCTACATCAACATAGAGTTGAGCAACGCCTCAACGTGCGGGAGAATGTTTATTGGTTTAGTTATTTTAATTTAGTTTTTTTTTATTACGTATATATGTGTTGATATCTACATTTAAACTAACAGTAGCAGCATAATAACATTTAAGTCGCTACAACAACAACAACAACATTGGCCATAAATACGACACTAGCAAGCGGCGTCAAGAAAACAATGCATGCAGTTGGCTTAGCCTTGAATTAAGCAAGGCAGGTAACTGACCGCTTCGGTCTTAATGTCATTATGCTGCATTTTATTTTAATATTTCTTCATCTTAAATACTTCTTCATCTCTTCATATATTTTTTAATATATTATTTAATATATTTAAACGTCTAATATCATCTGTGTGTTTGCAACACATTCCTAAATTAAAGGAACGTGTTAGTAAAATTCCTTGGTACACTCAAGGACTAAAGAAATTTAAAAATCTCCGCAACAAATTTTATAAGAAGTTTTTATTAACAAATCAAAATTTATTTTTCCTTAAATACCGGCATTACATGAGGGAGTTTAATTTCTTAGACAAATTCTTATTTAAACAATATATATCTAAGTTTGAAAGTAATATTAAAACTAATCCAAAAGCTTTTTGGCATTTTATTAAATCTAAGAAGAGTTCGTCTAATATACCTTCATGTATGTTTTTAAACGACATGACTTCAAACAATGCGTCAGATATTGCGAACAAGTTTGCTGATTTCTTTCAGTCGAATTTTGAAAATGTTACTATTAATAATTTTGATTGCGTTGACAACGTACTTCCTGTTATTGACATTGGAGCTATTTCTTTGTCTACTGCTGATGTTTTAAATGGAATCAGTAGTCTGAAACCTTCAACTCGTTTGGATGCCGATGGTCTCTGTTCTATTTTGTTGAAAAATTGTGCGTTGAGCTTAGCTTATCCGTTAGCTCTTATTTTTAATAGGTCCTTGCGATCTGGGACTTTTATTGATTGTTGGAAAATAGCTTTTATTACTCCAATCCATAAATCTGGATCTAAACAAAATATTGCGAATTATAGACCAATTTCTAAGCTCACTACTGTCTCTAAACTTTTTGAGTCCTTAATTAAGGAAAAGTTATTCTTTTCAATAAAGCGCTTTATTTCTCCTTGCCAGCATGGCTTTGTTTCTGGTCGCTCTACTATTTCAAATTTGGTTTTGTTTTCAGAATATTGTATATCTGCTTTTATTCAAGGATGTCAGGTGGATGCAATTTATACTGACTTTTCTAAAGCGTTTGATAAAGTCTCTCACATTTTTTTAGTCAAAAAGTTAGGAAAATTAGGGTTTCACTCTAGTGTTTTAAGTTGGCTTGAATCGTATTTAGTAAACAGACAATGTGTAGTGGCTTTTGATAACGTAAAATCTTTTTCTTATTTGGCAACTTCAGGTGTTCCGCAAGGAAGTATCCTAGGGACACTTCTCTTCGTTTTATTTATTAATGATATTACCTCCATTTTCTCTCATTGTCAATATTTGCTTTACGCTGGTGATCTGAAGATTTTTCTAAAAATAAGTAATTTAAATGACATTGCACTATTGCAGAATGATGTCGATAAGCTATATTATTGGTGCTGTAATAACGGTCTTTATTTAAACCTTAAAAAATGTGTTTTTATGACTTTCTCAAAATCTGTAGCTTTCCGTCCGTCCGCCTATCATATTGCTCACTCTCCATTGGCATCCGTTGATCAATACAAGGATTTGGGTGTAGTTTTCGATCGTAAATTTTCTTTTATTCCTCATATTGATTATATTATACCCAAAGCATATGCCATGCTAGTATTCATCCGAAGAAACAGTGCTTGCTTTTCAGATCCATATACTTTGAAAACTTTGTTTAATTCACTCGTGCGATCCAGATTAGAATATGCAGCAATAATATGGAATCCATTTTATGAGTCTCATAAAATTCGACAGGAACGAATTCAGAAATCGTTCACAAGGTTTGCCTTGCGCTCTTTTTATACTTCTGGCTTACCTCCCTCATATAATACCCGATGTCTTTTGATAGGATTGAAAACTTTGGAGAGTAGAAGAAGTGTTTTGTCCTTGATGTTTGTCTTTGATATTATCAATAGTTTAGTGGATTGCCCTGCACTTTTGGGAAAGATTGATTTCAATGCGCCTTCTAGGATATTAAGAAACTTTGATCCTTTTTACTTGGAAACGCATCGTTCAAATTATGCTGCTTATGCACCAATCAATCGAGCATTAGTATTGTTTAATTCCATAAATTCTATTCATGATTTAGATTTTTCTGTCTCAAAAAATTATATGAGATCAATTTTAAATTCAGTTGTTTAAACTTAAAATTACTATATGTAAGGCTTTTTATATATTTTAGTCTGTAAGTAATATTGTTGCATAGACTAATTAGTTTAAATAAATAAATAAATAAATAAATAAATAAATAAATAAATAAATAAATAAATAAATAAATAAACAGATAATATATTTTTTGTTCATATGTTATTCTTTATATAAGTTACCATGTATTCTAGCTTATAGAATTTTGTATAAATAGAACTAATAAAATAAATATAAATCAGTATAAGCTTAAATCAAGTAGTGCTCTTTTAGATTCAAGAACCAAGATTGTTTTATTTCAGTGGGAGTTTTTAGTTCATGTACTAGAAGCTCAATAATAATTTAATAATTCTCGTAATTAAATACCAGTTCAAGTACTGGGTATTTAAATTAACATTTTTTGGAGGCCCCGGCGAGATATTCTAGTTTATGTGCTAAAATATCTGTACAAACAAACCTCTTTGCATTCAAATCAACGTAGTTTTTTTGGTCCAAGTACCAGAACATTAAACCAAATATGACATCAACATCGGAGTTAGTTGACCACCAAAAAGAGCTCGGGGATGAAATCACAAGGATCATCAAGAACTTCAAGAAAGACTTCGATCGATCAAAACGATTAGAGCAATGTTGGGCCGACTTCGAAGACACGGATGAAAAATTACGGATAGTAACCGAACAACCAATGCAACAGGAGTACTTTATATCTGGATATTACGACAAAATCAAAGATATAGTCACCAATTATCAAGAAATTTTTCAAACAGAAGCCACTCGCTTGAAAGAAGAAGAAGAAGAAGGGCTACCGAGCATAGCTCCTCAGCCGATAGCACCAGGATTATCGGACGTTAAGACAGCAGCTGCTCAACATGTAGCAAAAAAAAAGACATCAATCATGAGAGAGTCATCTGGAGTTTCCAGTCAACACGGACTAGTTCGAAAAATGACTGCTCGAATGAACATATTGAGGCGAACACTAGACAACCTCGAAGCAATACAAAATCAGCCATTGCAGTTTTTCCAATTTAAATCAAACAACATAAGTCATCTGTGGAATCAGATAGAATTGATGCACGATGAATTATGGGAAAACTATGAAGATCCTGCAGCAGCAGGCTTCAACCAAGCAGAATACAACCAACTAGGTGAAATGGTGCAATATCAGTTAATTGAGCTTTCTATAAGAGCAGAACAATGTGAAGGTACCAGAGTCGCCGCTGCAACCATGAAAGAAGAACAAACAATACAAAGTGCCGTTCATCTTCCAAAGATAACTTTGCCACAGTTTAATGGCGATTACCTGAAGTGGCAACAATTCTCCGATCTATTCTCCGAAATGATCGACAAACAGCCAATAGCAGCAGTGCAAAAAATGTGGTATCTAAAGGTCAACGTTACAGGAGAAGCTGCAAAACTCATCAGCTATTTTTCGTCAACATAACACAACTATTCAGCCGCTTGGACGTTATTACAAGAACGATACAACAACAGAAGGGTAATAGTAACTACGCTTATCGAAAGGATACTGAATCAGCCATCCGGCACCGCAACTGCTGTAGCAACGAAGAATTTACACGACACAACACGTGAATGCATCATGGCTTTAGACAACTTAGGGGTTGATACAAAAGCATGGGATCCGATTCTTTTTCATTTGCTGCTAAAGAAACTAGATCGAGCAACACACATGAGGTTTGAACTATCCTTGACAAATCCGAGGGAATTACAAAAAGTGGATGACTTCCTTCTATTCTTGGAAGGGCAGATCCATACACTGGAAACCATCGGACTTAAGGATAAGGCTGTAACACCACAATTACCTAACAAAGTTGTGTCATCCATTACAACGTCGAGCAACAGCTGCAAATTATGTGGCAATGGTACTCATCCATTATACTTCTGCAAGAAGTTTCTACAGCAGTCATCTACACAACACCAGTCGTGGGTCAAAAAACAACAATTGTGTTTCAACTGTCTCAAAAACGATCACACATCAAATAACTGCAAATCAAGATGTTGCAGCAAGTGCGATAAGAAACACAACACGTTGCTACATGTAGAAATTGAAAACCAAGCAAAACAAGCTCCAAAAACACGTTCAGCCGATGAAGCAATCAATAACATTCCAAATGCAACAGTTTCATCAGCAGCAGCAAGTAACGTATTAACTGAAGGATACGTGCTACTTGCAACAGCAAGAGTAAAAATCACTGCGGCCAATGGCAATTCAGAGGAATTCAGAGCAATACTGGACTCCGGGTCACAAGTTAACATCGTTTCAGAACGTCTCATAAAGAGATTATCCATATCTCCAAACAAGGCTTCTTTGTGCATTGAAGGAATTGGTGATGCTCATAAGAAGATCACCCACAGAATTAATTTGAAGATGCAATCTAAGAGTGTAAATTTTTGACAAATTTGGAAGCTTTTGTACTTCCAAACATTATCACAGCTCAACCGAATCATCAGTTGGATACCTCAAATTTGAAAATCCCAGCCAATTTACAACTGGCAGATCCAGACTTCTGCAAGCAAGATAAGATTGACATTTTGCTTGGTGCCGAATTTCACCTCAGTCTGCTGATACCTGGTCATATAAGGTTAACAACTACCAGTGCAGTTCTCCAAAACACTTCACTTGGTTGGATTGTGAGCGGAAAATGTGGATCATCTGAACCATCGACAGAATCATTGACATGTGCAGTTTTCGGGATCAAAACAGATACCGATAGCAGAGATGGTCCACTAATCGAGGCGATTGAAAGGTTATGGAAGATGGATGAATTTGAAACAACTGTAAAAAGTGTGTCATTAGCAGAACAACAATGCGAAACACACTTTTTGCAAAATATTCGTAAAAATGACCAGGGACGCTTCATCGTAAAAATACCATTTCTCGAAAATCCAGCAGTACTGGGAGAATCAAGGATGATGGCCTACAATCGTTTTCTTGGCCTTGAACGGCGTCTTCAGAGAAACGTGGAAGTTCGAAAACAATATGTGGAATTTATGAGAGAGTACGAAAGATTAGGACATATGAAGAAGGTCAACCTTGACTCAATACCATCCCCCAAGTACTTCATTCCTCACCATTGTGTACTAAAACCCGAGAGCACCACTACCAAATTGCGAGTAGTGTTTGACGCCTCCGCAAAAACTACAACAGGGTATGCATTAAATGACTTGATGCATACGGGACCCACAGCTCAAAGTGAACTGTTCTCAATACTGCTACGTTTTCGCTTGCCGCGTTTTGTTTTCACAACCGATATCGAGAAGATGTATCGGCAGATCCTAATACATCCAGAAGATCAACGGTATCAACTTATCATCTGGAGAGAAAATCCAACAGCAGAAATTCAGTTCTATCAATTAAGCACCGTCACATATGGCACTCGGGCAGCACCATACCTGGCGACCAGATGTCTGTAGCAAATCGCAAACGACAACATGCTAGGCCATCATTTGGGAGCTCAAATGTTGCCTGACAATTTTTATGTGGATGATGGTCTTGGAGGATCAGACAATCTGGCTACAGCCATTGAAATGCAACAGCAACTGATCAAAATACTCAGCACACCTGGATTCAATGTACGAAAATGGTGTGCCAATCATCCCAAACTATTGACAAATATTCCACAACATGACCACGAAGGGAATTTGGATTTCTCTAAGGACAATAATAATTCAATAAAAACGTTGGGCTTACTTTGGTTACCTAAGGCTGGTGTATTTTGTATCAGAACAACGCTGGATCCTGCGCGGGCAGTTACTAAACGAACAATCAGTTCTGATCTTGCACGATTGTTTGATCCACTGCGACTATTAGCACCCGTAATTGTTAAGGCAAAATTATTCATACATCATCTATGGCAATTAAAGTTACCCTGGGATGAAGCACTACCATCAGATCTCGACGCTACATGGAAAGCATTTCGAGAAAATTTGAGCAACTTAAACAATCTCAAAATAGGCAGACACATATTCAAGGGAGAACCGTCAGGTTCAACTCAACTACACGTCTTTACTGATGCTTCCGAAAAGGCTTTCGTTGCGGCAGCATACTTACGAGCAAGTTTGAAGGATGGTAGGATAATAACGCTGTTATTATGCGCAAAAGCCCGTGTTGCACCACTCAAAACACAATCATTGCCTAGACTAGAACTTTGTGCCGCACTCGTCGGTTCCCAACTCGCAGCTCGTGTGAAAACAGATTGTCAGATACAAAATCTTACCATTTTCTTTTGGACGGATTCAGAAGTTGTGCTTCATTGGATAAATGCACAATCATCTTCATACAAAACTTTTGTGGCAAACATAGTAGCAAAAATTCAAATACTAACCTCACCTTTGCAATGGAGTCATGTCAGTTCAAAGAAAAATCCAGCTGACATACTGTCAAGAGGCTGCTCAGCGAAAGCATTGACTGATAATGCACTTTGGTTCCAAGGACCGATGTGTCTGCATGGCAAACAAGAACTATGGCCGCCAAAGTCAAACCAGCTGCAAACTCCGTCTGACATAGAAAAGAAAAAAGATACAGCCAGATCATTGATCACTGGGCAAGCAAATGGAGAATGGATTTATCAAATCAATCATCACAATTCATTTGGCACCCTTCAAAGAATCATTGGACTTCGTCTTAAGATTTATAAACAATACTAGGTGCAAACAAGAATCTAGATCGAAACACACCGTTCTATTGACAATCGAACAAGAACATGCATTGGCAGTTATCGTCAGGATCATCCAGGCCTATGACTTCAAAGAAGAAATCCAAAACTTGAATCAGCACAATAAGCTCAAAATTACCGGCTCACTTCACAGTTTATCACCATTTCTAGACGACATGAACATTCTTCGAGTGGGGGGACGTTTAGAAGCAGCTACACTTCCATTCGACGCTAAGCACCAAATGGTACTCCCATACAACGACCCGCTAGTCAAGTTACTTTTCATTAAGGTGCATAAAGATAACAAGCACTGTGGACCTCAAGCGTTGTTAGGCATCTTGAGGCAACGTTTTTGGCCTATTAAGGGAAAAACAACAGCTCGATCAATTATTCAGCGTTGTATCCGATGTCTTAAGGCACGCCCTCAATTATTAATAATAATTTTCCTAAACAATCTGTAAAAAATCGTATTGCTCAACCTCCTGCTGAGTTAAATTTTAAAAGAACCAATTATGTTTTGTTAAAAAACAATATATCTAATATTAACTGGACATCCGTACTAAATATCGTTAATACACAAACATCGCCAGAAAACCTTGATTCGGCTGTCTCTGCTTTTAATAGAACTCTCAATGATTGCTTTCTATCATCAGTACCACAGAGAAAAGCCCGTTTAGCATCTGGTCCTGTATGGTTTACTGAAGAACTGAGAAAATTAAGAAATTTAAAATCCATGCATTATAAAAAATTTCAAAAAACTCATAGCATTACAGATTTTGGTTCTTATACCTCAATTAAGTACAAGTATCGTCAATTATGCAAGCAATCTTACGATATTTATTTAATGAAGGTAAAATTAAACATCAAATCTGATGCTAAATCATTCTGGAACTTTGTCAACACAAAACGCAAGATTGATTCCTATCCTTCTTTTAGGAAATATAAAACTGTTGAATCAGATAGGGAGAATATCATTTGTAATCTTTTCGCTGACTTTTTCAAAGCGACCTATGCAACTTCATCCTATGATCAACTTCATCCTATGATAATCTTAGCTATCCATTCAGTGTTCAATCTGGGGATATTTGTCTCCCAATAATTGATACTAACACGGTTTTATCATACTTAAAAGCTCTTAAAACGTCATATAAAAGTGGTCTCGACAATATACCGTCATGTATACTAAAATATTGCTGTGATGAATTAGTAACTCCAATCACTTTGCTTTTTTCGTCTTCATTAAAATCTTGATATTTTCCAGTTGCCTGGAAGTCGTCTTTTATTATTCCGTTGCACAAGTCTGGTAACAGGTCTTTAATCGAAAACTATCGTGGAATTGCAAAATTAAGCGCTTTGCCGAAGCTTTTCGAGGCAATCATTACTTCACAATTATCACATAGTGTTAAATCTATATTTGTCTCCACTCCAACATGGATTCGTTTCAGGAAAATCTACGGTAACAAACCTACTTGAATTTACTTCCAAAACCATTGAGAATTTTGGAAAAGGTTTATAGACTGATGTTATATACACAGATTTTAGTAAAGCTTTTGATGTTGTTAATCATAAGCTCTTAGTCTTAAAGCTATCTCTTGCTGGATTTCCCACAACACTTGTAAGATGGATTGAATCTTATTTATGCAATAGAACACAACGTGTTCTTTTTAAACTTGTAAAATCTCATGAGTTTCCTGTCACTTCTGGTGTACCTCAAGGAAGCCACCTCGGGCCTCTTCTTTTTTTACTGTTTATAAATGATTTGCCATCTGTCATAAAACATTCGAGTATTTTAATGTACGCAGATGACGTGAAACTATTTCTTCCTTTCAAAAATGCTAATGATGCCGTTCTCTTGCAAGCTGACATAGACCATCTTTATAGCTGGTGCAACGTGAATCGTATGAATTTTAACATGACGAAATGCAAGCATATGACTTTCACTCGAAAATCTCCTGTCACATGTATTTATAAAATTTGTGACCATACATTAGAGTCCTTAGATGTCTTTCATGATCTTGGAGTAACTATGGATACTAAACTTCGCTTTCATATTCATATTAATAAAATTATAAATCGAGCAAATAGTGCTTTAGGTTTTATTAAACGATGGGCAAAAGAGTTTAATGATCCCTATATAACAAGAACCTTATTCACCTCTCTAGTGCGACCTATTTTAGAGTATGCTTCAATTGTTTGGTGCCCTCGATATAGCTGTTATATTGATGACATAGAATCAATTCAGAAAAAGTTCCTTTTGTTCTGCTTAAGCCATCTTTACTTTAATTTCAACTATAACCTACCACCTTATGAATATCGTCTGCAACTTTTAAATCTTCCTACTTTAAATAATCGGAGAATTATGCTAAATGTTACTTGGATTTTCAAACTTTTACATGGATACGTAGACAGTCAATACTTACTGAGCAAAATTTACTTTAATATTCCTCTCCGACCTAGAAGATCGTTTGAGTTACTTTACATGAACTTTTGTAGAACTAATTACTTGCAAAACGAACCACTCAGAATCGCATGTGGGGACTTTAATTATGTTTCAGATGCAATTTCTTTAAATGAATCCGTTTACTCAATTAAATTTAATATTTTAGATTATCTACAGTACCGCCATTAATCTGGATCATGCTTTCCAAGGATACTGAATATTTCCTGTAATGTTGTGCACAACTTATACAATCTAGCTGTGTAGTTAAATATGATTATCTAGAGCGAGATCACGTCCATTTCGCCTGGCATATGCCGGTTTGACGTCGTACGACTAGCTTTGCATGTGTGAGCTGTGCTCTAATCCATATTTATATAGATATACGCGCTATAGATATATTTTGATTCTCCACAGCAAGACCTCGTCTGTCTTGCCTAGCACATGTATGAGCTTGACCTCGTCCGTCTAGCCTGGCATATGGGAGCACCGCTCTAATCAATTCTTCTATTTACTACTAAGAAGCTAACCGGATTGCATTTGTATATACCTGAAATCCTGAAATTTTACATTTTTATAAAATTTAATTGTACATAAATTAATTGGATCATATTTATTTTGTCAAATATTAATTGCTATAAAGCCATATGTGCTTAGCATTAAAATATATAATAATAATAATAATTACAACAAATGATGGGAAGCTTGCCTGCTACAAGAGTGACACCATCGCGACCCTTCATAAACACTGGAGTTGATTACGCGGGACCTTTATGGGTGCATTATAAGGTCCGAGGAAAAAGGCCAACCAAGGCTTACTTAGCTGTATTTTGTTGTTTTGCCTCCAAGGCAGTTCATCTGGAGTTGGTAACGGAACTTTCAACAGATGCATTTATTGGAGCTCTTAAAAGATTCATAAGTCGTAGGGTCGCTGTCAAAACTTATACAGTGATAACCCCACCAACTTCATCGGAGCTAAAAATCAATTGGCTGAATTATCATCAGCAATTTACTCATCAAGCGCTCAAGATCAAATTAAGAAAGCATGCAATGAGAAGGGAATACAGTTCCATTTTATTCCTCCCAGATCCCCACATTTCGGAGGGCTGTGGGAAGCCGCAGTTAAATCTGCAAAACAACTTTTATTGCGAAGTGTCGCCTCAGCCTCATTGACTTATGAAGAATTGGAGACCGTCATTGTGGAAATCGAGGCCATATTGAATTCTAGGCCACTAACGCCACTTTCATCAGACCCTTCTGATCTAGCTGCACTGAAGCCAGGTCATCTGCTTATAGGAGAAGCGCTCACCGCCCAAGTAGACAACAGGGCCGACTCAACAAAACTCTCACTGTTGGCACGATGGAAATTAGTATCACAGGTAAAACACGATTTCTGGAAGAGGTGGTCCAATGAGTATCTTAATGAACTTCAACAGCAACACAAATGGACAAGTCAGACAAATAACATTAAACTAGGGGAACTGGTAATTATCAAGGAAGACAATGTCCCTGTTATGCGTTGGCCACTAGGTCGAAAATTAGGGGTATATAATGGACCAGATGGAGTGGTACGCGTTGCTGATGTAAAGACAGCAACAGGAACATACAAACGTGCAATTCATCGACTCGCTCGAGTACCCATAGACACAGATACTGGCACAGACTCAATGGTAGAGGTGACCACAAGAAAACGAAAGGACAAAATGAATGAGGACCCACCAAGCAATAACTACAAGGATAAAACTGTTCCGTTAATCCGAGAATCCAGATCCGTAGAGGTTCCGATAAATTCAATTCAACAGATGGATCCAAAAGACGACTCGAAAAACATGAGTGAAGAATGAATACACAACGAAATGTCAACGAGGATCAGGAAGGTGTGTCCAAGAAAAGGCAAAAAAGATCACTATACTGCACTCCAATAACAATTCTGGCGATTCTTTTGATGTTACCAATTGTGCTCTGTAGTCCAATCAAGATCGAGAAATTTGATCCAGCTTCGGCGGGCATTAATTTTGAACATATTGGAACCAGTCGGATCATAGCCAGCGAATGGATCCTAGTGATATTTTATGATCTCAAACCATTATTTACTGAAATCGAGTTGTTTACAAATGGCACATACGCCATGCAACTCGTGTGCCAGCAATTGTAGCAAAAACCATTATGTGAAGATCTGGTCACTCAGTTCCTGCATACTGGCAAAGAATTAGCTATGGACAACAGTTTTTTGACTCCTCATCGTCAAAAAAGAGGTGCAATCAATTTTGTGGGAAACGTAGCTAATTCGTTGTTTGGATTGTTGGACTCCGAGTATGCAAATCAAATGTCTGAGACAATTGCGACTATAGAAAACAACGAACAGCAGACGACGATGTTGGTAAAGAAGCAAACATCGATTCTTGATTCAACGATAAACATCATGAAACATGACCAGATCATCGCACAGAAGACCTTCGCAAAATTCGAGAAAAAATTTGTTGAGATAGTAAACATGGTCCAAGAAGGAGAGCAGGAAGTTTACAATGAGAAGTTAAGTCAAATGTTCCTTCGCAGGCTCTTCAATTAATGCTCACATCATCAAACATACAACGAATACAATCAGCAATAATCAATGTTTTGATCAATGCTCACGATGGACAAATTAGCCCTCACCTCCTATCACCACTACAACTCGACAAGGAAATTGCAAAAATCACGACACAATTACCTCCAAGCAGGCAGATTCCAGGCTACCACGGAAACCTTCCATCAATATACAAATTATGAAGGTTCAAGGAAGCATTACGAAAAGACATGCCATATTCAGAATAACAATCCCGTTAACCGAATCAGATCAATTTGAGTTATATCGACTGATAGCTATACTTACCAGGGTGAACAACACTATGGTAGCCATAAAACCATCAACATCAATACTTGCCACTACGCTGCATCGTGACAAATACTTTCCAACCAACACGGAAAATTTACAGTCTTGCACAAAACTGGACGAAGAAGCATATTTATGCCCCAACACGCAGCCAATCTACAATAAGGGCTCAACTATTTGTTCTTGTGAAATCAATTTGTTCAACAACGAAACAAGTTCACTTTGTGAATTTGTGCAAATGGATGATTACATATGGATTCAGACCAACCAAAGAAATCGGTGGATTTTTGCACTAGCTGAACGGATATAAATAACAGCAATATGCGATAATCAAGTAACACAAATACTCTTGGAAGGGTCAGGTCTCCTACAGGTAGCACCATCTTGCGTTATCAAACACAAACATCTGACGTTACTCGGAAGTCAAATATTTTCATCAGAAGCAAGTACTTCATACACCAGCGTTGGTAATTTGACTGAAGTAAAAAACCTAGTCAACCAAATCCTCTATTTACAAACATAGTGGAAGAACAATACACTACGCATCTAAAGGAACTCACAGCGTTACAACAAAGATTAGAGTCACACCAAATCAATAAGCTTCCTAAGGCCTTGCAAGAACACCGTCACCATAGTTTTGCAGTTAGATATACAGCCTTAACACTGAGTATGTTTCTCGTAATCGCTATGTTCTTTAAACATTACGTATTGCGAAAACAACAAGAGTCATCGAAAAAAAAGGGGCAGGCACCAATTCATCTGCCACTTAAAAACCAAGAAGTGTTCGTTCTCACTCCATCCCAGACAAGCCCACTTAATACAGATACCAATACAACTCCACCCCGTCCAAGGCCGCGTCAACATTCATTCACCATAGACGTATAATTCGGCTCATCAGACGCACCTGTTGAACAGTCGTTCAACGCGGGGGAGAATGTTGATATCTACATTTAGATTAACAGTAGCAGCATAATAACATTTAAGTCGCTGCAACAACAACAACAACAATATAGGCCATAAATACGACACCTGCAAGCGGCGTCAACAAAACAATGCATGCAGTTGGCTTAGCCTTGAATTAAGCAAGGCAGGTAACTGACCGCTTCGGTCTTAATGTCATTATGCTGCATTTTATTTTAATATATTTTTTGTTCATATGTTATTCTTTATATAAGTTACCATATATTCTAGTTTATAGAATTTTGTATAAATAGAACTAATAAAATAAATATAAATCAGTACAAGCTGAAATCAAGTAGTGCTCTTTTAGATTCAAGAACCAAGATTGTTTTATTTCAGTGGGAGTTTTTAGTTCATGTACTAGAAGCTCAAAAATAATTTAATCATTCTCGTAATTAAATACCAGTTCAAGTACTGGGTATTTAAATTAACAATATGTATTTAAGTTCAACGACTAACAGTTTGCCTTACTTGTAATAGTCCTTGCTCCAGTTATTAAATATGTTTGCGTAAGCAACAAAATATTATGTTAATTTTAAACAAGTAGAAAATTTGCTTTGTTTACATTCCTTATTGTTTTGCCCCTTTTCGTAAATTGCATTGTGAGTAACTGCAAACTATATTGCCGGTCGTTGACCAAAGCTAGGTTTATTTATGTCAATAAAAATATTGTTTACGCAATTCAACGTCAGCATATTGCCGGTCGCTAAGCTGAAGTATGCAATATGCTGACCAATAACCAATTTATGATGTAATTAGCAATAAGTTACTATATAAGTGTTCAAAATTCAATTAATAAATGAGTTACAATTAAAACGTCATACAAACTAATCGTTTCAATTATCATCCTTGCTACCAGTTCAAGTGCTGGGAGTAACATCATCAAACTCAAGTTCACCAATTTAACTTAGTTCATGTGCTAAGTTGAAGCCTTGGTACTTGAGCAATTCAGCGTACACAACGCAACAAATGTAATGAATTAAAAAATTAACTTGGATAGCGAATAACATAATCTTCATTACCAATCGTATCGATTCACTTGTACATCCACATCTGAATTTTTGGTGGAATCAATAGCGGCTGACACAAATTTTCGATATCTGGGTAAACATTTAAAACCAAATTATCTATAGTCGAAGCCCATGTACCCAATGTATTTGAAACATGAAGCAATCCATTGTCAAGAGCAATGTTCCTTTTCCTATTTTTAGTAAAAGAGCTGCAAATATAGCGGCATCGTGATTTCGTCTTAAATGGATGCTCATATTTGTTGTCAATTGGAGTTTCTTGACATATTGACACACATTTGATTTCTTCATGATAACTCTTACTGTATCAGCTCGGGTGGCTTAAAGTACAACCGGTAGTGTTTGACGGAAGTCGTCAGAGAATAAAAAAGTTACAATACCCATCATACGCCCTAATGACCTGACATCTTCTAACATGATATTAACAGCATCGATATGGGCCTTATGTGTCATGGTGCATTCATTCTTTGAGTACTTTTGCAATAGCACCGATTTAACGAATTGAGCATGAATGTGCTGTTTTGCATGGTGAAACTGAAAGCCGCAACTTAAATGTTGAGTGAGTAGTTCGACCGCCACCTAGAAGTGTTGCTGCGATTCCGGACGATGCTACGAGTACTGCAATAGCAATTTTCGGTACATGACGAACTTTAGCAAGAATTATATTAGTTAGGAAGGTCTTAGCAGTACTACCAGGGCCATCAATAAAAAAATTGTTGTTGTTACACTTCATTATTCGTTACACTCTGTAATATTTTGTTGCAGACAGTTATCTGTTCTGGAGTTAATCTGAGTTCCTCCTCAGATATATCTAGTTCAGTATTATCTCTTTTGGGTTGTGGCAAACCGAAATCTTTTAAAAGTTTTCCAATCATCTAAATCGTACTCTCAATCGAAGCCAATCCCTCGTTAAAAAAAGTAACGTATCATTGTAAGGTATTTCCTGATAGTGGCGAAGCCGCGGACAACCGGGTCCTGCTAGTGTTTGAATAAAATAAAAATTTCATTATAAAAAGAAAATAATTCCAGCTGTGGAGTTCGAACCGGTGATATCACGGTTTGAAGTTCTGTACTCTCTTTTTCAGAGATGACGGCATCAGACAGTGCATTTCTCCAATGGTCGTCACTTTCAAGAAGACTTAAAGCTTCGCATGCCATGCGGTATGTGGGATTCAACACACCATCTATAGTTCTTAAATAAGTGAAACTTGTAGGACCCTTTATGTGTTCCACCAGAAGTCGAAGGTAAAAGTATTCAGAATAATTACAACGATTCGTGTAAACTCTACCTACAGACGAATATCATTTAACTTCAACCCATCCTTCAACATTTTGTGCTCGTGCCCGTAGGTTATATTTCTTTAGTGTTCATGTATAATATGAAGAAACTTGGCTGCAGAGCAATGTCTTCGCGACATCATCACTCGAACATGGTTTAAAAAACGCAATCAATGTGATTTTAGGTATTTCTTGAATCACTCTGTGTATGTTTTCTTCAGTAAAATATACTCTATGTCCGTTTTCCAAATGTACTGCCAAGTATATCAATGCAGGATAGAGTTCATGAAAAGTCATGGTAAAATTAATATGTTAAGCAGACTCTCCAAGACCGTGTACATGTCTTTAATAAATTATTTTTTCAAGCAAAAAGAATAGAAATTAATCCATCTTTGCTATTAATTCAGTTCAACTCAAATTAGCTCTATCCGAACAAGGTCGAGTATGAATAGGCGTACTACAGCTACACCCATTTTAATGATATTTGCTGACAGTCAGCAAAATTACCAAATTTTAGTCCAATACAACCAAAACTATCTGAAAAAACCATAATTTTAATGTGGGCGGTAAAGGGGGGTGTGGCAATCCACTTTTCATACAATTGCCGACAGTCGGCATACAAACTTAAATACCAAATTCTAGTCTAATACGGCCAAAACCGTTTGAAATATAGAATTTTTATTGATTTGTGGGCGGTAAAAGGGGGCGTGGCAAAATTTATATAGCCTATGTTCAGCACAGTAATTTAAGGAATCGTTTGATACTGGTTTTATTAAAATCCGTCCAGTAGTTTAGGAGTCTATTCGGAACATACATACATACATACTAGAGAACTGCACAAGCCTACTTGAAATTCAAGCTTTTTCAAGTAATTGAATTCAAGTATGTATCCAAACTTGAAAAAGCAAGCTTTGGCCTGCTTATAAAAATACCAAACAATTACAAGTCATATCCAAGCTTTTTCGATGGCTTGGCTTGTTGTGGCTTACTATGTCGGGTAAAAAAGTCGAAAAGTTGAAAGTTGAAACGTTCGGCAAAAGCTTTTAAGCTCGCAAGTATCCAATTAATTGAATTTAAAGCAAGTATCCGAAAAAATTCAATTAGCTTGCTTAGGGAAATCTTAAGCGTATTAAAACTTTTAAGGGTTCTGTGGACTCCGTGGTTGGCAGTTTTAGGGGGTAGCTGATTTTGAAATTGATGTAAAAATTTAAAATTCAAGATGGCGAATAAAGTTGCCACCTTGGTTTTTTTATTTTTATTTTTGAGAATTCTTGTTATTTTGAATATCTGACAACGGATTTGATTTCGAATCTAATATCACAGTTTTAAAATTTAAGTAAGAGGATAGGCTTGCGACCTAAATTTTACCAACACCATAGTGTTGCCACCTAGTAAAATGTATTTTTAAGAGTTTTAAACACCATTTAACAGTGATAAGGTGCTGCCACCTAAAATTTTTTTATTTTCACGAATTTGGTGCTGGAGCAAACACTAGGTAAAAATGGCTCGCTGAGTCCGAATACGTGCCAGAATTTAAAAATTGTGTAATTTTTTAATAACAGTATTGCCACCTACTAAAATGTATTTTTAAGAGTTTTGAACATCATTAAACTGTGTTAAGGGGTCGCTGACTTCGAGTCTGATGACAGAATTTTAAAATTCAAGTTGGTTATCAGTATTGACACCTAAATTTTTTTTATTTTCATGAATTCGGTGCTGGAGCAAACACTAGGTAAAAATAGCTCGCTGAGTCCAAATACATTGCCAGAATTTCAAAATTGTGTAATTTTTTTATAATAGTGTTGCCACCTACCAAAATGTATTTTTAATAGTTTTAAACATCATTTAACAGTGTTGAGGGGTCGCTAACTTCGAATCTGACGTCAGAATTTTAAAATTGAAGATGGTTAGTAGTGTTGCCACCTTAAACTGTTTTATTTTCACAAATTCGGTGATAGAGCAAACACTAGGTTGCTCGTTTTTTGATCACCAAATTGCTCCTACCTTATAATTTTATCATGGGGGACCCTAAAAATATTTTCTTTCAATCTAAATTCACAATAAATAAAAAGAAAGCAAAAACAAGTATTTATAAGTTTATTTTATTTATATATTTATTTATTTTATTTTTAGTATTTTTCATTTTTAAAAAATAGAATTCAGGAATAGAATAGCATCTAGTATTTTTTGGAGCCAATCTGTTTCGTTTTTCAACTATAGCATTACCAGCAAGAGAAAAAACTCTTTCGCAAATGTGAAAATTGAAGGAAATTCAGTAGCATGATCCCACCAAAGCATTGCATCGAAATTATTTTCAAGCTTAAGCCTCATATTTGAAAATTTTGCAATTTCTTCATTCGCACTCATTTCTGATATAGGAGGTTCACTGATTAACACATCAGAAAAGAAGAAATTGAGCTCGTGTGAATATGGTGCGTTTTCTGGTGCTGATATTGATGTGCTTGCTGATTAATTACTTGATGTTAGTGGGCTATTTTGGAGTGTGGAGTCATTGTGAGATAAATGTTTATAGTAGAACTGTTTTACATCGGTGGAATCACTTAATACTCAGTTTGTGGGTGGGTAAAGAAAAACAGCGGCCCATTTTAACCTAGCGTTTGCTCCAGCACCGAGTTCGTGAAAATAAAAAAATTTTAGGTAACACTATTAACCAGCCCCTTAACACTTAAATGCCCCTTAAATGATGCTTAAAACACTTAAAAATAAATTTTGGTGGGTGGCAACACTGTTATAAAAATATTACACAATTTTGAAATTCTGGCACGGATTCGGACTCAGCGACTCATATTTACTTACTGTTTGCTCCAGCACCGAATTCGTGGAAATTAAAAAAAGTTTAGGTGGCAACACTATTAACCATCTTAAATTTTAAAATTCTGACATCAGATTCGAAGTCAGCGACCCCTTAACACTGTTTAATGGTGTTCAAAACTCTTAAAAATATATTTTACTAGGTGGCAGCACTATGTTGTTGGTAAAATTAAGCTGGCAAGCCTATCCTCCATCTTAAATTTTAAAACTGTGATATTAGATTCGAAATCAAATCCGTTGTCAGAGATTCAAAATAACAAGAATTCGCAAAACTACAAAAAAACATTAAGGTGGCAACTCTATTCGCCATCTTGAATCTTAAATTTTGACATCAATTCGGAAATCAGCTACCCCCTAAAACTACCAACCACGGAGTCCACAGAACTCTTAGAAGTCCAAATACGCTTAAGCTTTTCCTACACAAGCTCATTAAATTTTTTGGATACTTGCTTTTATATTACTTGCCTTCAATTTCAAGCTTTTCAAGCTTTTTGCCGAAGGCATCAATTTTTCCTTTACTTGGGACTTCGTGCCGTTCGCTTGTAAGCTAGCATACTTGCAAGTCGCAAGCTGTCGTGGGCTTATTTATTTTCAAGCACAAGTCAGACTTGATTGAAAATTATCAAGCTCAAGCTAGCTTGAACTTGTATTTTAAGCAAGTACTTGAAATCGGTTTCAAGTAGGCTTGTGCAGTTCTCTGATACATACAAACAAACAAAAATATTATATAGTTATATAAATACAATAGAATACTTACTTACTTACTTAGATGGCCGTGACAACCCGTGTCCGGATTTCGACCGACCTCATCAGCTCTCGCCAGGCGCCTTCTCCAATCGGATACACAAAGCGCGGTTAGGGCTTCCTCAGCCTGGTCCATCCATCGGAGGCATGGTCTCCCTCGTCGTCGTTGACCAGCGACCCTCGCCTCGAGCACATTTTTCGCTGGAGCTTCGTCGTCCATACGATGGACATGACCCAGCCAGCGTAGTCGCTGCACAGTTATACGCCGAACTACGTCAATGTCTCCGTAGAGCTCATACAGCTCGTGGTTCATTCGGATGCGATAGTCATCGCCGACTCGAACAGGACCGAAGATTTTGCGAAGAACTTTTCTCTCGAACACCCCCAGAGCGGCTGCGTCAGTTTGCGAAACTACCCATGCCTCAGCGCCATAAAGCAGCACAGGTAGAACGAGCGTCTTGTAGAGTGTTAGTTTTGTCGATCGAGAGAGGGCTCTGGAACTTAGTTGCTTACTGAGCCCGTAGTAGCACCTATTAGCAATTATTGTTCTTCGCTTTATCTCCAGGCTGATTTCGTTGTTAGTGTTAATGGCGGTGCCAAGGTAAACGAACTCCTTGACTACTTCAAAGTTATAGCTGCCGGATGAAACGTGGGAGTCTAAACGCCGCGCTCCCTTGTTTGTAGACAGCATATACTTTGTTTTACCCTCATTTATCGTCAAACCCACTTTGGCTGATTCCTTTTCGATAGCGGCGAAAGCAGCGGTAACATCTCTCTTGGTTCTGCCAACAATATCAATATCATCAGCGTACGCAAGGAGCTCGACACCTTTATAGAAAATGGTGCCATTACGATGCACACCGGCCTTTCGTCCCCTCCATGATGATGTTGAAGAGATCGCAAGACAGTGGATCGCCTTGCCTGAAACCTCTTTCGGTATTGAAGGTTTCGGAGAGGTCATTTCCTACCTTGACGGAGCTGCGTGTGTTGCTCAACGTCATTCTGCAAAGTCTAATCAACTTTGCAGGTATACCGAACTCAGACATTGTTGCGTATAGGCAATCCCTTCTCGGGCTATCGAACGCAGCTTTAAAATCGACAAAGAGATGGTGTGTGTCAATTTGATTTTCGTGGGTTTTCTCCAGGATTTGTCGTAGCGTGAAAATCTGGTCTATGGTGGACTTACCAGGTCGAAAGCCACACTGATAAGGTCCAATCAGTGTTTTTGTAATCGGCTTTAATCTTTCACACAGTACGCTTGAGAGAACCTTATATGCGATGGAAATAAGACTGATACCTCTATAACTAGCGCAGATTGTAGGGTCTCCTTTCTTAAGTATAGGGCACAGTACACTGAGGTTCCAATCGTCGGGCATGCTTTCTTCTAGCCATATTTTGCTGATGAGCTGATGCATGCGCCTTATCAATTCATCGCCGCCGGTTTTAAACAATTCAGCTGACAGGCCGTCAGCACCCGCTGCTTTATTGTTTTTGAGTCGTTGGATAGCAACTCGAACCTCTTCATGGCTAGGTGGTGATACTTCCACTCCGTCATCGTCGATTGGTGGCACTGCACTGCGCTCTCCATGGGCGGCATTGGTGGAATCGTCGCCAGTAAGTAAATTGGAGAAGTGCTGTCTCCACAACCTAAGCACACACTGTGTATCCGTATTCAGATCTCCATTTTCGTCTCTGCAAGTGGATGCTCCGGGCTTGAAACCTTGGGTTAGACGCTTAACCTGTTGATAGAATTTTCGTGCATCCTTCTTGCCCTGGTATACCTCTAGTTCCTCACGCTCACGCTTTTCCTGCTCTCTTTTCTTGCGTCTGAAAAGGCGCCTCTCTTCCTTCCTCTTTTCGCGGTAGTTTTCTCGCACGGCTCGCGTTGCAGCTGGCTGCAGCGTATTTCTGTATGCGGCGTTTTTTACTGCAGTCACGATGCGACACTCCTGATCGTACCATTGGTTCCGAGGTTGCGGGCGCCGGAAACCAATGACTTCTTCAGCGACAGCGCGCATGGAGTGGGATATATGCGCCCAAAGTCCACCGGCGTCGTCGAGTCCAGAGGTTGGTTGGTTGAGCTTAACCGAGAGTTGAGCGGAGTAGGCTTCGGCAGTCCGTTGTAATTGCAGCTTAGCGATATCTAGCTTTCGTTGCATTCCTGTGCGTATGTTCTTTGCATTGCATAATCGCATGCGGATCTTGGCTGCAACAAGATAATGGTCGGAGTCAATGTTGAACCCCCGAAATGTACGCACATCTAGAACACTAGAGGCATGCCTTCCGTCGATTACAATATGATCAATTTGGTTTCGCGTTTTTTGATCAGGGGACAGCCAGGTGGCCTTGTGGATGTCGAGGTGCTTAAATCTGGTGCTACTAACTACCATGTTTCGTGCCGCGGCGAAGTCGATCAGTCTTAGACCGTTGTTCGTAGAGGTCTCGTGAAGACTGAACTGACCGACAGTGGGGCCAAAGATGCCTTCCCTTCCGACTTTCGCATTAAAATCGCCGAGGACTATTTTCACGTCATGAACCGGAAGGTGGTCATATACGTCCTCAAGACTAGCGTAGAAAGCGTCTTTGACGGCTTCGTCCTTTTCCTCCGTCGGGGCGTGCGCGCAAATAAGGCTTATGTAGAAAAATTTTGCCTTGATGCGGATCGTGGCCAATCTTTCGTTCACAGGTGTGAACCGGGAAACAAGGTGGCGTAGTTTCCGGCTAACAACGAATCCACATCCGAATTCGCGCTTCTCCGCATGGCAGCTGTAGTAGATATCGCAGTGTGCTTGTTTAGAGCAGCCTTGCGCTTTCCATCGCATTTCCTGGATGGCGGTGATGTCAGATTGTATTGTTTTGAGGGCTTCCGCCAGTTGGATAATGGCACCTTCCCTATAAAGGGTTCGGAGATTCCAGGTGCATATCCGTAAATCATTGTCCGTTTTTCGTTTGCGGTGGTCGTCAACGTAATTGGGGTTCTTATCCGAGGCTGGTTTAGTTTTCATTGGGCAGTAGTAATGTGGCGGGACCCAAACCCTGCGCACATTCCATGTTTGAGGTCTATGGATCGACCCGCCGCTCAAATTAGCCGTCAAACTGACGGATGCCAGTTTGCCGTTGCCCAGGGAACACCACTTGGAGGTTTGAGTCGACTTGAGACGATTTCGACATGGATAATGCTGGCCTCGCCAGGTTGATGCGGTCAGACACGTTGCCATGTGAAGGTTCGCCCCCTGTTCCCCAAAAAATATAAATACAATAGAATAGTACTTGATTATCCAGAGCAAGACCTCGTCCGTCTTGCCTGGCATATGTGGGAGCTTGACTCCGTCCGTCTCTTTATCATTATACCTGTTAATTTGTTTTTATTTTTATCAATTGAATTGTAAATTAATTTTTAAATTTTAAGTGCTATAAGGCCTTAGGGCCTTAAAATTTTAAAACTATCTGATCCTTAACAAAAAGGAACCATAGTTTTCTAAATACGTTGTTGAAAAGAAAAGCAGTTCAAATGCATGTACTAGGTAGTACGCAGTACAATGAGTGAAAAAGCAGTACTGTACTGTCAAAAGCAATACGGTTGGTCACATTAATTATGAACTCATTTCATTCATATAAAAGAGTTCCTACAATATGGCTTATCAACCCTGCATGCATGGATTAAAGTGTTCGAATGTCTTATTCATATTGCAACTGAATGCCTTCTAAATGTTGAAAAGCATGCGGCGATGGAAATAAAAACTTAAATTGAGCTTAACCGAGAGTTGAGCGGAGTAGGCTTCGGCAGTCCGTTGTAATTGCAGCTTAGCGATATCTAGCTTTCGTTGCATTCCTGTGCGTATGTTCTTTGCATTGCATAATCGCATGCGGATCTTGGCTGCAACAAGATAATGGTCGGAGTCAATGTTGAACCCCCGAAATGTACGCACATCTAGAACACTAGAGGCATGCCTTCCGTCGATTACAATATGATCAATTTGGTTTCGCGTTTTTTGATCAGGGGACAGCCAGGTGGCCTTGTGGATGTCGAGGTGCTTAAATCTGGTGCTACTAACTACCATGTTTCGTGCCGCGGCGAAGTCGATCAGTCTTAGACCGTTGTTCGTAGAGGTCTCGTGAAGACTGAACTGACCGACAGTGGGGCCAAAGATGCCTTCCCTTCCGACTTTCGCATTAAAATCGCCGAGGACTATTTTCACGTCATGAACCGGAAGGTGGTCATATACGTCCTCAAGACTAGCGTAGAAAGCGTCTTTGACGGCTTCGTCCTTTTCCTCCGTCGGGGCGTGCGCGCAAATAAGGCTTATGTAGAAAAATTTTGCCTTGATGCGGATCGTGGCCAATCTTTCGTTCACAGGTGTGAACCGGGAAACAAGGTGGCGTAGTTTCCGGCTAACAACGAATCCACATCCGAATTCGCGCTTCTCCGCATGGCAGCTGTAGTAGATATCGCAGTGTGCTTGTTTAGAGCAGCCTTGCGCTTTCCATCGCATTTCCTGGATGGCGGTGATGTCAGATTGTATTGTTTTGAGGGCTTCCGCCAGTTGGATAATGGCACCTTCCCTATAAAGGGTTCGGAGATTCCAGGTGCATATCCGTAAATCATTGTCCGTTTTTCGTTTGCGGTGGTCGTCAACGTAATTGGGGTTCTTATCCGAGGCTGGTTTAGTTTTCATTGGGCAGTAGTAATGTGGCGGGACCCAAACCCTGCGCACATTCCATGTTTGAGGTCTATGGATCGACCCGCCGCTCAAATTAGCCGTCAAACTGACGGATGCCAGTTTGCCGTTGCCCAGGGAACACCACTTGGAGGTTTGAGTCGACTTGAGACGATTTCGACATGGATAATGCTGGCCTCGCCAGGTTGATGCGGTCAGACACGTTGCCATGTGAAGGTTCGCCCCCTGTTCCCCAAAAAATATAAATACAATAGAATAGTACTTGATTATCCAGAGCAAGACCTCGTCCGTCTTGCCTGGCATATGTGGGAGCTTGACTCCGTCCGTCTCTTTATCATTATACCTGTTAATTTGTTTTTATTTTTATCAATTGAATTGTAAATTAATTTTTAATTTTTAAGTGCTATAAGGCCTTAGGGCCTTAAAATTTTAAAACTATCTGATCCTTAACAAAAAGGAACCATAGTTTTCTAAATACGTTGTTGAAAAGAAAAGCAGTTCAAATGCATGTACTAGGTAGTACGCAGTACAATGAGTGAAAAAGCAGTACTGTACTGTCAAAAGCAATACAGTTGGTCACATTAATTATGAACTCATTTCATTCATATAAAAGAGTTCCTACAATATGGCTTATCAACCCTGCATGCATGGATTAAAGTGTTCGAATGTCTTATTCATATTGCAACTGAATGCCTTCTAAATGTTGAAAAGCATGCGGCGATGGAAATAAAAAATATTAGGGCTGTTTACAATCAGGTGCAAATGGTCTTGCATCATAGCATTTGCAAAATGGTATAGTATATTTTTACTCTACACTAACAAAATATGTAGAGATGCAAAGATGTAGAGATGCAACGCCACCTGTGGGCTTACATGTACATGAATTTAAAAAAAATATTTTTTTTTGTATTCTTGAATTCTAAAATAATAAATAGAATTTTTATGAATATCTGTAGTAGTTTTTTATTTTAATCAGTCTATAAAAATCTGCTTTGAAAACTGGCCTCAACCCGGCACAGTCGCCATAAAATTCAGCTAAAATTCAAAAAGATTTTAAAGAAAAACTGGGCCTTATTACGGATATAGTTAAAACTGGTTACGGGACTTAAAATGATGGCAGCGCGGACCGCAGATTTTTTTCAAATATTGAAGCGGTAGCTGATATTACAAATATTTATATCAATTTAGTTACAAATTTTAGTTTGCTACTGCGAACATTATCCAG
This sequence comes from Coremacera marginata, assembly GCA_914767935.1. Taxonomy (NCBI): domain Eukaryota; kingdom Metazoa; phylum Arthropoda; class Insecta; order Diptera; family Sciomyzidae; genus Coremacera; species Coremacera marginata. Next base: position 91,362,785 of record OU612046.1, on the reverse strand, counting down.
TGGGAAAATTAATATAACAAATTTCAGATCACTTTTAAATGAAACTTATAAAATATACATTGATATGTAATTATTCTTGGTGCTATATGCCAATAACAGTTCACAAAATATTAATCCATGGCTGTGAAATAGTACAGCATTTTAAAATACCGATCGGAATTTTATCTGAAGACGCATTAGAATGTAGTGGTATTCAATGAATGACGTAATTGTGATGTAAACTGCGTATGTGTGGTAAGTTGTATGAACTGACGGCATACACCCCTATAGGAACAAACTAACTTGTTTTTAAAAACAACTTATTAAAAAACTAATTTAAAATAAACCAGTATATGAACTACTTTGAATTATATTAAGGCGGCATCGACTTCAGTTCTAAATAGTTTTTATTGCATTATACATGAAGTAATTGGAATACTACTTAAAAACAAGTGATTGATAAACTACTTTGAATTATATTAAGGCGGCAACTACTCTGATTTTGACATGTTTTAATTGCAAATTTTTATTAGATCACAAGTTTATATATATTTAACCATGATATTTCATCAAATATTATTAGCTTTAGGCCATCAGTAATAGTTTTCAATGGGTTATTTTAAAATAATTAAAAAATTATTTAAATATAACTAATTTAAGAAGTAGTTGAAAATATATGCAGACGAAGGTCAATTGACTTATTTAGCCGACATCACCATACAAAATATGTTTGTTACAAACCAAAATATATGGTTTGTTCTATGGAAAATAGTCAGAATTTCAACTAGTTGTGGTTGACAAAAAACTACTTTATCAACTACTTTTAAATTAGTTGATTTTCCTACAGGGATGCTATTTACACCACAAATACGGCGTTAATTGAATACCACTACTATTTATTAAATACTTATATTCTATTAAATAAAAATACTTATTGTTTTACTTGTATTTAATTCTGACCCGTTCGTTTCTTCGAATAGAAATAAGTCCAAAAAGAAAGAAAACAGTGGCATGAATGATGTGTTGCCATACATTGAGGAAGATATTGAGGACTAAGAGACTGATAGCTTTCTGGCTTTAATAAATATAGAAGATTTAATTTGAGTGTCCTGTGACTCATTAGACTCAGACAACATCGTCGCCTATAGAATGTTTTATTTTAGTGTATTTTTATTTAAAATATTTTTTTATATATGAATTATACTCGTATATCTATAGTTTCACATTTATATATGTACTAGATGGAATACCGGGGGTGTGTAACATTCAGGGCGAGTAAAATGTGTGGAACGTGATACGAAATTGCATGAAATTTAAATTTTTAATTAATTTACAAACATGCTTAAAATGTTTAAGTCATTATCGAATTAAGAATTTTAAGCCTGAAATTATTTGGGCCCGCACCTACTCACCCCTATGCCAAATCTCAATATCAAATATCAAATGTTAATATTTACTAAAATAAAGTATTAAAACTAATGTGAATCGCCCCTGAATCGAACAATTTGAGTTTTTTTTCAGTATTTGTAGAACAGCGCTCTCTGGCTCTGGAGATAATGCAAAAGAGATAGCGCCAAAACAATTGCCGTACTCGAAAATGAGCGGTTTTGGAGATTCTCACGGTTGCTTAAGATATTTGTACTACAGCACCCTCTGGTGTTCAAGATAGATTAGAATAGTTGTAGTTCGATTGAGCGGCTCAGAAGTTTTCGAAGTTTTTTAAAATATTTGTACTACAGTGCCCTTTGGTCTTTTAAATAGAACAGGATAGATAAGCCATCAACACTCACCTTACCCGCAAAACCCTAAAAAAAAATCCTGTAGCTCGATCGCAGCGCCACCTACCAGTACCATTGAAATGGACAGATTTTACACTTGAATTTGAAATATCAACTATTTTCACATGCCACTGTTTATGGATTACTTGTATTTAATTTTGACCCTTTCATTTCTTCGAATAGAAAAATTTTCAAAAATAAAGAAAACAGGAAGATATTGAGGACGAAGAGGCTGACAACTTTTTGGTTGAAGTTAATATAGAAGATTTAGTGTCCAGTGATTTTTTAAAAATTTTTTTTTTTTGTATGGGAGTTTTGCTTGATTATGAACCGATTTTATTAATTTCCACAACATTTCTTAACCTTTACAAAAAAAAACTGTCCATGTCAAATTTCATTACTCTACGACAACTGCTTATAGTATTGGCAGCAGTTACAATGTGTGACATCCCTACGGCGAACTGAATCATATGAAACAAAAAAAAATTTTAATGGATTTAGTTAAATAACAATATAAACTAGTGTTTGATCGATGAATTAAAAAATATGCATTTTTGACAATACGACGAACAGTCAAAGCAAATGGTTCAATTTTCCATAAATAAACGGGCGTTTTTTATATAAAACTACCGCTTTTAATAAAAAAAAATCGGACGATTTAACACTCCTTGATTTACCAATCGATTTAACAAAATCCTTGCAATACTTTGCTTGTATTAACATTTATTCCAGGAGTTTTAACCATGCGATTAATTCAATGAAATCCCAATTTTTTTTTCATATAAAGACAATGGAAACAAGTTTAGCGATAATAGGAATATTTCACGAATTTCTCTAGAGTCATTAAGCTCTCAGACATAAAACAAAAAATTAAAAATGGACCAAAACTTTTTCATTATAAAAAAAAAATTGTTTTCTTCGCCCACGTTAGTAAGTCGGCCGCATAGCTCACTAGGCTGGCAAATGAACTTCCGAGCACTAGTTGATAGTTCAATCGGTTTCTGCTTCAGCGTTTTGTTGCACATGCGTTCAACATTCGGTGAAAATTTTCTAGAAAATTAAAATTATCGTTAGAGGTGGATTATCTGCCTCGAATATTGGTGATTTTTTTTTTTCTTCCTAGGGCGAGACTTTTGGTTTTTTTAATAGATGTCCAACGTGCTTTGCTTTAAGCGTATAATTGTTTGAAAATTTAAAAATATCGAAAACTTGATAGATAACTTGATTTTAACGATAAACTAGGTTTACCGCTAATAAAATGGACTTTTACATTAAGTTAAAAACTTAGCGAACAAAGTAGCTCATTAACATTTAAGCTTCACAACCTGATTCAGAATAATGTTATTCCATTTATACGTGTTTGTCGATCTGCAAATGTAAGTACAAAAATAGAAAAAAAATTAAGTAAAGCATTTATATTGTATTATATATTACTTAATATCTGCTAACCAAACTAAGCATATGGGTATTTTCACAGAAAAGCCCACCATGACCCGCAAATTAAAGTTATTAAAAACTTATTACTTATTTATATTTAAATATGATTGATTTAAGCAATTTGAACATTAATTAATTTACTAACCACTGAACCATAAGCGACGGTTTTGAGTAAGGTGAGAGTTTTGCGAACGTTTTTCGTTAGAATTTTTTTTTTTAATTTTTTCTTTTTTATTTTGTCGCTTAAAAGTGCTTGTTATAAAAGATTAAATTCGTGAAAGCTTTTCCCATAAAGAAAAATTGTGCATATTTTGCGAATTTCATTAAAAACTTATTTTGAGTCGAAAATGAATCATTTTTGTATCATTTCAGTAGGTAAGACTTCCTTGTAAATTAACTTTTCCATTAAATTCCATTAAATTAATTATTTTTTGTTCATAAATGAGTTCGGAAATGAATCATTTATGTTTCTTTTTTGCATTCTGAAATGAGTTCAAAAAAGAATAATTTTTTTATCATATCAGTAGGAAACAATTTCTCATAAACAAACCATTTTTTGTTTATAAATGAGTTCACAAATGAATCATAAATGTAACTATTTATATTCTAAAATCAGGTAAATAAAGGAACTTAAAATGAAAATGTTAACCTTCGTACAAACGTCATATGAACTTTTTTACCAGTGCGAGATGGATGTACTGCTACACGTATGAAAATTTTCAACATTTCTATCAAAAATTAAAATCAAGCCCAAATAGAATGAAAACCACGAAAACATTTCAAGCAAAAATGTAATCAAATAAATTCCCCAATTAAAAAGTTAACTATTTTGATATTTCATATATAATTTGGAAGTTTGTCAAATTAGAAAACAATCACGCCTTTTCCCCTTTGAAACATCAATATCATGAAAAACACAATGCGTGAATTCCAGCCCAGGTATATTAATCCTATTAACCCAATGATTAATATGATATCTAATTTTAGTAATAATCATTTCTTCTTTAACAAAATATCGATATGTAATTATAAATAGTATTATGCAATAATAAAATTTATAATTCAAAAAGGTTATTTTTTTTTAACTCATTATTGAACAAAAAAAGGTTTGTTTTTAAGAGGCAATTCAGTCCAAAGATTGATACAAAAAGGGTTCAATTTCGTTTCGGTTTCGAGTGCCGAAAAATAACTTTTGTATGGTTCATTTTTGAACTCATTTCCGAAGAAAAAACAGTTTGTTTCTGAGAGGCATTTTCGTCCGGCGATTGATTCAAAAAGGGTTAATTTCCGAGTGCCAAAAAAGAACTTTTATGGTTCTTTTTTTAACTCATTTCTGAACAAAAAAGAGGATAATTTATGGTTCTTTTTTAATTCATTTGCGAACAAAATAAGGTTCGTTTTTGAGAGGCATTTTAGTCTGACGAATGATATAAAAAGGGTTCATTTATGAGTGCCGAAAATGAACGTTTCTACCCGAAAAGGTTCATAAATGAATTCAAAAACGGTAGTTTTGGTTCACTGGGTAGCAATATTCACTGATAACGCTTGCTTGCAGAATACCAAAAGGCTGTACATTAGGGTGGCCGTTAGTTGTATGGAGATATTTTTTTTTTGATTTCTTATATTCTCTCCCCCCAAATCGGTTCAGTTTTATGTAAAAAAAAATACAAAAAAGTTTCAAAGCGATAAGTTGTGTTTTAGGGGTGTCGCCCGCCCCTTTAAAATTGGCCTTCAAGCCCATTTATGCAAATGTAATTTGTTTGTATATGAGTATCTTTTTAAAAAAACATTTTACAAGAATATGATGTATGGCAATATTTTAGCTATTTTAGTCAACAACATTAGCCTTAAAGAAAGTTTTTTGCTAAAATTAATATTTTAGAAAATAATGAAGAAAATAACCAACAAAATACCAAAAATTATATGTACCAAAATTATATTTATATGGAAATTATTTGTTCTAAGCATGTGCTTGCTTATGTCTATGCATGGTAAAAGCTTATGTCTTAAGTTAATATAGATATTGCGGACTTTATTATCAACAGAACTTTCATCCAAGTTGCAAGACAACAATTGCGAAAGAAAAGAGCGACATTTCTAAGAAGTAATTTTCGATTGGATGCTTTAGATACCATTTGTTTACATTGGGATGGGAAACTTTTGCCAGCCTTAACGGGGAATGTTAAAGTCGATAGACTTCCGATTTTAGTTTCGAGTGGAGAATGTGAGCAGCTTTTGGAAGTACTAGCACTGGATTCAGGTTCAGGACGGCACGAGGCCGATGCTATCTATCGTGCAATTTGTGAATGGGGTTTGCAAGAAGAAATCAAATGTTTGGTGTTTGATACAACAGCTGTCAATACCGGCCGACATAAGGGCACTTGTACGTTGATTGAACACGACTTACAAAGAAAGCTAATGTGGTTACCTTGCCGACACCACATTTATGAAGTTGTACTGAGAAGTGTGTTTGAGGAAAAATTTCAAAATCACTCAAGCCCTAACGTAACAATATTTGAAAAATTTAAAAATGCATGGCCAAAATTAAACGTTAAGAACTGGCGTTAAGTAAATAATTATTTGAAAAACAAAAAATCTCGAGTTGTAAGTTTTGTTAACACAATCTTTCAAGAAGTACAACCTAGAGAGGATTATAAGGAGTTACTAGAACTTACCTTGCTATTCCTGGGTGAGAACCTAAAAAAACCGCCAAACAGTGTAATAATTCGTTCACCGGGTGCTTATCATCATGCGCGTTGGATGGGAAAAGCTATTTACAGCTTGAAAATATATTTGTTCCGTGAAGAGTTTAACTTGACAGAATCTGAAAGCATTGGACTACGTCAAATTTGCATCTTTATTGTCGCCGTATATGTTGAAGCCTGGTTTTCTGCTCCCTTAGCAATACAAGCACCACACACCGACTTAAATTTTTTATCAAAATTAAAAGATTTTGAAAATATTGATTTAGGAATCTCGCAGGTTGCCGTCAAAAAATTCAAAAACCATTTATGGTATTTAAATGGGGAGGCTATTGCATTTGCGTTTTTTGACAACAATGTCGTAGATGCAACAAAAGAAAATATGGTCGCTGCTTTGAATATTGAAAAAGAAAAACAAATTAACTTTAACCGCGCCACAATGGGAAAACAAACAGTTTCAAAATTCATTAGTGGTGGGCTTGAGCAGTTTGTTTCTTCTCAAACAAGAAATTTCTTTGAGAGATTTCAAATTGATACGTCTTTCATGACATTAACTCCGTCCGAATGGCCTGCGCAGGATTGCTATATGACAGCGGTAAAAACATTAAAAAAATTAAGAGTCGTCAATGATACCGCCGAAAGAGGAGTGAAGTTGATGGAGGAGTATAATAAGCTATTTACAAGAAATGAAGAGCAAAAACAATTTGTACTGCAGGTTGTTAGCGACTATCGTCGCTGCTTTTCGAACTCTAAGAAATCTACTGTAAGTCAAGAGTTGTAAATTTTTTAATATAAGTCAATAATTTTGTTTTTGTTTAGTTTTCTTTTGACTATACGTAGTATAGAAATGTATGAAATAATTTAATAGACATAAGCTTTTACCATGCATAGACATAAGCAAGCACATGCTTAGAACAAATAATTTCCATATATATATAATTTTGGTACATATAATTTTTGGTATTTTGTTGGTTATTTTCTTCATTATTTTCTAAAATATTAATTTTAGCAAAAAACTTTCTTTAAGGCTAATGTTGTTGACTAAAATAGCTAAAATATTGCCATACATCATATTCTTGTAAAATGTTTTTTTAAAAAGATACTCATATACAAACAAATTACATTTGCTTAAATGGGCTTGAAGGCCAATTTTAAAGGGGCGGGCGACACCCCTAAAACACAACTTATCGCTTTGAAACTTTTTTGTATTTTTTTTTACATAAAACTGAACCGATTTGGGGGAGAGAATATAAGAAATCAAAAAAAAAAAAAAATAACGGCCACGCTACTGTACATATTACCAAAAGGTGAATTTCTTCGGTAATAAGATTAAAGTTACCGCGACAGAAACGATAAGTTAAAGGAAAAATTATATTTGTGAAACAGTGCAGACGATTTGATCATCATACCCAGTGAACCAAAACTACCGTTTTTGAATTCATTTATGAACCTTTTCGGGTAGAAACGTTCATTTTCGGCACTCATAAATGAACCCTTTTTATATCATTCGCCGGACTAAAATGCCTCTCAAAAACGAACCATATTTTTTTCACAAATGAGTTAAAAAAAGAACCATAAATTATCCTTTTTTTTGTTCGGAAATGAGTTAAAAAAAGAGCCATAAAAGTTCTTTTTCGGCACTCGGAAATTAACCCTTTTTGAATCAATCGCCGGACGAAAATGCCTCTCAGAAACAAACTGTTTTTTCTTCGGAAATGAGTTCAAAAATGAACCATACAAAAATTTTTTTTCAGCACTCGAAACCGAAACGAAATTGAACCCTTTTTGTATCAATCTTTGGACTGAATTGCCCCACAAAAATAAACCTTTTTTTGTTCAATAATGAGTTAAAAAAAAATAACCTTTTTGAATTATAAATTTTATTATTGCATAATACTATTTATAATTACATATCGATATTTTGTTAAAGAAGAAATGATTATTACTAAAATTAGATATCATATTAATCATTGGGTTAATAGGATTAATATACCTGGGCTGGAATTCACGCATTGTGTTTTTCATGATATTGATGTTTCATAGGGGAAACAGCGTGATTGTTTTCCAATTTGACAAACTTCCAAATTATGTATGTATGAAAGTATGAAATATCAAAATAGTTAACTTTTTAATTGGGGAATTTATTTGATTACATTTTTGCATAGAATGTTTTCGTGGTTTTCATTCTATTTGGGCTTGATTTTAATTTTTGATAGAAATGTTGAAAATTTTCATACGTGTAGCAGCACATCCATCTCGCACTGCTATGTCTGTACGAAGGTTAACATTTTCATTTTAAGTTCCTTTATTTACCTGATTTTAGAATATAAAAAGTAACATTTATGACTCATTTGTGAGTTCATTTATGAACAAAAAATGGTTCGTTTATGAGAAATTGTTTCCTACTGATATGGTAAAAAAATTATTCTTTTTTGAACTCATTTCAGAATGCAAAAAATAAACATAAATGATTCATTTCCGAACTCATTTATGAACAAAAAATGGTTCATTTACAAGGAAGTCTTGCCTACTGAAATGATACAAAAATGATTCATTTTCGACTCAAAATAAGTTATTAATGAATTTCGCAAAATATGCACAATTTTTCTTTATGGGAAAAGCTTTCACGAATTTAATCTTTTATAACAAAATAAAAAAGAAAAAATTAAAAAAAAAAAATTCTAACCAAAAACGTTCGCAAAACTCTCACCTTACTCAAAACCTTCGCTTATGGTTCAGTGGGTACCATATCCTTAGGTGGAAACAAGCAAAACAGCCATATGCAAGAAAAGAGCTTTATTTCTTCCATGGTGTAAGAAAACCAGGTGGTAGCGAATATTTCACCACACTTTAAACTGCCCCGGGTCTGTCAAAAAATTCTGACAGGGAGAGAGCAACTGTTGATTAGTTCCAAATTTTATTGGCTGCGTTCAGCAGGTACAACTATTGTGCAACCGGTTAGGGTGTGCCTGCTGATCGAAAAAGTATCAGTGTCTGATCACTTTATTTTTTGTTAAACATTTACTCAACGTATTGAGTACTTCCAGTTAAAAAGTTGTCTTCTTTAGAATAAGTGCGCTTTTATAACAAATGAAACAAATATCGCAAAATAAAACGAGAAAACACAATTTTTAAACTATTTGATCACTTTTGAAACAATTATGTTCAGAGATAATGTATCATACATCACTAAACGCGCTCAACACGCACACAAAGGAATGTAAACTGATACCTGATCAGAGACACAACATGTTATACCCATTATTCAATTATTATTACGTTGTGCAGATATTTGACGTCAACTCCCAAGAATAATAGCTTAAACGCATTAACGACGACAACAACATTGCCGCATGGTTCAATTATTATAAGGTTGTCAAGATATTTGGCGTCTACTCACAAGAATGTATACCCTTATTTGAAGAGGAAAGCAAAAATGAAATTTTTAATTGGCATAAAAATCACGCAGTTGCCGAAATATCATACTTTTTTTAGTACAAACCAATGAAGATACATTTGACTACTACTTTTTGAACTACTTGCTTGTGTTGAACCAAAATATTATGAGCTTTAAAAATGTTATGTTGTACACATGAAAAACTTCTGAATGTTGTACACATTTCATAAAGAGTTTGTATGAATATTTTTATTACATACTAGCTTATATCTGGCGCGCTTCTCTGCGCTCAGGGCTTATCCCCTAAAAAGCTTTAGTGAAGCCATGCTGTTCGTATCGAGTTCCATTGATGTGTGACTTATTTCGAAAGCTATACCGAAAATTTTGGGTGCTGAAAAAGTACCACTCCCCTCGTCCAACGCACATAAAATGTTACCAGTGAAACGGCATATATAAATTGAGGTCGAATACTGAATTCCGAGACTGTGTGACCTATAATTCCAAAACTGTTCGATATCGAAAAATTGAGGTGTATTTAAGGTGCCTTTTACGAGACTTCACAGGAACCCTCTCAAGGCTTTGGTAAAAAAATTGGCTCAGCGATTTCGGAGTCTTTACGTGATATACACATATACCCACATACGTATATACATTAAGTCACCTCACGCTCCTTAGAAAAAAAAGTTGTTCAGTCCGGTTCTTCAAAATAGTCCATGGCTAATATTATGATAATCCCCAAAATATTTCTACCAAAAATATTGGCTGGTATGGTAGTTAAAAAAAAAACCAACGGTCAGAAATAAGAGTAATGAAAAAATTCTTTTGCATCAAAAAATCTTCAATTTTTTCCGTTGGACCAAAGATAATGTGGATTTTTATGGAATGTTTCATATTATATTAACTTTTTTCATATTATTTTCACTAAAATTCAAATGAATTTTTTCTCATACTACTTTTAGTAAAATTAATTGTAAAATGTAAAAAATGTATAAATTTTTTGTAATATCATTCAATTTAGATCTTCACTTTACACGATATTTTATCACCAATTGATAATTGATTTGACTAGAAGTAACATGGCAAGACACTCCAATCGGTTGGAGAGAGGCTAAGGTAGTCTTCATACCTAAAGCAGGCAAAGCCTCTCATATCAGTCCAAAAGACCAATCAGCCTATCTTCTTTCATGTTAAAAACTCTAGAAAAACTTATTGAAGTTTATCTGCGACAAATCATCCACCCGTCGAAGCTTTCAATTGCTCAACATGCGTACAGCAAGGGTAAATCCACAGTCACTGCTCTCCACTCCCTAGTCTCGACTATCGAAAGATTACTCTCAATTAAGGAATATACGCTAGTGGCATTCCTGGACATTGAGGGTGCATTCAATAACGTTCTTCCGAGCGCCATCACCCTCTCATTGACGGATTTGGGAGTCGGGGCATCCCTAGTTTCGATCATCGGCCAATTGCTTACCAGCAGGGCAGTTAGCTCGGAACTAGGAGGCGCCTCGGCTGGCAGGTACGTCAACAGAGGTACCCCTCAGGCAGGGGTCCTCTCTCCACTCTTATGGGTCGTAACGATCAACCAGATGCTACGACGCATGGAAGAGGATGGCCACCAGGTGATAGCGTACGCGGACGACGTCTCTATCCTCATACGTGGTAAATTCCCGCAAACACTCTGTAACATCATGGACTCAGTGCTGTGGTCGCTATCCAGCTGGGCTGGAACCTGCGGACTCAGATTGAATCCGGCAAAGACGGAACTGGTTCTCTTTACCAGAAGATACAAAACCCCTATACTAACACCCCCGAAACTGAACAAAGTCAGGCTTAACTTCAGCAACAGCGCAAAGTTTCTGGGAGTGATCCTAGACAGGAAACTTCTATAGAGCGAGAATACTGAGGAACGCATCAAGAAGGCAAACATAGCGCTCTTCGCCTGCAAGAAATCATAAGGCAAGAAATGGGGATTTTCTCCAATCGTAGTCCGCTGGATAGAAAGAAAGAACTGCTATCGTCCGACCAATTATACTCCACGAAGTGATTGTCTGGTGGCTACCCACTCGTAAGTCTTCCGTACTAAATAAGCTTCTCAAAGTACAAAGAATTGCAGAACTATGTATAACAGGAGCCTTGCGGTCTACTCCTACGGATGCGTTAAATGCCATCCTACACTTACCTCCCTTAGACCAAATTGCCATCGAAGGTGCTACTATCACAACTCTGAGGCTAAGGGAGGCTGGATCCTGGTTCGGAGATGGTAACGGACACTCAGAGTTACTGGCCTCGGCCACTATTCCTTCCAACACAGACTACCGCACACCACAGGTAATCTTTGATAAAAAATATAATGTCCGCATTCCTACACGACAGGAATGGGAAAGCAGGCCTCACTATATGGAGGGGGCCATAAACATATTTACTGACGGCTCTAAGCTCGAAGGCCGAGTGGGTGGGGGAGTCTTTTCCCTGGACCTGGGGACTGAGACCTCCTTCCGGCTACCCGATCACTACAGCGTCTACCAAGCGGAGACCTTAGCCATCAAGGAAGCAGCACAGCACCTCAACCAGCTGAGCACCTCAGAGAAGGCTATATATATTTCTCGGACAGTCAAGCGACGCTAAAAGCATTATGCTCCTATACCCAGTGTTTCCAGATTGGGCGATAAAGCGCCGATTGGGCTATTTTTTTTTCATTTTGCGCTTTTATTTTGAAAAAAGCGCCGCGTGCTTTTTTGGGTTACATTTTGAAAAAAATTTGTGAAATTTTTTCCTCATTCTATTATGAGAGAAAATGCAAAAAAATTATTTAAAACACCTTATTCTTTAGCATATGTGTGAACAAGCTCACGATTATAAATTTGGAGATGTATTTCTCCAAATTTGATCGACATGGTTTTAAGCCTTTCAAAATGTACAATTTTTACTTTGTATATTTTTTATAACTATATAATTTCACTTTTCTTGATAAACTCTTTATTTTTTGTTATATTCTTTCAATATTGTTTTTGTTGAAGCAAATGTTTATTTACTAAATTATTTTCTTTTATTTCCTTTAATTTTCGATTGTGCATTTGCCAATAAATACAAGTATGAATTAAAAAAATATAAAATTTGTTTTAATTGTTTATTTATGGGAAAAATTTCATACGAAATATGAAGGTTTTTCGGATTTGCGCTTTTTTGGGCTACAAAAAATTATATTGGGCGATTTTGGGCTCTAAAAATTTTTGAGTTCGCACTTTTTCTAAAAAAAATCTGGCAACACTGCCTATACCCAAAACTCTAAATCTCTTGCTGAATGCCGCAAATCTCTCAACGAGGTGGCTGAGCAATTCAGGATCCACCTTGTATGGGTGCCTGGGCACCGAGACAAAGAAGGCAATTATAAAGCTGACGAATTGGCTAGAAGGGGTACGACCGCCGCTATCCTTCCAGAAAAGTATGGGGTAGGTATACCCTTGGCCACCTTTAAACTCCAGTGCAGGCGAAATACGCCAGTCCAATGAGCGGTGGTATAACTTTGTCACCTGTGCCACAGCCAGACTTACCTGGCCTTCCTACGACAGCAATCGCACCTCCTCCCTACTGGGACTCGGAAGACCGAATCTCTCTGTTCTAGTAGGGGTACTCACCGGACACTGCTTGATAGGAGATCACGCTCTTCGTTTAGGCTGTGAAGCCAACGACTTCTGCAGAAGCTGCAGAGATGATGAGGAGGAGGAAACCGTACAATACTTTCTCTGCCACTGCCCCGTTCTAAGTAGAAGGAGACTAAATACCCTCAGTTGACCTTTCTTTCACTCTCTTGCTTCAATCTCAAAGATAGATCCAAAGAAAATCGACAGATTCATTAAGTCCACGGGATGGTTCAACGGAGACAGGACTCTTATAACACCAAGTTAAAGGAGATTATATGGTATCTCAAGGGGCTTTTATTGGCCTAAGTGCACGAGATGGGCAGCCGTCTCAACCATACTAACCTAACCTAACCTAACATGGCAAGACAAAAAAAAAAAAAGTTTAATTTGAATTTTGGTGAAAATAAAATAACATTGTTAAAAAATTAAAGAAAATCCGCATTATCTCTGGTCCGACTGTAAAAATTTAAAATTAATTGGTGCAGATTAGAAGAACTTTTTCATTACTATTATTTCTGACTGTTATTTTTTACTACCACACCAGTAAAAATTTTTACAAAAAACTCGATTTTTAGAGCATATTTCAAGCCATTCCGTGGCATACTGGTTGAGGTGCGTGGCTTGTATGCCATAGAACCCAGGCTCAAATTCCACTTGACACAGATAGGTTTTCAATTGAATTAATTTTTCTGTTCGGCCGTCATCTCTATGCGGATAATGGCAAACCTCAGAGAGTAAAAACTGGCATGAAAGGCTTCTTGAGAACATAAGCCGTTCGGAGTCGGCATAAAACTTGTAGGTCCAGTTCTCGATCATTTGTGTTCAAACATTTCACATCACTCACAACACAATTGATCATAAGGAGCTCGGTCAAAGTCTTTTCAAGGCTGAAATGGTCATTGCGTTTTTTTTTTAATTTTATTTTTATTTCAAACTATTTCAGCACACGGATGGCTATCACTACAGTCGAAATATTTGGGGGATCATCATAGCATAATAAATTATTTTGAGAAACCGATCCGAACACCTTTTTTTTTGTGAGGAGCTTTAGTATACATACATACATTTTTTGCAGATAGATAGATGAGCAGAAAAAGTAGGCATGGCAACATTTATATATATAGTGACCGCCATTTGGTCCCATTGCACCTACATACCAAGTTTCACTATCAAAACCTGTACAGCTTAGAAATTACAATGATTTCTGAAAAGTCGGCGTAGATAAAATGCGATTCGCTCATTTTTTTTAAGGTTCTAGCAGTAACCATATGAACTAATCAACCAAATGTTAATGTTTTACTCTAAAATAAGTCTGATATATATCCTTTTTACGGATTTGTGGGCGTTAAAAGTGGGCGTGGCAACATTTATATGTAAAGTGACTGCCACTTTGACCCATAGCACCTACATACCAACTTTGACTATCAAAACGTTCACATCTCAGTAACTAAAATTATTTCTAACCGATAGCCCTGTTAGTTAGCCCTGCTTACTTAGTTATAATTATTAAATTGTTATGCATTATAATTCATTAATAAATAAATAAATTAAATAATTTTTTTTTTTGACTGCTATATTAAAAGTATTTATTGTACAATTGAGGCGTAAAATCTCTTATAGTACATCAACAGGTTAAGCGATGTTGAGTGGCATTATTTATGTTAACTTAGAACTAATTAATTTTATAACATATATTTAAAATTATTAAGTTTATAAGGCAAAAATAGATATTTAGATAAGAAACGATAAGAAGATATAAAAAAATAGAAATAATAAAAGACAGGTAAACAGAAATTTGTACAAAATTAATTATATAACCATTTGAATACAAGTATCAATTAGACTGATTAGTTAAATTTGTTACTACCATTTCAAAGCATTTTAAATTACGCTCGGTTTTTATATATCTTGGTAAGACATATCATAAATTCCCAACACTAACAAAAAACATTCTTGAGGCTATCACAGATTTGAGTTCAGGGACAATTAAGTTAAGCGTGCATCTAGATGTTGCAAAAGTCAGGTTTCTATACAAATTTAGGACAACTAGTATTAATTAATTTATGTAAGAAAACAAAGTTGCGTGTATTAAAATATTTTGTTATATCACAGTTAAGTATTTTAAGTGCGAATTTGGAAATATGATCATATTTTGTTTTCTCAAATACATATCTGGCTGCATTATTTATAGCTAACTGCAGCTTACTTTTGGTGGCAGCATCGAAATTTGCGTACACTAACTTGCCATATGCCAAATGTGGAATAACTAAAGTACGCACAAGCCTTAATCTAGTTTCTGGTGGAATACAATCCGTCGTATGCCATAGTTTTCTAAGCACAGAATACATTTTGCCTATGGTGAAATTAATGTGATCTACGCAGTTTAAATTCCAATTTATTTTAAAACTAAGACTTTTTACTACCTTAACATATTGCACATCTACCCCTGCCATTATCAGAGGAGGAGACTCTCTAAATCATTCCTAACGCGCGAAATAGCAAGAGCCTGAGTTTTTGACGCATTTAGACTTAAAAGATTTTGAGATGCCCACAAAAATACCGATTCTAAATCTTCGTTTATTCGACATATAAGATCTTCAGATAGTCCAATCGGCCGAGAGATAAATATGCGCATAAAGATGAATTGAAGTATTATGGCAGCAGGAGACAATGTCATTTATAAACATACTAAAAAGGATAGGGCCCAAAATTGAGCCTTGAGGCACGCCCGAAAACGTATTGGTTCGTGATGATGATTCAGATATGTTTTCATAAGTTTTGTCGCACAAGTTCCGAAACCATAATAGCTTTCCAGTTTTGACAGTAGAATCTTATGATTAACCATGTCAAAGGCTTTTTAAAAATCAAGTAACGTTAAAAAAGTGAGCTCATTATTGTCATACGCAGGTCGAATATCTTCCATTTTTTTTTAAATTGCAGTGGAGCAACTATGACCAGCCCTGATTCCTGATTGATTCTCACTAAGCAGCTTCTTAAAATTTAAATGCTCAACGATCTGGGTTGAAAGAATTCTCTCAAATGCCTTAGATAGGGCAGGAAGATTGCTTATCGGCCTAAAATCTTCGAGCAGTTTTGGATTTCCTCGTTTTTGGATTGGAAATTATTACTGAAGAGTGGGCACTAGGGGTAGTCTATTTTTGTAACACCTACTTTACATGGCATAACACGATGAGGAATAGTAAAAAAAATGATAACTGCGTTTTTAGTTTTTCGATTTATTTCAAAAACTTCACGCAGAATTTAAATTGAAAAAATTCATATGTTATATAAATTTTGATTTAGAAGCAATAAAACTAATTTAAGTACAAGACAAATACATTTTTATAGTAAATATACGTTTTAGTTCATTATTTAATTCATTTTTATATTATTTGAGATAAACTTAAGATTTAAACTATATTCAGATTTACAAAAAGGGTAAATTTCCTGAATAACTTTGATGGCTCTTTCAGCGCAAATATTAGATCTTTTTAAATTCAGAATGGCAACTTGTTGCTTACTTCATAATATTTAAAATATTTCCCTAGTTCATATAAAAATTGCATGTCATCACGCCATTTAATAGATCTTAAGGTCAACTTTTCTTCGTTTTGTTTGTAGTTTTGTTTTAGGTTTTCGTAGTTCATAATCAATTCGGTAAATATGTCATAACTGACGTTTGGCGATGTCGACTTTCCACTTAGTAACTCATTTATCACATGCTTCAAAATAAAATCTAATACATGATGTTGGCATCCAATATACTGCGGTGGGGACAAATGTTTTTCCTTAAAACAATTCTGCAGTAAACGAACAACTCCACTTTTAACCCCTGTATTAACGTTTGTTGTGTCACTAACAATCATTCTTATGGAATTCCAAAGGTTAAATTTATCCAAGACATTCCTTATTCCTTAAAAAAGTTATAGAAAGTTAATTAATGCTCTAAAAATATATTATTAAATAGAAACCTTCAAAAATTGACAAACTTTTCCCGTTTTCAAGAACCATTGCCGCTACTCTTACTTCCTTAATTTCATTTGATAACACCACGGCCTGAACTTCTTTCTTCCCAAATTTCTTGCCGTCGAAATGAATACACCAAATGTCATCTCTTAAGGAATTCTTATAATTTTTTTCCAAGTTCAGCGCTGCTTTAATCATCGCTTTGTGAATACCTGCTTGTGTTGGTGTTGCTATATTTATTCCTTCTTTGGACAATTCTTTGCATATTTTAGCGGCATTTTTGGTGCTTACATGGGCTTTTGTTACCATTGTCACTGCTTCTTTTGTTGAACACTTCGCATTTCTTTTTCTTGGAAGAGAAGCTTTATATTCAGCAACAGGTGGAGAATGTGATTGCTCGACAGATTCAGCTGATGATGTTGACGTGTTGAGCGCCACTTTATTTAAACACGAGGTGCTTTGAACATTTTTTCTGGAAAGGGCAGCTTTGGAGGGATGTACATTAACTGCTTTAGCTGTCGTGTACCCAACTTCTCCATTTGTAGTTGTTTGGAGTTCATACAACTTTTTGTCCTCAGTTCCTAGCCAGACACCATTTAAATCAGTTATATCACATAACTTGTTGAACGTCATTGTAACATTTCTGCCATCCGGGAATTTTAAAAATGTTGAATAATCATTTAAAACTTTTGTTATCTTCCGTTCTGCAGCTATACGTGTTATGCTCGGAAAGTTTAGTTTCGACCACAATACAATAATTTCGTTTGTAATAATCTGGCATCTTTTCATTTTAAATTTCTCCGTTTTTGCTAACTCATTATACCTTCCTATAATCACGGTCCGTTTTGGAATCTTACACAATTCACTCAAGGGTTTTTCAATGTTATTGATTTCTCTTCTCTTATTCTTAGATTTTTCAAATGTTATTAAATTGTTTTCCCATTTTTTTGAAATTTTTAAAACTTCAGCACCACTTTTTTTAAAAGACATTGTTAATTAAAAAAGACACTTTCACTCAAGCCGCCACGCACTGAATGAGAGATCGACAGCTAAATAAAAGCAACTGGCGCGACGCTTATACGAAGTTTCAATCATTCATAAAGCATTTACTCAAATTTACCGTTATGTACTGTACCGTTATGTACATTTACTCAAATTTACCGTTATGTACAAAACAAAACAGACACAAAGAAAAGAACATAATCTCATATGGTGTTTTTTCTTGGCATATGTATGAAATTTGCATACGAATTTTCAATTTAAATTCTGCGTGAAGTTTTTGAAATAAATCGAAAAACTAAAAACGCAGTTATCATTTTTTTACTATTCCTCATCGTGTTATGCCATGTACATTTTTTTTTTTCAAAAAATGCAAAAAGTTGTACCCCTAGTGGGCACAGATATAGTGCTACCATGCACATTTTTTGCAAAGCTGTCGAGAGTAAGCGTATGAATTTTTAGTATTCAACGATGAGAATAGTCTGATTTACAGAATTACTATTGATTTGTGAGTAAAAAAAAACCAAGTGGCGGCCGTGGCGTAGTGGGTAGAGTGTGTGGCCCATACGCGAGAGAACCCTGGTTCGAATCCCATCTGACACAGAAAGTTTTTTCAGTTAAACTATTTTTTCTGTTCGGCCGTCACCTCTCTGTAGAATGGGAAACCTCAGAGAATAAAAACTGCCATGAAAAGCTTCTTGACAACATAAGCCGTTCGGAGTCTGCATAAAACTTGTAGCTCCAGTTCTCGATCACTTGTGTTCAAACATTCCACAACACGCACAACACAATTGATCATAAGAAGCTCGGTCAAAGTCCTTTCAAGGGCTGAAATTGACCATTTCGTTTTGTTTTTTTTTTGTGGGTGGTACAAGTGGGCGTGGGAAATTTTATATAAATATATATATTGACTGCCACTTAGAGCACCTGCGTATCAAGTGTTACTATCAAAAAGTGTACAACTCAGAAAAAAGCAAGATTTAGAAGAAGTGGGCGTGGATATGGTGTGGCCACGCCCATTTTTTAACAGTTGCTGACAGTGAACATAATGTAAAATTTTTTGGAAAACGTTTTTTAAATAGTTTAAAATAGTTTCTTTAACCAAAAGTATAAAAATAGTAATTATATTTCTATTTGAGAAAATCAAAAATTTTTCCTCTTTTGGCAAAAGATAGCTACTTTTGTTCAGTCAACGCAGAACTTTTTTTTTTAATTATATATAAAACTATTTTTTATGGTAAATGGCTGTGCTAATATGTCTTCTAAGTGTTTCGGGATATAACTTCTTTTGGGAAGACCGCACAACTCTGGTTGTAATTTTTCAAGAACGTAAAAATATTTTTGACGTAAAATTATGTCTTACATTGCATTTGTCATTTTTGTGGGGTCTTTTTCACAAATTTTTTCGTTTTTGGAGGACACTATGGGATACATGTACAGACTTTAATATTCATCTTACAAAGATAAAATATATGTCCAAAATCAGTTATATCTTATATCTACAATATATAATAAGAAAAATCATGTATTGATGCTTTAGTTGCTGCTGACGTTCTTATGCTTGTTGCTTTAGTTCGTGCCGAAATCACGATCGCAACATCGTGTTGTTTCTTGGAATGAATAGTTTTATGAATATTTCTCAGTAACGGCTTGTATTGTTGTTGTTATTAATACGTGTGTAAAATTTACATTCATTGAGAAAAAAAACATACTTTAAAATAAGCAAACAATTTTAAAACATAAATTTAACACGTTTGTGTTTCTACAAAACAAAACTTAAAACAAGCGTGTTAATTTTTTTTTTATAATTCTTATTTCAGATTCTCATTCTCATATAAAGCTCATTTGTTTTGTTTTCTATAATTTTTTCTTATTTCTTTTTTATAACAAAAAATACGTCGCTATCTGAGATTGAATTAAAAAATTATGTGTAGTAATATTATTGAGCAAACAACTGAGACCAATTTGAGAAAAACACTTGATTGTTTGAAAACATTTTTTAATTGGTCTTACAAAATTTGAAGGTAAGATGAAATAAAAACTAATTAATTATTTCAATATATAAAATATTTCAATATTTTAAGACGCAATGAAACAAACAAACTTCATCGAATGGACTTTACATTTAGTATTCGAGGGTTCCCACGGGTCGTTGATCACGAATCTGACGTCAAAAACGCGAAAAAAATAAAAAAATGATATCGAAAAAATGGGGGCTAAAAATATTTGTTTGCAATATAAAAATTTTTGTTTTAAATTTTATTTTTAAAAAAATGTTTTTAAACTGAAAATCTTTATTTTAAAAGTATATTTAAAAACATTGTTTTGAAAACAAAAGCTTTTGTTTTAATTTTACTTTGCAAACATTTGTGTTTAACTTAAATAAAATTGTTTAAAGCTCTATTTCAAAAACATATTCGTTTAATATGAACACAATTTAATTTAATTTTAACACATATTTCCCTCAGTGTTTATGTATGCATATCAGTAGCTTTAATTTTTGTCGTTTGTAATTGTTTTTGTTTATCTTCTACGAGTTAAATACAATAAACAATACAGATATATTACAGAGATCTGCTGTAGCTATAAAAAATTGTGTTACTAATACGCATGTTTACATATACAGAGACTGCGCATGGTCATTGTGCTATGAAAACTCTATTGATATTTTAAATATAATAGTAAGTTCGAATTATTTTATATATATATTCTACAAGAGTGTTATGCTGCTAGCGTATGCTGATGATATTGATATCATTGGCCATAACACACGCGAAGTCAGTGCAGCATTCACTAAATAAGAAAAAGAGTCGAGTCACAAGGGTGTTGCAGTAAACGCAGATAAGACGAAATATCTGGTGTCAACAAACAAACAGTCCCAGCGCATTGGCACCCACGTCACTGTTGACAACACCTCCTTCGATGTTGTGAAGGACTTCGTATACCTCGAATCTAGCATTAACTCCACCAACGATATCAGTAGAGAAATAAAACGAAGGATAACTCTTGCCAACAGGTGTTACTTTGGGCTCAGTAGGCAATTGAGAAGCAGAGCCCTCTCTCGACGAACAAAAGTCACATTCTATAAGTCACTAACCATGCCCGTCCTGTTAGATGTAGCACAAACCTGGACGTTGAGCAGCTCTAATTAAAAGACTTTGGGATCTTTCGAGAGAAAGATCCTTCGCCAGATATAAGGACCAATCTTCGTCAATGGCGAGTACCGAATACGATGGAACGATGAGCTGTATGAGCTATACACTGAAATCGACATAATAAAGCACATAAAAATCGAGTGGCTTCACTGACTAGGTCATGTTGAGCGGTAGCCAGCGGCGGTCAACGCAGAAGAGGACGACCGCATCTCCGTTGGAAGGACCAAGTAGAGGACTACCTGACGAAACTTGGAGCTTCCAACTGGCGCCAGCAAGCGCAAAACAGAAATGGCTGGCGCAATTTTTTACACCAGGCGAAAACCGACTTACGGTCATAGGCGCCACCTAAGTAGTAAGTAGTATTGCTTACTTGTGTTGTTATTTTTGCTTTGAGAAACTCTACTATTTTGTTGATCTTACTCTGTACTGGAAACAAACTGGGATTCTATAGAAATATTCTTAATTTCGAAATTGAACTCCTTATTAAGTCTTCAGTAGTCGCGCATTGCCCTACAATCGATTTTACTGAAACTTTCATTATTTAAAAGTAAACATCTAAAATAAAATCATACGATCAATATTTCAAGTCAAAAAATTAACTTTTTGTGTAATTGAATGCGATTTTAGGTAGGCGTGGTTTTCATCCGAATCTGCTATAACTGCTATAACACAATCTGCTATAACATATTTTCAATAACGGAAGTTGTCTTGAAAATTAGTGCGTTTTTGACGAAAATTTGTTTTTTAAGTGTTTTTTCTTGTGCGCATCTCTGCACCATTAATTTTTTAAGAAACATAAGGTAGACATACTATATTTTATGAAAATATAATTATTCGATTGAAATTAGGGTGCACTACTTAAGGTTTTTTCCACTAAATTTAATTAAAATAAAAATGGATTAATAAATCTAAATACATAATACCACGCTTTTTCTAATTTTTGTTTTAAAATATTTTTTTTTAGTTTGTTGGAAATTCAATGGGTATTGAGTCAGTAAAAAAATAAAAAAAAACCAAATTTAAATATTTGCTTTATCTGTATTTATCAAGCCTTTCCTTGGTTTGGCTGATAGCTTTTTTGCGCAAAAAATAATGCTTGATGAGTACACGAAGTTCACTTTTTTCCATTTTCACAAGATCGTCTGCTGTCAATGGCTGCTAAGCACAAGCGTCGCAGCGAGCTGACAGTAGTCTATTAACAGATGGTAGTTGACAGGATCAGTGTTGCATTTAAAGTTACTACGCGGGAAATTAAAAAATTCACTAACTTCTCAAATTGTCTTCTTACACTGAGAAAAAAACTTTCTTTAAAATTAAACAAAAAAATTTTAAAATATAAATTTAACGCGTTTGTGTTTCTACAAAACAAAATTTAAAACAAGCCTGTGTAATTTTTTTTTTGCTTAGTTCTCATTTCATATTGTCATTCTCATATAAATCTAATTTTTTTTTGTATAATTTTCTCTTATTATTTCTTTTTTATAACAAAAAATGCGTCGCTATCTGAAATTGAATTAAAAATTATGTGTAGTAGAATTATTGAGCAGGCAATTTAGACCAAGCTGAGAAAAAACATTTGATTGTTTGAAGATATTTTCTAATTAGACTTACAAAATGTGAAGGTAAGATGAAATAAAAACTAATTTATTATTTTCATATATAATATGTTTCAATATTTTAAGCCGCAATAAAGCTGTAGTCTAAGAAAGTGGAGGGGGAAATGGGGAATATGACTTTAATTGTAACAAAAGTTCATTTGTCGGACTTCACCCAAATTTTTTGAATCTCTCTTCCTTAATTTTACTAACTTTTTCTAACAGGCAAAGAATCAATTCTTTAATTCAAGGAAATAGTTCTTACTTTCAAAGAAAATATTCTTTAAACTGTAAAAAACATTGAAATCAATGAACTCGTACATTCATTTACAGAATGCATTCTTTGGGAGTAGGAAAAGTTAATTAAATCAAAGAACTTTTTCTTCTAACCAATGAACAGAAATTCATTGAATCAAAGAATCGTTTCTTAAACCAAATCCTTGATTTTTTTGGTTCAGTGCATAAGCGCAGCGGTGTGACCACTTCAAGAAAATGTTTGGCGATGTTCAACTGCAGTTCGATGGTTTTTTGCGCCTTTTCGTAACCATGGACGAAACATAGATATTTCACAACACATCACAGACCAAGGAACAGCCAGCCAAAGCAGTGGGCTTCTTTGGGTGAACTTGCAAAAAAGAAGGGTTTGTCAATTGTTAAGGTCATAACGACAGTTTTTTGGGATGTATACAGTGTTTTTGATATCAATTACATTGAAAAGTGTGAAACGATTAACAGCATACACTGATTTGAAACAAAAACGACCGCATTTGTCTAAGAAAACAGTATTTTTCCACCATGAAAACTCACCGGTACACACTAAAGTGGGGCGGTCTCCATACAAAAAAATAGTTCGAAAAGTCCGCCCCTTATTTGAAAGCACCCTGTGTGAACCGCCAAAATCGTTTTTTCATCACAACTTTGGTTATTTTTATCTGATCATCAAATGAACTATGTCGTTGAAAAGGTATTGACCAGCACTACAATTGTTTTATAGGTGCCTTTGATCTACAATATCAACTTCGTTAAGAGATTTCAGTTACCCAAATTTCTACCCCCTTAAATGAAATTTTTTTTACATTAAAATAAAGTTATTAAAAACGTCATAAAGTTTAGCCTTGGAAATATTTACATTACTTAATAAACAAAAAAGTTACAGTCGATCTAAATAAAAAGAACTGTGTGTGTCAGCTCCGACGCGCGACTGGAGTTTACTCCTCTAGATTGATTGCCTTGAATAAAGGCATCTTTTATATTACTAAAATAATGTTAATCAAGTTGAAGAGCGCGCAAGAACTTGGTATAAAAAAACGTGCAAAACTTGCTGAAGGTGGTTAGTGTATCCAGCCTAATAGCAGACATGGGCAATTTGCACTACTTTTATATTACCACTAAATTGATGAAAATTTATTTTAGTGTAAAAATTTTTACATTACCATTAAATATAACAGATTTAGTGCACTAATTTTTACATTACACTAATTTTTTATCAAAGTAGTGCATTAGTATTTAACTATCACTAAAGTGTATGATAAATAAACTAATATTGCACTATCATTAAAACGCATTGTGAATAATGTACTATTATTGAATTATCACTAACAAACTACCCAACCAATTTTGATGCAAGTTATTTTCTCAGATACGTACGAATTTATATCTGCTTTAAAATATAAAAATAACCTCCATTAGGCGGACGAGATTCTCTATTAAGTGGACGAATAAATCTTGGTAAACTCCTCAAAAAAGGTTTTCAGCTCTGTAAATATCAATAATTTTTTAAAAATGGAACGCTGTAAAAAATAATTAATTGAAATGTGAAATAATCGAATTGATTATATAAATAATTGAATAAACAAATTATTGAAACAGGCCATGATATTATTATTGCAAGGTAGGAGTGACAGTTCTTTTGCCGACCAGCATTTGTCAAAAACGCACAGAAAAAGAGAAAACGAATTTTTTTTTTGTTAATTTTATTTCCTTCTGCTCCTATTTAATTTGTAGATTCCACAGAAGACATAGAACAAAACCGACACCAGACAAGAAATGGATATGTACTTGATTTATAAGGTTGTCGCAGGGCTGAATTGTCAAAACCAGCCAAGAATGACTACGAAAGAAAAACGGATTATAAAAGAGAGCACTTGCAGAATTTTTATGAGCTGTCAACTTCGATTTGATAATTGTGGGTACTCGCTCTCTCTCTTGCGACAACCTTATAAATCATCCTTGGATATATCATTCGGATGCTTTCTGAGATTTCCTCTAGTTCGGAAAGCTTTTATTTTAAATTTTGTATTTTAAATACAATACACCTCTGACTTCTTCTGCTCCAGTCGAGCGCTTGTTTCCTTTGCTGGCATGGTAAATACGCCTCGCAGGCGGAGTCTTTCACGCGATAACTTTAAAAGCTTAGTTATAATAAGGGGAAATAACTTAGATTAGAAGTTTCTTCTTAAATTTGAAATATATTTTAATTTTCTTGTTACATTGAATTATTTTTGTTAAAGTTTAGTTGGATTTCATTTAAAAAAAAAAATCTTTTGCATAACCCCATAATGCTTTTTAGTGATATTGCAATAAAAGTGCATTATTTGTAATACGGTTTAGTGATAGTGCAATATTAATGCATTATTTATCATACACTTTAATGATAGTTAAATATTGATGCATTACTTTAATAAGAAATTAGTGTAGTGTAAAAATTAGTGCACTAAATTTATAATATTTAATGGTAATTGAATAAATGTGCATTTAATTACGGAAAAATCATCAATGCATTACCGCATTTAATGCAATGCGCCCAGGTCTGCCTAATAGTAACATTATTAAATACTGTAATATTAGGTTTAAGGTAATCGTGAAAACATCGCATCAGTGGTTGTACCACATTTAGTCGTTCCCAGTGTTCTACCAGAACTTAATTCTAAATTAACGTCTTCTTTAAAAAATTGCATTATGGTCAATCCTTCATCTGTACGATGAAACAATTGAAAATTTGCTTAAATTTTTCATATATTTTCTGTTTAAGATCAATTTGTGGACATATTTTGCATTTAATGCTAGTCCCGCTAATTGTAAATCCAGAAAGTTTTATTTAATTGAAATCGGTTAAAAATTCGTCGAGTTATTCTATTTAAAGTATTTCTACTTTACTTCAAAATCACCAAAATAACTGTTTTATTGTTCTTACTTGCGAAAAACTCAGTTCAGGCAAAACAGCATGAAAAACGTACTTCTTCGTTATTGGTATTTTGCTTTGCGTCGCTGACTGCGTAACGCTTGATTTTTTAGATAACGCTCGATTTCACTCGCCATAAAATTTTCGTAACGCACCAACTAAGGAACGGCATCAGCGGCAATATCTGCCGCAGCATCTTCTTTAAGCATCCCATTAAATAAAATTTTTTTACATGGAAATAAAAGTCTTGAAAAACTAATAATAAAGTTTGTCTTTAAAAAAAAAATAATAAAGTATCAGTACGATCCAAAGCTATAGAGTAATTTGACAGAAAAATGACATATACTTTCATTTGCGATTCGTTTGTACGATATTTCGCGATTACTGACTTCAAATTCTTCTTCATCACTTGAGCCTGAAACGTACCCAGAGGCATAAAAAATGTCAACTCTAAATCAGATTGATTTTCGAACACATTGTAATTTTAACAGCGATTTCCACATCGCCAGCTTATTTCGTTTTACCTTCGAAAAACAAAGTCCTTGGTCTACATTGGTCAATGAAAAAATTTTTGGGTTTTATTGAAATTTTTCTTAAAGTAGAACAGTAACATTGCATTTTAAACTCTATACCGCACTTGCATTGAGAAGTCTGCAATATTTTTTCCATTCTTCTTCAATGTATTTCGTCTGATGTTTTATGATGTAGTAGTTAAGTATATATTACATATGTATACTATATAAAAAAAAAAAAAAAAACGAAATGGCCATTTCAGCCCTTGAAAGACTTTGACCGAGCTTCCTATGATCAATTGTGTTGTGTGTGATGTGAAATGTTTGCACAGAAATTATCGAGAACTGGGCCTACATGTTTTACGCCGACTCCGAACGGCTTATGTTCTCAAGAAGCTTTTCATGGCAGTTTTTACTCTCTGAGGTTTGCCATTGTCTGCAGAGAGGTGACGGCCGAACAGAAAAATTAATTCAATTGAAAAAACTTTCTGTGTCGGATGGAGGATTCGAACCTGGGTTCTCTCACTGAGTCACTCAAGAGTCACACACTGTACCCACTACGCCACGGCCGCCTCATATGTATACTATTTATAATATAATATAAACAAGGCAATTAAGGTTTCCTTTATTGTTGATTTTCTAACTATTGAAATGGTTGCGATTTGCGACAACTTATAAAGTAATTTTATATCCTCTCTAAAATATTTACTTTATACTTTTTCTTCGACACACTTACGTACGACTTACGTACGTTCGACACACTTACGTACCTACATTCGTGTTTCAGAAACAATTTTGAATTACATGGCGTTTTGTTGGTAATTTGTTTTTATGAATTTCACACGCGTCGAAAACCATTTTTTTATGACAGCATAAAGATTTTTTGGTATTATTTTAAGGAGATTGGAAATAAACTGTAACAAATCAAAAACTTTACAAATTGAAATTCAAATGTAGAAATAATTGAATCAAATCGCAGCAAGAGCCGAATATAGCGGTAGAGATCGAAGACTTTTTAAGTTTGTTGTGTTTTGTTTTACTCTCACATTTCTGCTTGCTTCAAAAGTCACTAAAGATTTTGGCGGTTCACACAGGGTGGCTAGAAAATTTTTTTGTTTTTATTTAGATCGACTGTAACTTTTTTGTTTATTAAGTAATATAAACACTTCCCAGGCAAAACTTTATCACTTATTTAATGGCTTTATTTTTATGTAAAAAAAAAATTTCATTCAGGGGTGTAGAAATTTGGGTAACTGAAATCACTTAACGAAGTTGAAGTTGTAGGTCAATGACACCTTTAAAACAAATGTAGTGCTCATCAATACCTTTTTAAATACATATCCATTTGATGATCGGACAAGAACGACCAAAGTTATGATGAAAAAACGATTTTGGCGGTTCACACAAATCTTTTGAGGTATACTTTCAGAATAGGGACGGACTTTGCAAACTTTTTTTATCGACCCGGTCTAGTACACACGCCTGTAGTCGCCGTGACAAAAATCCATAAATTGGGCTACGATATGCAATCCCATTCTCAATATTCTGTGAATTTAGGCCCCTGTGAATATTAACTGTTTCCTAACCCGAAAAAATGACTCGGCAATTAGAGATTTGGATCAAACAAACTATGTTAAGAAATAAAACGATGTTTTGAAAAAAAAAAATCTGTTATTCAAGAAGTCACTGACCTTTTAAATTGCCGCGTATGAAGGCAAATTCGATATCAATTAATAATGGCTATAGATCTCATATATTTAACTTTAAAGGGTAAAGAGATATGAGGAGTTTCTAAATATAATTAAACAAAAACTTCTTACCTTGGCCATATCAGTTATAGTATTTGCGTTGTCCATTAATTTGCGTTGATCCATTTTTACCTTTCGCAACCTATGTAGCAGTTAATTATTAAAAAAAACAAAAATATATTAGGTGAATATAAATTATAACTAAACAAACCAATATGAAATGTTTGCATTAAATGTGGTGCATTTTAAATTTTTTTATAAATATATTAAGTCTTTGTTAGTTTGTTTGATATTTTTTTAAAGGAGAAAGAGCGGTAATTGGTCATAAATTAAGCCAACATATTTAATTTACTTAGAAATTTGTGTCGTGAAAAATTCTTATATGTATTAAAATTATTATCGAAACTAAGGACCAAAAGAAAAGGTTGCCAACCCTTCTTTTTTTAGGGGCTGTCGAACTGTCTTATTTTCACAAAAAAGATTTATATCAGTAAATACCATGAAATCAGGCGGGTAGATATGGGGTCCGCGGGTCCTGAGCCCTCAGAGCCATGACACATTACCAAATAATATGATATTTATTTGACCTCTAAATTTATGATATTTTTTTGTTGATACGGGCTCAAGGTCAATTTATTAATATAAGAACAATATATTTCTTTGTTGTTATTAATTTTTATTTCGTCCAATATTTCAAACTCCGCCGGAGCTAATCATCAGGGACACTGTTTGAGCAAAAGATATTTACATTACAATTTTAAAGAACATTTTTGAAAACGAACTAAAAACTTACATATTAAACAGAAAGCTTAACACTTAAAAATTATGGTAGACGTCACATAAATACAAACAAGCAGGTATTGGCTTAAACTGCCTTATCTGTTGCACCCGCGCTTTCGTCGTATCATTGTCTACTGTTTTGTATGGTGTGGTTTGTTATGTGATTAGGTGTCGGTAGCTTTGAGCGCATATTTCTGTATTCGTTTTGAAACTTATTCTTTATTTTGGTGGTATGTTAATTATATGTAGCATTTCCCTCATATATCTTCTCGCGTAATTCGTCTCTATAATATAAATAGATATATAAATATAAACAGAGAATATAATATAAATATATATAATATATATATATCTATTTATAAAAATGCATTTAACAATGATTGACGGGGCAGTTGCAAATGTACTCTCCAATAACTCTTCTTCAAGCAGTTGCTATCTATGCATTTTAGTTCCAACTTTAATGAATTCTTTTCTTGCAACTGAAGTTTTTCAGATATGGTTTATCTACTTTACACGCATGGATAAAATTTTTCGAATGAGTATTCCATATTTCTTATAGACTTCCCTTGAAATGTTGGAGAGTGTGTGGTGAAAAAAAATCGTAAAATATTCAACGACAACAAGCAAAGAATTTGCAAGAAACTCAAAAAAGAAATGGGTTTAGAAGTAGATGCCGTAAAACCGGGATATGGGACATCTAACGATGGCAATACTACAAAACGGTTTTTTAATAATATCGAAAAATCTGCAAAAATAACAGGCATCAACGAAAATTGAATAAGAAAGTTCTCTTAGATTTTGCGAATACTTGCCACTAGTCAACCAATTAATACAGACAGTTATGGAACACCATTGCAAGATACTTTTAAAATTTATATGGAAAACTATTCATGGTATTATATGCCTGTTTCCGTGCATAAGGTTTTAGTGCATGGGCTACAAATAAATGAATATACTCCAATTGGAATGCTTTAAGAAGAAGCATTAGAGGCAAAGCACAAGGAATTTCGAAAAAGTCGCTTGCATAAAATATTCAAGAAAATAATAATACTTGAAAAATTTCTAGAGAAACTTCAAATAGGGACCTTTTAGTTAATTGATTGCTCTCTTCAGAGCCCATTATCTCATCCCACAGAAAAATTCGAAGCAAGAAACAAAGCATAGACCAGGATATCGCCCCTTATCTTTTGAATATTGAAACGGAAGAAGAATGTGAAAACAGTAATTCAGAAATAAATTTTTCTAATTTAATTGCAAGCGACTCAACGTCGAATAATGAATCGGGAAGCGATAGCGAATAGATTTATTTAAAAACCTATGTATTATAAGCTATATTAGTAAAAATAAATTAAAATTGTTGTATTTAATAATAAAAAGATACTTTGAGTCTTAATTCTCCAAATATGTAATTTAAAACAAACAAATTTATAAATAATTCTTACTTTTGGTATTAATTAATAAATAATTATACAATAAAACTTTGCATTTTGGATAAATGTGCACTTGATTTTATTGCTCTGGGTTAATTTACCAGCACCAGTTAAGGGCTAATTCATGCACTCTTACAACATTAAGCTTTAAAAAAAATTGACTGGGTCACATTCAAAATCAGATTACCGATTTCAGTAATATGAGAAGTGGTCGTATAAGTTGACTGATTTGGTTCGTTTTCACACCAACTAGTTGCTGCTAATAAAAAACTAGGTGCACAAAATTTTATTGCTCTGGGATCCTTTTTGGGGAAATATATCAGATTACCGATTTCAGTTATATTGGAGGTGGGCGTATTAGTTAACCGATTCGATTCGTTTTCACACGTTATTTATAGCTACAAAACCACTATGTGTAGGAAATTTTAATGATCTGGGATCCTTTTTTGAGGAAATATATCAGATTATCTGTTTCGGTTATATGGGCGGTGGGCGTATTAGTTAACCGATTTGGTTAGTTTTCACACCAGCTATTTATAGCTACAAAAAAAGTATGTGTAGCAATTTTTAATGATCTGGGATATTTTTTTGTGTAAATATGCCGGATTACCAATTTCGGTTACATGGGAGGTGGGCGTATTGATCGGCCGATTTGGTTCATTTTCACACCAGCTGTTTACAGATTCAAAAGATGTGTACCAAATTTTATTTATCTAGGGTAATTTTTTGGGGATCTATTTCAGATTACCGATTTCGGTTATATGGGAGGTAGGCGTGCCATTGATTCAATATGCCCAAATTTTTTTTTTAAATAGTTCTATTATCATAAAACTCATCTTCACAAAATTTTATGATTCTAGGGCAATTCCTTCTATTTTTGGCCACTCGCTATATTTGCTCGTTACATTGTGCGACACCTGTAGCTCGGTTGTTACTTTTGCGACAAATAGTCACTTTTTCTGACGTCACACTGTTTCGTTTCAAAATACTCACTTTTGCGAAAACTAGTCTATCTGAAACTGATAAGTGAGTAAATGCGGTACGTGATAAAAAAGATAGACAAATGAAAGGGAACATATGAAATTGTAACAAATATCAGGGTACTTTGCTTACAATTCTATGTGCGCTGATTTAGCTAATTAAAGTAAATAAATATCTACTTTGCTGTTCTTATAATTATGGAAATGTATATGTTATTGCATGCTTTTGAATGCTTGTTTGTTTAATAATTTTTAGCTGTTTAACACTTACAGATCGATTCTGTGCGTTACCGGTAATAGTAATCTTGTTACCGAAATTCGTTACCGGTCTTAGTTATCGGTATTCTGTGCACTCGGTAACGCTGTCAGACATCATAAACTCACCTTATTGAAATAAAGCACTTTTCTTGCATCTGGCAATTCTATGTGATACTGTGGTGAGTTGTAAACAATGGAAAAAGAAAAGTAAGTACAAATAATTTATTGAATTTTATCAATATTTACAAGAATATTTGTTTTTTTTAGCAAGAAATATGCACGCACTACGCCGGCCCAGCTAAGGTTTTACATAAACTTTATTCGGACCCACCCAGAATTGCTGCAAGGGAAAAATTGCCCCACATCGCCAAATTGCATCAAAATGTTGTGGCAAGATATTGCATCAAATTTGAATGCAATGTTGGGGCCAACTAGAACCCCAGATTCTTGGAAAGAGGTAGGATAATTAAATTGTATATATCTTTAATATAATAAGCGTTTAAACATGGTACTATTTCAGGCATTAAGAAACTGGCGCAAGCAGCTGCAAGCTCGTGCGCGTAAAATTATAATTGAGCGCAATCGCACAGGTGGTGGGAAGAATTTTATGCTGGAGCTCAGCGAGTTTGAACAGCAGGCTTTAGAAGCGTTTGGCATCGCTGCTGTAGAAGGACATTCTGGTGTCACGCTTGGTTTCACGGTAAATATGATGCACAATATAAAAAAACTACTTTTTAAATGCATCGTCTTATTTTCAAGGTTTTGACGAACGCTGAAAATGGTCAGCAGCCCTCAGCTGAATCTTCGCTTCCTCCCACTCCAATTTGCTGCACTTCCTCCACCATTTCGCCTAACCCCTACGAGGTCCCGAATGCAGCTATTCCATCCACAAGTCCCCTCAATACTGAAGTGCTCGAAACCCGGCGTAGCACAAAAACCTTTCGAGAGGCACTATTAGAACTTGTGCAGCAGGACATCCAGGAGCGGAAAGTGGAACAGGCACGATTAACTGAATCTCTGGCCAGTATCGCAAATGGTGTTTCTTCTATTGCAGAAGCAATTAAGGAACTGGTGTTTCTGCAGCGCCAGCATCCCTCTTCCTGATATGTGTTTTTTTTAATTGTGATTTTATTTGTGTGATATTTTTTTCTTTTTTTTAAGTTAATTTTAAAATGAATTGTTTTGTTGTATTACTATTTTGTTGTGTTACTGTTTTGTTTTGTTTTATCCGCATTATTAAAAGAACTTGTTTTTAGAACCATTCTTTATTTTTTAAAATGAAAGTCAATAAAGGCTCGTGAAAATGAAAATATAATGAAAATTTTTTTAATATATATTATTGATTAAATATTGTTAATTATATATTGACGAATCCGTTCGCCTTCGCGGTGTAAGTCTCTGCGTGTTGCAGTTGCTGGTATGTCAACGCCTTCATCAATTTCATCTTCATCCATTTGCAGTTCATCTTGTGGAGCATATTTTATTACAATATTGTGTAAGATGAGGCAAGCGTTTACAATATTTGACGCAGTTTCGGGGCTATAGTGCAAAGTTCGGAATTTTGAGATGCAGCGAAAGCGTGATTTAGCTACGCCGAAGCTTCTTTCGATTACATTCCGAGCTTTGCAATGCATTTTATTGTATTTTTCTTCGTTTGAAGATCCTGGTTGAGCTAAAGGAGTAAGCAGCCACGGTTCCAGTGGATATCCCTGGTCACCTAACAACCAACTTCCTGTTTGAGTTGCCATGAACGTGCGCACTGGTGATGTTGACCAAATTCCAGAATCATGGCGGGAGCCCGGGAAATTCGCATTAACAACCAAAAATCTTAGGTTGCTGTCGCAAACAGCTTCTACATTTATGCTATAATAGCCCTTTCGGTTCATGTACAAACTGCAAGGATTTGTTGGATCGTTCTTAGGTGGACAAATCATAGCAACGTGAGTGCAATCAATAGCACCAATCACTCCCTTGAATCCAAACTTAGAATAGAATCTGGGCAATAATACAAAAAACATTAC
Source organism: Coremacera marginata (assembly GCA_914767935.1). Lineage (NCBI taxonomy): Eukaryota > Metazoa > Arthropoda > Insecta > Diptera > Sciomyzidae > Coremacera > Coremacera marginata. The sequence continues at coordinate 91,329,223 of OU612046.1, read as the reverse complement.
AAAACGCTAGAACAATGTTGTTTATTATAACTAACCTGGCTTTCGTAGCCAACTGCTGCGCGTCTGTGGTTGGGAAACTTACTTCAGAAGCTCGGAACGTGACGCAGAAGATTGGCTCAGTGGAGCATAGATACTGTTTGCAACACACTTTTGGTACGAACCGTGAGCGAAAAACAGAAGGCAGCAAAAAAATCGTACTCCAAAGGGCAGAGAAGTGGCCTGCGTATCCCTTAGCATCAACTCCTCAACAAGCATGAAGCAAACTTCCTTTGGAAGACGAAAATGGAACTTGAATATGTTATCCGTCAAGTTAAACGGATCGCTGCTGTCCCGCAAAGTTCTCAGCTGATGCCTTCTCGAAGATTTTTCTTCTACTTCATCATCGAGAAGTAGAAGCAGTAACAGTGAAGTTGACATCGTTTTATATTTAAATTTGATGAAATTTTGATTGTAGAACTTTAAAAGTAAATGAATTACTCAAAACGCGAGCACATATTTTAATGCAAGCAATACAATTGTCAGCTGTTTTGCTTGTTACCACCTAAAGAGATGGTAACAATATTTACTGGTAACGCTTGGTTGCAGAATACCAAAAGGGTGTTAAAGTTACCAAAAGGTGAATTTCTTCGGTAATAAGATTAACGTTACCGCGACAGAATAGATCTGTTAGTGATGTTTATATTAAATAAACAAACTAGGTACGTATTGTAATCCGATTACTTCTTTTATCGGGTTGCTTAATACTAATTTTATTGAATAATAAATAAATCGAATATATGAAATATTTTAGCTTTTATACTTAATAATACTCCCACTTTATTTGTTATTAATAATAAATGTGTAAGCATTCAGAAAAAAGCCGGGTACGCATGTATACCCGTTAAAAAGAACATGTATTCGTTACTTGGTTGCATTTATTCGACAACTTAATCGAAAATGAAGACAATTACATTTTTCTCATCAAGTTAAAACATAGTGACAACTTCATTCGATTCGAGTCGAATATTTTAGCTCACAGAGACACTTCGGCTATCGAATTCCTGGGAAAATAAAATTGAAACACTCAAAACGAGTCACCGCTTTATCTCATTTTATTATTGAAATAGTGCAAATGAGAATGACGTCATTATGACGTCAAAGTGAGAAAATCTGGTGAGAACTACGGTGAGAAAAGTTACAGAATCGAGCTACTGATCACATAATAAACCGCAACATAAAAAACAGTAGACAATGACACGACGAAAGCGCGGGTGCAGCAGATAGATTAAATTTGATTGAACTTGTTTGTATTTAAATTGTAATGAAAATATCTCTCGCTCAAACAGTGTACTTGATGATGAGCTCCGGCGGAGTTCGAAATATTGGACGAAATAAAAATTAATAAAAACAAAGAAATAGATTGTTTTTATATTAATAAATTGACCTTGAGCTCGTTTCAACAAAAAAATATCAACATTGCCAAATATCACAAGTTATTGAAAAAAACCCACTGTACTAAAATCCAAAAGTGTTTCTGATCCATGCGCGCGGTAGAAATTATGAAAGGTGAAGGTAAGAGAATGAGGAAGTATGAAGTTTCAGCTAAATATCGTACAAACTGAGACAGCTCCAAGTAAAAACCAGTTGCTTTGTTTGATTATTTTAAAGTCTCACGTTTTAGTATTTAAAGGAAACTACAATAGGTTTTAACCCCTATTGGTTTAACTTCTATACAGCCCCTATACATTTACATACGTTTATACGTGAATAGAAGCTACTTCAAGACACCTCTTTATACTAAGCAGGTATCATTCGTTTTGGCTTATAATGAACTACTTGTGTGAGGAAAATAAATCCAAAATCTATTCTAAATCGAAGAAAAAACATGTTTTTGTTTCGTGTGTTTTGTTCTGTATATTGAATCATGTAAAAATTTTTATAATAATAATTTCTTCAATCGTACTGAGAAATGCAATCAAAACACAAATATTCAATTTTTGAATGTTATTGGCATACTGGATTTGTGCATTTTGATCAAAAAAAAACCGAGTTTAACCACGCAGCTTACCACCTCCTTGTAAACAAAGTTTGTAGTCTCTCTTTCCTTTGAGTGTATCGGCACCGCTGGTAGTTACATTGAAAATATTTGCTGGAATAGTTATTGCAGCACCAAAAACGATTTAAAAGCCAAACGACAAGTTAGGACCTTGATGATGTTGGGATTATTCATCTGATTTTCGAAGTTTGGTAGAACCAATGTTTTGGCAAGCGTATACAAAAAAATGCGTCTGGCATCATTTTTATCGAGACGATCGACTCTCTTGCAAATGACAAAAGCAGCTAGTCCCATGACATCTAATATATTAGATATTGCAGAAGAAAGCAAACGGTCATCGAATGGTTGACCGTTTTTTTGAAAAATGTGTGACCATTTGGTCCATGCAATCAACGCCTGCCCTGTTCGCATTAAAGAACAAAATTGCTTATGGTTTCCGTGCTTCACCTTCACAATATTTCGAATAATGCACCGTTGAAAGTAAATTCAAATTAAATGAAACCACAGGGCGTGTATGATTCTTCTCAATTTTTTTAGCTAAACATCTTTTGTTCGCCCGAATGGTGCCAACGTATGCTAGACCAATTTGAGATAGGTGCTTGGCTCCTTCCAGTGTTGTAAGAATATTGTCAGCCACAATTGTTCTTCCGCTGTTATTGTACCGATTTGCAATTTGTAGCAATAGATTTTCGTCTTGGTTCACTTCACGCTTTTCTCCTTTTTTTCTGCCCGTGTATAATTGGCCTTGCAATGGATATTGTTTTGTTCCAGCGGCGCAAACACAAGCACTTGAAACTTGAATTGCTCTGGATTAAACAATGAACAAACACAGGCACTTGAACCTGGATTGTTTACGTAGAGAGAGTTAAAATAAGGCACTATAATGTTTAGTGTAAAATAATAACTAACTTTATTATTTCCTTGTACCTGCTTAAATATACCACATATTGCTTCGTTAAGCAAATTAAATATTGACTAATTAACATTAATAAATGACAAAACCTAAATTCATGATAAATATTGCTTATTTAGCATTGATAATGTAAAAAATTACAAATATAAAAAGTGCAAAAATTCACCATATTTAAAAAAAAAACAAACACTTAATAATAATAAAAAGTAGGTCAGCAAGCGTGCGTTGTCCTGTGCTGTAGCTGCAATTTGTTTTGCCTATGTTGTTGTTGTATCATAAGTAAAATATAGAGCAGCAAGCGTACATTGCCCTGTGTTGTGGCTGGACAATTTGGTTTGCCTATGTTGTTGTTGTTGTACTGTTATTGTACAGATATTTTGTCTTTAAATCACATGCTCATCAAACTTTGATGCCGTATTTCGCTGGTTTCGATAGAATAAATTGGGTGAATTCAGTTCAGCCGCGTTATGGAAACAAATGCTCATCAACAGTTATATTTTCATGTGGTTCAGAGACTTTTTGCGAGGTTTTCATTCATAAAGTTCCATATGTGCCGATTAGGAGCAGCTTTATCGAGTCTTTGGCAGAATTCACGTGTTCCACCATCATCAAAATGGATATATCGTATCAATGAAATAAACCTTGGAGTTGAATCGGGATTTGCTTGATTCCAAGTACAGATGTACAGAGTACATTCGTTCAGAGAGCCAAACAAACTCATATATGAGTGTTTTTTGTGCGCTATTTTATTATGCTTTCAATACGCACGACTCATTCCATACACATGTATGTGATACACACAACATACATACGTATGTGTGTGCTAAATCGTATGTGTTGCTATAGAAAGCAGTGCGAAATAAATATTTGCAATGAAAAGTAGCAATAAACGCGGTAAAATTAAAAAAATTTTGTATATGTCCCATATTTCCATACAAAATTCATAAGGTCTAGCCAGGTACCATACTTCGGTCCGAAGGTGAAATTTTTGTAAATCCTTTTTTCGTCCTTTCAAAGCACTTTTTCAAATAATCATAGTGGCAGATCAATAGCCACAAGTCTCTGTCTAAAATACAAATATATTTAATTGACGTCGAAAAACGAAATATGTCTGGCCAGACCAGTCTGTCAGACGGAGGGTTAAATAAACTTGGTCAACCATTTCCATGCAACCAAAAATATTTCTCTTTCCATTCAACAACAAAAAACAATATTAAGATCTTATAAATAAAACAATAAAAAAGAGTTTATGAAAGTTAACGATTTCTTTTCCCGCACTATTAAAAAAATAGCCGGCATTGGCCAGCTTGAGCTAGCCAATGCCCCGCGGGCTATATATTAATAAAACAATTAGTTTTTTATGTTCGATTTTTATTTATTGGCCAGCTTGAGCTATATAAGCTATATAAGCTATATAAGCTATATATAGAACAGGGGGCGAACCTTCGCATGGCAACGTGTCTGACCGTCTCAACCTGGCGAGGCCAGCATTATCTATGTCAAAATCGTCTCAAGTCGACTCAAACCTCCACGTGGTGTTCCTTGGGCAACGGCAAACTGGCATCCGTCAGTTTGACGGCTAATTTAAGCGGCGGGTCACTCCATAGACCTTAAACATGGAATGTGCGCAGGGCTTGGGTCCCGCCACATTACTACTGCCCAATGAAAACTAAACCAGCCTCTGATAAGAACCCCAATTACGTTGACGACCACCGCAAACGAAAAACGGACAATGATTTACGGATATGCACCTGGAATGTCATAACTACGCCACCTTGTTTCCCGGTTCACACCTGTGAACGAAAGATTGGCCACGATCCGCATCAAGGCAAAATTTTTCTTCATCAGCCTTATTCGCGTGTACGCCCCGACGGAGGAAAAGGACGAGTCTTGAGGACGTATACGACCACCTTCCGGCCCATGACGTGAAAATAGTCCTCGGCGAGTTTAATGCGAAAGTCGGAAGGGAAGGCATCTTTGGCTCCACTGTCGGTCAGTTCAGTCTTCATGAGACCTCAACGAACAACGATCTAAGACTGATCGGCTTCGCCGCGGCGCGAAACATGGTAGTTAGTAGCGCCAGATTTAAGTACTTCGACATCCACACGCCACCTGGCTGTCCCCGGATCAAAAAACGTGAAACCAAATTGATCATGTTGTAATCGACGGAAGGCATGCCTCTAGTGTTCTAGATGTGCGTACATTTCGGGGGATCAACATTGACTCCGACCATTATCTTGTTGCAGCCAAGATCCGCATGCGATTATGCAATGCGAAGAACATACGCACAGGAATGCAACGAAAGCTAGATGTCGCTAAGTTGCAATTACAACGGACTGCCGAAGCCTACTCTGCTCAACTCTCGGTAAAGCTCAACCAACCAACCTCTGGGCCTGACGACGCCGGCGGACTATGGGCGCATATATCCCACTCCATGCGCGCTGCCGCTGAAGAAGTCATTGGTTTCCGGCGCCCGCAACCTCGGAACCAATGATATGATCAGGAGTGTCGCATTGCGACTGCAGTAAAAAACGCCGCATATAGAAAAACGCTGCAGTCAGCTGCAACGCGAGCCGTGCGAGAAAACTACCGCGAAAAGAGGAAGGAAGAGAGGCGACTTTTCAGACGCAAGAAAAGAGAGCAGGAAAAGCGTGAGCGTGAGGAACTAGAGGTATACCAGGGCAAGAAGGATGCACAAAAATTCTATCAACAGGTTAAGCCTAACCTAGACCCTTGGTTAGGTCTAACCCAAGGTTTCAAGCCCGGAGCATCCACTTGTAGAGACGAAAATGGAGATCTGAATACGGATACGCAGTGTGTGCTGAGATTGTGGAGACGGCACTTCTCCAATTTACTTACTGGCGACGATTCCACCAATGCCGCCCATGGAGAGCGCAGTTCAGAGCTACCAATCAACAATGACGGAGTGGAAGTACCACCACCTAGCCATGAAGAGGTTCGAGTTGCTATCCAACGACTCAAAAACAACAAAGCAGCGGGGGCTGACGGCCTGTCAGCTGAATTGTTTAAAACCGGCGGCGATGAATTGATAAGGCGCATGAATCAGCAAAATATGGCTAGCAGAAAGCATGCCCGAGGATTGGAACCTCAGCGTACTATGTCCTATACTTAAGAAAGGAGACCCAACAATCTGCGCTAGTTATAGACGTATCAGTCTTATTTTCATCGCATATAAGGTTCTCTCAAGCGTACTGTGTGAAAGTCCACCATAGACCAGATTTTCACGCTTCGACAAATCTTGGAGAAAACCCACGAAAATCAAATTGACACACACCATCTCTTTGTGTGCATCGTAATGGCACCATTTTCTATAAAGGTGTCCAGCTCCTTGCGTACGCTGATGATATTGATATTGTCGGCAGAAACAAGAGAGATGTTACCGCTGCTTTCGCCGCTATCGAAAAGGAATCAGCCAAAGTGGGTGTGACGATAAATGAGGGGAAAACAAAGAAAATGCTGTCTACAAACAAGGGAGCGCGGCGCTTAGACTCCCACGTTTCATCGGGCAGCTATAACTTTGAAGTAGTCAAGGAGTACGTATACCTTGGCACCGCCACTAATACCAACAACGAAATCAGCCTGGAGATAAGGCGAAGAACAATTATTGCTAATAGGTGCTACTACGGGCTCAATAAGCAACTAAGTTCCGGAGCCCTCGCTCGATCTACAAAACTAACGCTCGTTCTACCTGTGCTGCTTTATGGCGCTGAGGCATGGGTAGTTTCGCAAACTGACGCAGCCGCTCTGGGGGTGTTCGAGAGAAAATTTCTTCGCAAAATCTTCGGTCCTGTTCGAGTTGGCGATGACTATCGCATCGGAATGCTGTATGAGCTCTACGAAGATATTGTCGTAGTTCGGCGTATAACTGTGCAGCGACTACGCTGGCTGGGTCATGTCCATCGTATGAACGACGAGGGAGACTATGCCTCCGATGGATGGATCAGGCTGAGGAAGCCCTAACCGCACTTGGTGTATCCGATTGGAGAAGGCGCGCGCAAAGAAGAGGCGCCTGGTGAGAGATGATGAGGCCAAAACCCGGACACGGGTTGTTGCGGCCACCTTAGTAAGGAAGTAATGTAAGAACAATAAGGTGTGCTTAAAGTTAGTGCCGAAACTGAACTGACTCCGCTAGCTAAATAATCATGAACAAAACCTAATCCTACCCTTAACTCCCCAACTCCCTGCGCATGCATACATAGAATCCCATGGTGCAGCGGAAGCTCTGCAGACGCTGACTTTGCTTGAATTGCATGCGCGTGCATTGGTTTATGTTGAGTCAGCAAAAGACAGGTAGTCGGCGTGTGTGGTAACTCCTCCTCCCTCAAAAATCTACGGCCCATAGATCTACAAAGTGTTGGGGGTGTGGAGTCCTGAAGTTGTGGATTTATAGCAGGAATGTAAGCTTTGCCATAAATTTTGCTCCCTAGTATATATACGATTATTACTGCCACGAGAAGTATCAGGTTGTCGGAGATTGCAGATAAAATTACAAGTTTTCCAAGTTTTTGTATGTTATTTATGCTAAGGCTATGAAAATAGCCGACGTTAACTTTGTGACCTTGGTTGGTGATATTCTCCAGTACCGGTGGTTCGATGCGCTGGTACTCGAAATTGTTCTGTTTTTGAGGTATATTGTCTCGTTTTCAAACTGGATAACGTATGTTCCTTTAAGTAATCTTGATGTGTGGTTAGCAAGCAGATGGCCGTCGAAGTTGGTAACGAAAATTCTGTTATCCTTGATTAGCTCGAAAACTTCATCATTGCTGAGGCGATATCTGCAATTGGCATTGCCGCTTTTAAGTAGCCTTGGTATACAAACCGATTCTTGAAGGCATCGTCTTGAAAGCGTCTTTAAAGCATCTGCGTTGCAAACGGTTGAGCCACTTATTGAGAGGCAATCCCCGATAATTCCAAACTTTTTTTTAACTGACTAGCATTTTATTGAATTCTAGATCAAATTGTTGTTCCTCTATAATTGAAGCCCTTGTCAACAGTAGGTTGTACTCCTCTTTCCTGACCTTAATGCATTGAGATGATGTAAAGTAAGGTCGAGTCATTGTTGTATACTGTTGGTTTTCCGTATTTGATTGCTTCGATCTCATTTTCATATGGCAGCGTTTCGACTTCTGATATAATTCTATTAAGTTCTTCTTTGTCAATAGCATTCGTATTTACTGCACCGCTTCTTGCCATTTGGCGGGCCCGTACGATTTCGTTTTCCTTTGATGATTAAAATCTGGCTTAAGGTATGTTGTTCGAAGTCATCTATTCTCTTCGTTATTTCGTTATTTCGTTCTCGCTTTTAAGCACGTTGTTCCAATCAGTTTCATTAGGATTGCCCGCTATCCATTTCCATGCTGAGCCAATCCAATCAATTGAGCGTGTCTGCCTCTTTGTTCTTCCTTTGATAAGCTGGATACGGTCTCTGGTCAGCTTAGCGTGAAACTCGGGGATATACCGTCTGTCTGCGTTTCGTATGATTCTGCCAACAGACTTAGTCATCTATTCCAGTACTTGCTCATATTGGTCCAAGTCCACCAAATGCACTAGCTTGAAGTGCCCATTGACGATCCAGCCCTTTCAAACCTTTACAGAAATTATAGGTGCCTTATAGTCGAATATCTTTATGCATTGCGCAGCTGCTACAAGAGATAGTCTGTAATATACAATTTTACGTTTATTTAAGAATACCTAAAGGTCTGATCTCATTAAAGTGATAGTGATTTGAATTTTGCGGTAGTCAGTTCATCTTTTCCTTTTGATTAACACCTTATTAAAATAATTATATCATCTAATTAAAATATTAATTATTACTTAGGTTATCTTAGTAGAATGATATTATAGAGTTATAGCATAGTATAATTAGTAGTATTTAAATTGATTTCATATATTTTTATTTAAAATTTTTAATTTTTAGTGGTCTCTTTTATATTTACTCCCTTTTGTAAAGTTTTTCTTATACTTTTCTTTGTTTTTTTTTTTGAGTTTACTCCTTTAGAGTCGATTTCATATATTGCCCGCGGTATGAAAATTTATAGCGAGCGAAATCGAACGTTATCTAAAAAATTAATCTTAGCGTGGGGGGTGGGCGGCCCGCCCCGAGCGACATTTTAAGAGGGTGGCAAAATCACAGATTTTAAAAAATTTTCATATACTCGTATATCTACGAGTATATATATAAAAATCTAATGGTGTCCGTATGTTACTCCATCACTTTTGAACCGTTCCAATACTGTTGTTTAAACTTTTACGGTATGTTTAGCCAGTCATGGTACGGGTCTTAACACTTATTTGTGTAACATCGAATGAGTGGTTCTCGAGAAATTGCAAAAAATTTGGATCTCCTTTCGCCCATACGATTTCTCATATAAAATAGCTAAAAATTAGTTTTGCGTTCTTTTTTAAATAAAAATGAGCTACGCCCATTTTTAGGGGATCAGCGTTGAGTGCAGCGAAGCGCGGTGGGTATAAGCTAGTATATATATAAACGTAAAAAATAACCGTTTATGTATTCCAAAATGCTTACATTGATGAAAAGAGTTAAAAAAATAGCCCGCGTCTAGTTTACTGACATGCTTACACCGTTCCCATAAGCTGCATTCCCGTGGCCGTTGATCTATTATGTCAGAATACTAGCAGTCAAATAAAGTGTTTTTTGATTTTGTTAACACTCACCAAGAGGTTCAAGATATTTGTGAATACTTAAATAAACTATGAATGTGAGCAGCTTGCATTGCATTTTTTTTATAACATTTTTTAAGTTCTAGAATTTAAAAAATATGGTATGCAATTCGTTTTTTGTTTAATTTTTAATTAAAATGAATTATTAACTAGTAAGGAATGGAGCTTCGGCAGGGTACTGAATCTGAAATACCTCCCCGCGGCCGTATGAAGTATATTCGAAGTATTTAGCCGTCTATAAAATGCTTATGTATAACCTGCAAAAATATTTCTGTCATACCCTTAATTTTATTTTACCCTTAGCTGCCACATAGAGTAATTTGTAGACTGCCCATTATGCTAAAAAGTATATGTGCAAAGAATATTGTGCAAAAAATTTGCATTTGATTGGTATGTGCAAATACATGCCAACGATGTAAAATAATTTCGTTCAAAATTAAAGTGCCACGCCCTGTACAATTCAAGCCAATTTTCTAGACTGCTGACTGCTCAATTTTCCAAAAAATATGGAAAATTTGGAAGATGTTAGATTAGAAAGAGTTAGATTAAAATTAAAGTGGCACGCTCTTCTCTAATTTCGCCCATTTTTTTAGACTAATCACTTCTCATTATTCCAAAGGATATATTTGCAAAATTTGGTTGAAGTCAGGAAAGCGGTGTAAAGGAAGTTTGATTAGAATTAAATTGACACCCCCATTGTCCAATCCCACCCACTTTTGTAGGCTTAAATCTCTCATTATACTAAGGATCATATGTGCGAAATTTGGTTGGAATCAGAGAAACGGTGTAGATGGAAATAGAAGAAAAATAAAGTGACACGCCCTCTGTCTAGCACCGCCCACTTTTATAAACTGCAGGCTGATTCTTATGGCAAATAATATACCTATAATATTTGTATATATATATTATACAAATAATATTTGGTATGTGCAAATTTGGTTTAAGTCGGACAAACTGTGTAGATGGAGCTAGTTTAAAAATAAAGTGCCACGCCCCCCATCTAATACCGCCCAAATTTATAAACTTTAGATTGCTCAATTTACCAAGGATTATGTGTGCAAAATTTGGTTCAAGTCAGACACACGGTGCAACAGAAGTTCGCTTAAAAGTAAAATGCCTCAACCACTAGACTAAAGACTCCACATTATACTGAAGAACATATGTATGGGTTGGATAAAAGGTGTGTGCAGAGTTTGTGTACATACATGGTCAAAAATCTTGGACTAATTTTTATTCCAAGCGTTAGAATAGCACATTTCTAAACCCATTTTGTATTAAAATTGATATTATAGAATAAATTAAAAGCATCATGTAATACAATTAGTATTAAAATAATTACACTACGTTTACTTATAAGAAAAATTGCATATGTAAATTAATTCAAATAATTTAATATATAACAGTGACAACAAATTTATAAAAATAAGCTTTGCGGCTGTTGATTAATTAGGTAACACGTTTAGGAGGGAAGGGTTCGAACATAAGTGACGAAGTGTGACATGGGGGAGATCGGTCGTGCGTTACGTCACAACAAAATTTTTGAATTCAGTTTTGAAAATTTTAAATTTTATTAAAACTTAATTTTATTCTTAATATTGCTTTAATTTTTTATCAATAAATGAAGGCATCTAATAAAACGAACAAATCACAAGCCGAGAAAAAAGACCACAAAAACTTTATTTAAACCGAGCAAAAGTATAAAAGGCATTTGAAACACATTCCTTGTGTAGCAAAATATACAAAATACAACAAAAATAAATGTTAAAATATCCCACTTTTTCTTCGTAGTTTCAGGACAATTTGTATTACATTCTATCTTGTATTTCTTTTTAATATAATTTGTATTACTATTTAATATATTTTTTTTTAATGTGTACTACTTTCTAATAATTGAAGTATTTATGGATGACGTCACTTTGTGTGGGAGGTAGGCGGGGTTTTCATCCGATTTTGCCAAATATCATAGAGATGTTCCATGTTATAAATCAAAGCTTATGTGCAAAATTTTAAGATATGATGATATTGATGATATGATGATATTTAAGCGACGAGTGCCGCTGCTTTCCCTCATCGCTCATAATAAAGACTGCTGAATTCTAAGCATATGATTCTAAGCAACCTCAATGACTCTAGAGTCACTGAATGATTTGCGTGCACTTCAGTATTGGCGTGCGTTTTCCTTGTTTTACTTTTGTTTTGTGTTTTACGTGTTGATTAAGATAAATAGCCAGCTTCTAAGTTCGGGATCGCTAGTACAAAGAATTAAATTGTAGCAAACTTACTTTATACTTGTATGTTGTCTATTATTAATCAATTTTTAATCAATTTTTCAACTCACTTTTACATTTGCAATGAGGAATTGCTGAGAACCTTTATGCTTAGGGATGCCATAAGGAAAGTGGCAATCCAAAATAAACAGGATTGCCGCTTTTAAGAGGTAATAGTGTATATTACTTCCATTTATTTTAATAGAATGTTAGTTATAAATGTCATATAAATTTTAATTAAACCGGCTCTTTAAAACAAGCTGTTTTTGTTGAAAATATGTTAATTTCCGTGGTAAATATATATGGCATTTCCGTGGTGGCGCACGTGACGATCGTACGACTTTAATGAGTGAAAAAAGAATAAAAAATTTAACTTACAAGTTCCTTATTTTGATTTCCCAATAGCTTACTAAGCACACTATACAAGGTGTAAAACCTAAGAGTTGTCAAAAGTTCGGCTCTTAAATAGAAGCCACCAAAAATTATACGTTACGTGACAAAAAATAGAAGTGGTTTTTGACTTGGATCACAAAATTAGTAAAATTCTGTAAATTGGCAAGAGTTTTTGTATAAAACTTTTTTTTAGAAGAATTTGAAATAGTATAAGTTTATTTTCAAAGTAATCAAATTAAAAACCTTTTCTCCTTTTTTTTATTGGGCTTAGTATGAAACGTTACGTGACATGGCGTTACGTGACATTTTTTCCATTGTAATTCATTTGGGTAATTAAGTAATTAGGTACTCAAGTAATTATGTGATTTAGTTATTAAAAACAAATTTTATATATTATGCCTCTCCTTGCTTCAACCACTTTTCATTATTTTTAGCCAATGCCTTCCATTTTTACTAAAACAAAAACGCTTACGAAACATTTACAAAACATTAACTAAAAAGAAAAATTACAAATGTGAAACAGTGCAGACCATTTGATCATCATGGTAAATGAATTTATATTTAAATTGCTTAAATCAATAAAATAAAAATGTTTCTCTAAGATAATATCATTAATTAATAAGTTTTTAATAACTTTTAACTTTCGTGTCACGGTGGACTTTTCGTGATTTTGGTGAATTTTTCCAAAAATTTTTAATATATTTTTTTTCCAATAATATTTTCTCAAATATTCTCTAATTTCTATCAATAATATTTTAAATTTTAAGTTATGTGTTTATATAACTCCAACAATTTTTCAATTATTAAAGGTTATATTTTATCGAGCTCAAGGTCAATGTTGCTTTCCGAAGAAAACAACTGAAGGAATAACAACAACAATACCCTATATAGAGTATCAATCACATAGCAGACTAGACAGCTGTTTCGTTGGCCACTACACCAACTCATCAGTAGCCTTTTATCGTGATTCTTGCTGTGATCCACTAAGCTCTTAATTTTCTACTTGTTTCACGAATGCAATTAGTAAATTACCCTGGATTGCGGTACGAGAATACAAATGATATGAAAGCAGCTTAAAGTTCTTCTAATTTGTGAAGCATACTTTCAGGGAAAGTATGTTCTATTATTCGAAGATAGATCAAAGCTTTTCTAAATACTCAAAGATTTTGTTGTGCTAGTTAATGCTCTTCTATTTCACAGTCGATCTTAGCTTCAGCAGTTAGCTGATATTAAACTATGACGACATGAAGATTTGTTTCTTTATAAAAAAGGCTACTGATGAGTTGGTGTAGCGGCCAACGAAACAGCTATCTAGTCTGCTATGTGATTGATACTCTATATAGGGTATTGTTGTTGTTAGTTGTTATTCCATCAGTTGTTTTCTTCGGAAAGCAACATTGACCTTAAGCTCGATAAAATATAACCTTTAATAATTGAAAAATTATTGGAGTTATATAAACACATAACTTAAAACTTATGAAAGAAGGTCGTAATTAATTTACAAATAATATTTAAAATTTTTTTTTATTAAGTAAATGCATCTAAATATTTTTTAATACTATTTTAAGATTTATTTTCATACATTTGGCGAGTCTGGTAGTATTATATGTATATAATAATAAATTTATATATTATATGCATAATAAAATATGTCAGCGGTAACACTGCATGCGATTTCCCTTAATGACTCTAGAATCATAAGGAATGACTCTAGAATCATTTGAATCATTGAGCGGCATTCTTATGAGCGATGAGTGAAAGCATAGGCACTCGTCGCTCATTGCTGTTATGAGGATGCTTCGCGTGGAAGTGGTGGTTGTTGCACGCAATTTCTTAGTCAGGATTAATATTGAAGATCAAAGTACTCATGCAATATTTCAAGACATTTCATTAAGTTATGTGGGTTTTTAAGAGATTTACTGTTAAAATAAAGTCACTTTGTATGGGAGGTAGGCGTGGTTTTCATCCGATTTGACTCATTCTCGAACTTGATCTCTATTATTTAGAGAGAAGTTTATATTTTGAATTTCATCGCGATAGCTTTAAAACTACGGCTGCAATCGTGATCACAGACGGACACACGGACATCGACTTAGGTGATGATGCTTGTCAAAAATACATATACTTTTCTATATCTGCCACACCTCCTCATTGGCGTTACAAACGGAATGACAAAGTTAATATACCCCTTACGCAATACGCGTTGGGATATTAATGTGAAAATTGGAAGAGAACTACCTAAGTTGTGATTTTCTTAAAAAATCTTTCTTAAAAAAAAGTTTTCTTAAAAAAAATAATCGCAAAAATCTAAATACAGTCTGCGAAATAATTATTGTGACAAAAAAACGTACAACGTTTAAAGCGTACAACTTCGGTAACGGTAAAATATAAGTATGCAGAAAAATTGGTTGCGGTCTATTGGACAGTGTCCAATAAATAGGTGATCTAAGAATTTGCTTGTCCTTTCCTCGCAAGATTTACCGTTATCTACAAAACTTGTAGTAAGCCTTTATTCTTCTATAGGATACAATTATATGTGCATCAGTAACAAAAGTCTGTAAATATTGGGATTGCGACAGTATTGGCCATCTGAGGGTCGTTTTCGAAGTAATTTTTTGCATAGAATCCAAATCCGGGCTCAGAATTGGCTATCATATCAGGATTTTGAGGTAATTGGTTATAGAATGTACAAAATTTTATAAATTATTTCCTTTTTATTTTATCATGCAGTTCTATTCATTCTCTTTAAAATGAGCTCTAAAATGGTGCCGTACGATTATTTTATAAAAAATGATGGCCATTTGAAGAAAATGTCCGCAAGCAAAAATGTATTACAAAATCTAGGTTTGCATATAAAGCATATGTACTGACTGTATATTTTTGCTTGCGGTCGTCCTTTTCAAATAGCCATAGGTTTTGAATAAATCATCGTACGGTACCATTTCAGAGCTCATGTTAAAGGGGAAAAATAGAACTTCATGAGAAAATAAAAAGAAAATAAATTAAGAAATTCAACCTCAAAAGTAGCAATATTTCGTGTACATAACCTCAAATATATTACAATATATTAAAATAGCAGAATAAAGGTTAACTAGACAAAAACCAATTTTTCTGCATACTTGCATTTTACTGTTACCGAAGTTGTATGCTTAAAACGTTGTACGTTTTTAAGTCACATATAATTATTTCGCATACTGTATGACAGTATATCAATAAATTGCAAAGAAAATATTTTCTAAGACTATGATAAATATTGGCACAAAAAATTGTGTGATTACGTAAAATAACCTGATCGAAATGAACGTTTTCCGAGAAGTATAAAAAAAAAAAAAAAATGAAATGGCCATTTAAGCCCTTGAAAGGACGTTGACCGAGCTTCTTATGATCAATTGTGTTGTGTGTGATGTGAAATGTTTGCACACAAATGATCTAGAACTGGACCTACATGTTTAACGCCGACTCCGAACGGCTTATGTTCTCAAGAAGCTTTTCATGGCAGTTTTTACTCTCTGAGGTTTGCCATTGTCTGCAGAGAGGTGACGGCCGAACAGAAAAATTAATTCAATGAAAAAATTTTCTGAGTCAGATGTAGGATTCGAACCTGTGTTCTCTGGCGTAAGAGTCACACACTCTACCCACTACGCCACGGCCGCCACCAACAGAGAAGTATACCGTTTTAAAAATTTCGTGTTGGAGTATTTTTACGAAAAATAAAATTCCAAAAATCTAATCTATAAAAAAACAACGTTGCGGGTGCTTAAGTCATAATCTTGATCTATTTTGCTCAAAAAATTACAAACACTTAAATTCGCAAGCGAAAGTTAAATATGTTTAAAGTTGACTTGTTTTTTAAAAAATCCTTAAAGTTCTCCTGGCATATGGAACACCAATAAAATTGAGTGGTTCCATTTCAAAACTCGTTTCATCCACTCTGACACGAACTAAGTTGATAGTGAGAAATCATTGGTAATTATACAGCGTGAGCCCTTTAAATCTGATGTATAAATACTTGCCCTATATCGAAGTTATAAGACGGAAAAAAGTAGCTTCCGTTTCAAAACTAGCGATATCCTCTCATACTGTCAGTTCAAATTTTGTAAATTTAAAATTCAGATATTTTAAGAGTTTACTGAAGACTAGACTAAAGGCTTCTTTAATAGGGGCTTTAAACAATACTTTTTAATTTCTTTTTTTATAAACGGCTATAGTAAGAGTTTTCATAACTTGTCTTATCTCATTGACATACAAATCAAAAATGCATTGAAAAATCAAAACTTGTCTTATCCGCAGTGACGTAGATCCTTATTATTTCCTATTAGATAAGTATTTCTTATTTTTTAATTTTGGTTAATAGGTGTTGGCAATAAAAAACAACAGGCAACTTAGCAGTTTAATCTTCAATATATATCAATACTTCCGCGACATACTAATTAAAACAAAAAGTATCTTAACATTTAAATAGAGGAATCAGACAAGTTTTGGAAAGGAACGAATCAATTTTGCAAAAATATTCCTCATTTTATTTTTAAAAAAATTTTGCAATCTCAGGTTTGCCAAGCTAACAGTCCCTGGTTTTAGGGTAAAATATGTATTCAAATTTGCAATGCAAAACAATTTACGACAAAGATTTTTTTTTCAATTTGGGAATTCCAGAATTGACAAAATACAATTTTCTTGTCTTAGAGTAAGAAAAAATGATATAAAAAACTATATTAAGATCTTCTCAGATTGAATTTGTTAAGTTTTTAAGTTTTGTTATGAGTTGAATTGAATTAATAGCAAAGAAGGATTAATTTGTATTCTTTTTGTTTGAAAAAACAATTTATTAAAACCTATGTACACGGTCTTGGAGAGTCTGCTTAATATATTAATTTTATCATAACTTTTCATGAACTGTATCATGCATTGATATACTTGGCAGTACATTTGGAAAACGGACATAGAGTATATCTTACTGCAGAAAACATACACAGTGTGATTCAAGAAATACCTGAAATCACATTAATTGAGTTTTTTAAACTACGTTCGAGTGATGATTTCGCGAAGACCTTGCTCTGCAGCCAAGTTTCTTCATATTATACATGAACACTAAAGAAATAGAGTCTACGGACACGAGCACAAAATGTTGAAGGATGGGTTGAAGTTAAATGAAATTCGACTGTAGGTAGAGTTTACACGAATCATTGTAATTATTCTGAATACCTTTACCTTCGACTTCTGGTGGAACATAAAGGGTCCTACAAGTTTCACTTATTTAAGAACTATAGATGGTGTGTTGAATCCCACATACCGCATGGCATGCGAAGCTTTAGGTCTTCTTGAAAGTGACAACCATTGCAGAAATGCACTATCTGATGCCGCCATCTCTGAAAAAGCTTTCCGATTTAGAGAGGTGTTTGCAATAGTGCTGATTCTTTGCCAAATGTTTAACGCGTTACAGTTATGGAACGATTTCAAAAATCAATTTTGCAATCATATTTTGCACAGACATCGCTCACAACAAAAGTATCAGGAAATACCTTACAATGATATATTTCTTTTTGAAGCGAAGCTTTTTACTCCTCGTTCTGTGATTTGCTTGGAGTGAAATCTGAAAAATTTGATGTTTCTTTGTTTCTAGCGCTAATTACAACAAGAAAATTCAATACTTTAATATTAAATAATAAAAATATGTTTTGGTTCCCGTAGGGATCGAACCCGTATCATCTTAAGTGATAGTCCAATACACTATACACCAGGCCACAAAGACTTGTGATAAACAGTTGTTAATTCAATGCTACTTATAACAGAAGCTATGCTGCAGTAGATCGTCACCATCTATCAATAGATACATTGTGTATTTGCTATGCTACAATTCACAAATATTTGCTTTAATTTGCCACAATGTGTCTCCAGCATCGGTGTGTTTGTATTGTGAATGCGTTTGTGGTGTTGTTGGCACGAAGAAAATTAGCAATGCCCACAAGTGCGTTGACAAAGGCGTTTTTAAGTGTCAAAAAAATAGATGATATCAAAAAATATGGAGTTAACAAACGCATGCATGACAGCGGCAAGGTATCTAAAATGTTTGTTAAATTTTGTTTCGTGTGCGTTCTTTAATATATATAAATATGTATAATATATATATATATATATATATATATATATTATAATATCTATTTTTTTATATATATATATATATATATATATATATTATAATATCTATTTTTTTATATATATATATATATATATTAATTTATATTATTTATATTATTTATATTAATTTAATTTATAATTTATATTAATATATATATATATATATATATATATTTTTATATATGATGCCGCCATCTCTGAAAAAGCTTTCCGATTTAGAGAGGTGTTTGCAATAGTGCTGATTCTTTGCCAAATGTTTAACGCGTTACAGTTATGGAACGATTTCAAAAATCAATTTTGCAATCATATTTTGCACAGACATCGCTCACAACAAAAGTATCAGGAAATATATATATATATTTTTATATATATATTAATTTATATTATTTATATTATTTATATTAATTTAATTTATATTAATAATAATTAATTTATATTAATAATAATTAATTTATATTAATAATAATAAAATGTTTAACGCGTTACAGTTATGGAACGATTTCAAAAATCAATTTTGCAATCATATTTTGCACAGACATCGCTCACAACAAAAGTATCAGGAAATATATATATATATTTTTATATATATATTAATTTATATTATTTATATTATTTATATTAATTTAATTTATAATTTATATTAATAATAATTAATTTATATTAATAATAATAAATTAATATTATATTATTAATTTATATATATATTATATATATATATATATATATATATATATATATATTATATATATTAATATATATTTAATATATATTTTTATCCCCGTTCTGTGATTTGCTTGGAGTGAATTCTGAAAAATGTTCGACAGATTTTTTTCGCTAGGTAGTACGCTGTTGAAGGAAAAAATTTGTTCAGTGCAGCCAAGCTTACAACCATGTGTGGAGAGTTAAAATGGAGAGTCGCTGGCATTATATGCCCGTATATGTAATTGGCGTGGAAAATTGACATTCAACAATAAGAAAATAAGCAGTAAATATATATATCTGTAACATATATCTGTATATATGTAATTTATTTTATGTTATTTTAAATTTTTGTGTTTAAAAGTTAATTTATTAAAAAGAAAAATTTATTAAGCTATCAAATCTATGTAACTGCGAAAAAGCTTCGTTTCTCTCGTAGGTCCAACGACGCACCTGTGTTTTTTTAACGAGGGCTTGGCTTCGATTGAGAGTACGATTTACATGCTTGGAAAACTTTTTAAAGATTTCGGTTAGCCAGAACCCCAAAGAGATAATACTGAACTAGATATATCTGAGGAGGAACTAAAATGAACTCCAGAACAAATAAATGTCTACAACAAAATATTACAAAGTGTAACGAAATGAAGTGTAACAACAAACAATTTTTTATTTTTTATTGATGGCCCTGGTAAGATCTTCTCATCAAAATAATTCTTGCTAAAGTTCGTCATGTACGAAAGATTGCAATTGCAGTAGCATTGTCCGGAATCGCAGCAACACTTCTAAGTGGCGGTCAAACTACTCATTCAAAATTTAAGGTGCGGCTTTCAGTTTCACCATGCAAAACAACATATTCATGCTCAATTCGTAAAAGCGGTGCTATTGCAAAAGTACTCAAAGAAGCAACATTAGTTGTTTGGGATGAATGCACCATGGCACATTAGGCCCATATCGATGCTGTTAATACCATGTTAGAAGATGTTAGGTCATCAGGTCGTGTGATGAGTGGTGTAACTTTTTCATTCTCTAACGACTTCCATCAAACACTACCGGTTGTACTTTAAGCCACCCGAGCTGATACAGTAAGAGTTATCATGAAGAAATCAAATGTGTGTCAATATGTCAAGAAACTTCAATTGACAACACATATGCGTGTGCATTTAAGAGGAGATCACGATTCTGCTATTTTTGCGGCTCTTTTACTAAAAATAGGATAGGTACATTGCTTTTGACAATGGATTGCTTCATGTTTTAGATAGACAATTTGGTTTCAAATGTTTACCCAGATATCGAAAATTTGCGTCAAAAAACTCCCGCATGGTTATGTGGAGAGCTATTGCTTCCACCAAAAATTTAGGTGTGGATGTACAAGTCAATCGATACGATTGTTAATGAAGATGATGTGATTCACATCTAAAATTAATCTGCCTATTATGTTATTGCGCAATCTAAAACCTTCACAATTTTGTAATGGAACCCAGGAAGTAAAGCAACTTTTACCAAATATTTTAGATAATCTATATTAGTAAAAATCATTATCTGTTTGTTTGTTTGTGTGATTGTTTGACTTTGACACAAATTTTAACGGCTGAACAGACATCGCTCAATCTTTAAACGTGTATTACTTGCGCCCTATAATAGGTAATTGCATACTTAGTTTTAACCACGCTTCCTTTTACCGCCCACATATCAATAAAAATGCAATATTTCCGACAGTTTTAATTGTATGAGACTAAAATTTGGTATTTTTGTTTGTATGGTAACTTTCGGCAATTGTACCAAGAATGGGTTTCCTTGCCCTATTTTACCACTCTCAAATCAATGAAAATGATATATTTCAGACTATTTTGTTCGTACCGTCGACAATTGCCCAAAACGTCTTGGCCGATTGCGCTTAAATTTTGGCAGTAGATTGTTTTCGAGCACGAGATGGTTTATGGAAAAAAAATGTCATAAAAAAAAACTTTAGTTTTCCAAATTCCAGCCACATTGTTTATCCAACAAAAACCAAATTTTGCACTTATATTCTGTATACATGTTAACACACAAGTTGTTTCGAATAGTCCGCTACACGCGCCAACTATAAGCCAGACGCAATTGGACACCCGGCATCCGCTAGAAAACGTTCCCACCAAAAACTGCATCGAAAGCAGCAGCACAAGCATAGCAAGAATAACTTCATAAAACAACACACACATACTAATGCAGTTTTGGTTTAGTTTAAGAAATTTTATTTTTGTTAAGTTAGTTCTAATAAAGCAGCAAAAAAAAGTTGACGACACCCGAGTTCCTCTGATGTCTCATTTTTAAAACAAAAATAAATAAAAAATAAATTAACTGGCACCCGAGCAGGGACCAGTGGAGTCGCGAATCTGAACGAGCTTACCGCGAGTAAAACGGTAAAAAGTGCCACAAAAAAATTAACGTTAAAACGCTAAATAGAAGTGTCACAAAACAAAAAATGTTTGAAAATAAATCGGACGAGCGCAACAGCAACAGGGGAACTACATAGCAGGAAAAGAGTAAACAGATTATCTACGTACGAAAAGGAGTTCTAAATTTAAGGACAGCCGACTGCCTAAAACTCACCTAGGACATCACTGGAAATGATAGGTCTAATATAAGTTTTTATGTAAGTCAAATCAATTTTATTTAAATAAATAACATAAATAGAAAATTAAAAAGTGTTTTTAAAAGTATTGATTAAAAAAAAAAGAAAATATTTCTAATCATGAAAAATATAAAAAGAAAGAATATTTAAAGAACTAAAGTAACTTAAAATATCTTATTTGTCTACAAAATACTTCCTCAAATCATTAAATAAACATAAAAAAATAAAAAAAAGAACTAAAGATATTTTTCCAATTAAAATATAGAATAAGCAAAATATTTTATTTGTCTACAAATTTAATAATTTCATAAGTGAATTAAAACACAATTGAATTACAATGGAAGACGATTTAGTCCAAGAATTAAATAAACTGAGCGTTTCATCCCAATTCAATCCCCAAAATACTGCATCCCAATCCATCCAACAAAATTTAAATAACCCCTTTGTTGAAAATGATGACAGTGACTATTTTGAACCATTCAGCTCGACGAACGTGAAAGAATTGGACAAAATACCTGATATTGTAAAATGCTTACGATAATTCTCTGGCCAAGCAGGAGAGTTTAATTCTTCGCGGAAAACTGTAAGGTTACTCCAAACAAAACATTAAGGTTACTCCAAAATACTATGCTATTTTACATACTGTACGACACAAAATTGTAGGTGATGCGGACACCGCATTAGAATTCCACCGGACACCATTAGACTGGATGAAAAAAAAATGCTTAATGATGCATTATTCTGACAAACGTGACATAGAGAAGTTATATGAAGTGACAACTTTAACTCAACTAAATCTGACAATAACGGAATTCTACCAACAAATTTATCAATATCTTTCATTGATTTTGGACAAGATCACTTGTTTAGAATCCAGTGAAGAATCTCTTCAAACGATGAGCAACGCCTACAGAGAAAAAGCCTTCGATACGTTTATTCGTGGTCCAAGATTACTAAGCGTTCGAGAACCGACAACGTTGCCACAAGCCTTGCACTTGTGCCAAAAGTTGGACAACATGATGTATAGAATGAACTCGATCCAAAGATCGAATAATTTCAGAAAAATCAATAATCCTCTGCCACCACCCAGACCACCACGTTCTAATTTTCCTCCATTAAAAACATTTGAGAAAGGATTTTTCCCAGAACTGACTCATATCCCACAACCAAGATTTAATAACAATCCAAACGGATTTCAACAAAACAATCAGAATTACTCTTACAATAGATAATAGGTTGCGAGTGTTCCAACCAAATAATCAATACTTTTTACATATCAACCCGTATCAATCACAACCCAATTATAACCACAACTATGCTAGCAATAATTCATTCCAACCTATACCAGAATTTGGTCAACGAAATTTATCAGGATTTAATAATAGGCCATATATGCCCACGAAACCCCCGTTCCTATTGGAGGTAGACCCTTCCATCCAAGCTAGACAGGTCAATTATCAGAATAGGCCAAACATTCAACAATTTAATAAACGATTTCTTAAGGTAGGTGATTGCTCACCTATCAATTCAAAATTGTATTTCCAAGTTACCATAGACACATCAATACCGAACAACAATTTTCAGAATCAAATCTGGTCTCGTTTTTAAAGAGATACCTTAATCCGACCGTCATCAACGGAATACACACCGATGAACCCATTTTGGGCCAAATACAAAATATCTATCCACTTCACTTTAGTAACTATAAGGCAAGATATACCCAAAAATTAGTAGAGGACATTACAAACGAACAAAAACGGGAAAACATCATTCTTGAGCAGCATTGCCATATGTTTTTTTGAAAATCCTGTAATTTTCAAAAAAAAATCCTGCATTTTTAGAGAAAATACTGCTCTTATAAAAGGACTTAAAACAAATATTTAAAAATTTTTTTATTAAAACATTTTTAATATTCCTTATCTTACCAGGTTTTGTTAAGTATTTGTCCATTTGTAATTTGCTAAAGACTAGCGAAAAGATATTAACAAAAACGATGACAGCAACAATGACAGGAAAAGCGCTGCCACATGATCAAATTTTTGAAAGGGTGTAAAAAGTAGTAGCAACTGTTTTTGCTACTTTTATATAAGTACTTACATATAATTTATAAACATAAAATTTCTATTTTTTTTATTCAACGAAAATTAAAAACCTGGATTAAAAAAAACCTGCCCAATTCCTGGGAGAAATATGATCTTGTCTACCTGCTCAAAATACTGCCCAAAACAGGATTAACTGCCCATATGGTAATGCTGTACTTGAGACTCACAACCGCTCACATAGAAATGCAATAGAAAATAAAGCATAAATTTTAGAAAAATACTATTTTCCAGGAATGCTAAACAAAATTAAAAGAATAACTACAATCTGCACGACATGCAAAGAAAATAAATACGAAAGACGGCCTAATCAACCAAAATTAGCAGAAACACCCTTGCCTACATTCCCTGGTAATACACTACATATAGACATATTTCTGACAGACAAATAAATTGTCATGACCGTAATAGACAAATTTAAAAAATACGCCATGACAAAACTCTTAGACATCACATCGATAGAAGACGTACGACGACCCTTAAGAGACATAATTTTTTTCTTTGGAGTACCAAAATCCATCGTTATTGATAACGAACCATCCCTTAATTCAAATTAAATCACATTCATGTTAAAAGACGAACTTGGAATAGACGTCTACACTACACCTCCATATAAAAGTTAGGCAAACGGACAAGTGGAAAGGTTCCAATCAACGCTCGTTGAAATAATGCGTTGTCTTAAAGAAAAAAAGGAGGACACAGGAATTTTGAATAGTTATTAGAAAGAGCAGTATCCGAATACAACCACTCGGTACATTCGGTAACAGGAAAAAAATCGGTTGATTTATATTTCGGACGAAATGTAACATTCACACCAGACGATTACGAAAGGACAAGACTAAGTAATTTAGAAAAACTAACAAAGAAACTGAAGAAAGACTTACAATGCCACAATAAAAGCAAGCAAGACAGATTATCTGTGTACGAAGAAACAAAAGATTTGGTACGAAATTGTCAAAAACATTTATTCCGGAAATAGTCAAGGAAGACAGGAACAGTACAATTTTAACATAAAAAGGACGAATAGTACATAAAAGCTTAATTAGAAACTAAAAATTACATTATTTTAGGTTTATCGAGGCATCATGCACATCAAATACGCAAATTCTGGACTATATCAATTCTCAATTCGTTACAATACATACAGGCAGCGCCAAACTCCAGACTGGTAGGTTTAAGATAATACATGACATCGACATAAAACAATACGAAGATATGACAGAAATAATAGAATTAAAACAAAAATACCACCCAACCATCCTTTCTACACAATCCTTTCACACGAATTATCCCCAATCAAGAACCATTTAAGAAACTTAAGCAAACAAAAAAACGGGAAAGAAGATGCTTAGATCTTATTGGTAGTACACGGAAATGGATAGCTGGAACGCCAGACCATTCCGATTTTAATATATTAACCGACAACATTAATAACGTATTAAAGAATAATAATCAACAAGCTCTATTTAATAAAATGACAATTGAAAGAATAAATGAAATAAATAATGTAACTAATGAAGTTCTAAAAATTGTTAAGTTAGAAGGCAAAATTGAATACGAAATTATAATGATTATGAAAAGTAAGTTAGAAATAATAAAAGAGGGAATAATAAACATTGAATATGCGATACATTGGGCCAAGGCAAATATTGTAAATTCCTATATGTTATCGAACTATGAAGTAGATATTGTAAAAGATATATTTGATAAACTGAGCATACCGTACGTATGCATTGACGAGGCACTTGAATTCGCCCAAATAAAAATTGCATCAAATAATAAATCTATTGTTTATAATGTAAGTTAACCAGAAACTAGAACTCTGTAAAACAATGATTATTAAACCCGTGGAAAAGAATAACAAAATCAATAAAATCGAATATAATTCTATCTTAAAATGCATAAACGAAACATATGAAATAAGAGAAAAGTATAAAACGTATAAAAAGTTATAAATATGTCCTTAAGACAATGTAGATATATGTAAGTAAAACTGCATGCATTCCTAAGTTAATGAATAACCAAGTACCAAACTGCACAATAGTAAACAACCAACGCATACCGGAAATCGACGAAATAGCCCCAGAACTTTTATTGTTAAACCAATTCAATGGATCAGCATCAATAGACAATGAAACAATGGAATTAGAAGGAACATTTTTAATACGATTTCATAACACAACTATAAAAATTAATAGCAAAACATACACTTCCAAGGAAATCACCACATACACACCATTACCCGCCCTATTACAACCAACTTCTAAGTTACAAAAATTTGAAGAGTCGCTTTCATTGAAAATGATGAAGGAACTTAACTTCAAAAACACCGCTCATATCAACTTATTACATACCCGCAACAAAATATCATTTGGAACCAACATTGTACTGACCCTTTTAACAATATTGCTGATAGTACTTCTAGTAATAAGAACTACTATATGGAAGAAATTACAAGGAGTAAAAATTGCAAAAGTAACCAAGGAAGATCCACAACTTTCAAAATCGGCAATAGAAGGACTCAATAAAATTTTCATTCAAACACCTAAATCAAATGAGGGCGTTTGAATTAAGGAGGGGAGGTGTTAACACACAAGTTGTTTCGAATAGTGCGCTACACGCGCCAACTATAAGCCAGACGCAATTTGACGCTCGGCATCCGTTAGTAAACGTTCCCACCAAAAACTGCATCGAAAGCAGCAGCGCAAACACAGCAAAAATAACTATATAAAACAACTCACACATACTAATGCAGTTTTGGTTTAGTTTAAGAAATTTTATTTTTGTTAAGTTAGTTCAAATAAAGCGGCAAAATAAAGTTGACGGCATTAGTGGAACTCTGATTTTGTTTAAAAACAAAAATAAATAAAAAATAAATTAACTGACATATATGGTGTAATGTGAAGTCCTTAGACTTGGAAAGTGGACGTGGCATCTTACTTTTAATCGAACTTCTTCAACACCGTGTGTCAGACATCAACAAAATTTTACACATATTATCCTTGGTATTTTGAGCATTCTTACGAGTTAGTTTATTATTAGTCTCGAATTAAACGGGGCGTGGAACTTGTGTGTCTTTTTCAATTTTTGTTTGACTTTTATACAAATCTTAACGGATGAACGGACATCGCTCAAGCTTAAAACGTGTATTACTTGCGCCCTATAATAGGTAATTGAATACTTAGTTTTAACCATGCTCCCTTTTACCGCCCAAAAATCAATAAAAATGCAATATTTCCGACTGTTTCGATTGTATGAGACTAAAATTTGGTAATTAAGTTTGTATGGTAACTTTGGGCAATTGTATCAAGAATGAGTTTCCATGCCTTCTTTTACCACCCACAAATCAATGAAAATGGTATATTTCAGACTATTGGGTTAGTATAAGGCTGAAATTTGGAATTTGTATACTTACCGCCGGCAACTGTACGAAAAATAGGCGTACTTTAAGGAATCATTAAGACTCCAAAACGTCTGGGCCGATTGCGCTGAAATTTTGGCAGTAGATTGTTTTCGAGCACGAGATGGTTTATGGTTTTCAGGCGAGATGGACGTGGTCTCGCTCTGGACAATCGTGTTTAATTATATTCAGCTTGAAAATATTGACAAACATCACCAGGAAAATATAAAATATCCATAAATGTTTGCACACAAATGATCGAGAACTGGACCTACATGTTTTATGCCGACTCCAAACGGTTTATGTTCCCAAGAAGCCATCAAGAAGCCTTACTCTCTGAGGTTTGCCATTGTCTGCAGAGAGATAACGGCCGAACATAAAAATTAATTCAATTGCAAAAACTTCTGTGAGAAGAATGTATTCGAACCAGGAAAGAATGTATTCAGAATGTATTCGAACCAGGGTTCTCTGGCGTATAGGCTACACACTCTACCCACTGCGCCACGGGTAATTGAGTACATGGATTCATTTAAAGATATAACTTCTGAGACCGAATTAAAGTCTCCGCAAGCACTTCTTAGTGGTTCATTTTGCAAATAATTAGTTCTGCAAAACTTCATAAAAAGTAGCTCTAAAGACCTTTTTTTTAGACTAAGAAATTTTGCTTAGTAAATATGGACTGTTGACATATCCATGTAAAAGTTAATTAATATAACTAACATTAAGCATAATTCTCCGATTTTTTAAAGAAGGTAGATTTAGAAGCTGTAGTCGGTACTTAAAGTAAAGTTTGTATCACAATATAGATTGCGAAAACAAAACAGAAGTGTCTTCGAGAAAAATTCATGTGTCTACATTTTTTCAAGTTGAGTTTCATGCAATTTATTTCGCACCAGTTACGAAGATGGTCAAGACCAGTTTAAGAATAAAGAGTCATGCTCATTTTTATGTGACACAAAAAGTTTAACATCATCAGCATACATTAAAATATCTCTATGCTTTACAACAGATGGTAAATCATTTATATAAAGAAAAAATAATAGAGGCCCAAGGTGGCTTCTTTGCGGTAGGTACACCAGAAGAAAAAGGAAACCCTTTTGATTTTACAAGGTTAAATAGAACACTTTGTGTTCTATTTAATAAATATGATTCAATCCATCGCACTAATTGAGTTGCAAATCTAAGAAGGGATAGTTTTAAAGTTATGATTTACAACATCGAAGACTTTACCAAAGTCAGTATAAAAAACATCTGTTTGCGGATCTTTTCCGAAATTCTAAATAGACTTTAATGCAAATTCTAGATGGTTAGTAACAGTAGATTTTCCAGAAAAGAATCCTTGTTGGAATGGAGTTATAAAAGATTTGACGCTATGAGATAATTGTGAGGTAAGAATCGCCTCAAAAAGTGTAGATATAACGCTTCGCTTTGCAATTCCACGATAATTATATATTAAAGACCTGTTGCCAGATTTATGCAGCGGAATAATATAAGATTTCCAAGCCACTGGAAAATAGCAAGATTGCAACGATGCAGTAAAAAGCAAAGTTATTGGAATTACTAACATAGTTCTACACAGCAATATTTCAATATGCATGAAGGTATGTTGTCAACACCGCTTTTGTAAGATGATTTAAGATTTTTTAACGGAGTATGCCTGGTTGGAATGCTGTTCTTGGACCCTTTTTAAAAAACTTCTCATTTGAAAACGCAACGAGTTATTTAAATTCTGTTTTTTTATTGTATTAAGATTATACGTATATTATATTAAATAAAAATTTTTTTTCCTTTGTACGAGGGCTGTTCAAAAAGTTGTCTGCCTTCAAAGTTGGGTATTCAAAAAAAAAAAAGGTATGCTGCTTAAGATTCGGATAACTCGACTTCGGATCATCTGAAACGGAAAAAGTAAGTGACGTTCGATTTAGCCCAGATGTAATGCTGGTCCCTACCTCAATGGAAATTTTAATTATAATTTTGCGATACAGAATTTAACATTTTCTAAATTTAACAATTTAGTTTTAGAAATTTAACAATTTTGCGTCGTGAACCGGGGAAAAGTGACTTCAAAGTTCAAAAACGTGATTTTGAAAAAACTCAAAGAAAATATTAGGAATAAAACATTTTTCTTTTTGTGAACTACTTACATATCGGTTGGCAACTAAGTAATTGCGGTTTTTTTTTAGAAAATAAAAGACAATTTTTTAATGGAACGAAAAACTTTATTCCGTAATGTGTTGCCCATTTTGAGCAATGACCTTTTGACATCTTTCAGGCAGCATCATAATTCCACGTTCATAAAACTTCTGCTTTTTATCAGCAAAAAACTGAACCAAGTATGATTTGGCATCATCATTATTATTGAAATTTTTACCATTCAAGGAGTTTTGCAAAGATTGAAATAAAAAGTAATCAGATGGTGCAAGGTCAGGACCATATGGTGGATGTGACAAAACATCCTAACCAAGCTCCAATAATTATTGCCGAGTGACCAAAGATGTGTGTGGCCTTGCATTGTCATGGTGGAATACAACACTTTTTCAATTTGTCAATTCGGGCCGCTTTTCTTCAACTGCATTGTTCAATTTTGTTATTTGTTATTTGTTATTTGTTATTTGTTATTTGTTATTTGTTATTTGTTATTTGTTATTTGTTATTTGTTATTTGTTATTTGTTATTTGTTATTTGTTATTTGTTATTTGTTATTTGTTATTTGTTATTTGTTATTTGTTATTTGTTATTTGTTATTTGTTATTTGTTATTTGTTATTTGTTATTTGTTATTTGTTATTTGTTATTTGTTATTTGTTATTTGTTATTTGTTATTTGTTATTTGTTATTTGTTATTTGTTATTTGTTATTTGTTATTTGTTATTTGTTATTTGTTATTTGTTATTTGTTATTTGTTATTTGTTATTTGTTATTTGTTATTTGTTATTTGTTATTTGTTATTTGTTATTTGTTATTTGTTATTTGTTATTTGTTATTTGTTATTTGTTATTTGTTATTTGTTATTTGTTATTTGTTATTTGTTATTTGTTATTTGTTATTTGTTATTTGTTATTTGTTATTTGTTATTTGTTATTTGTTATTTGTTATTTGTTATTTGTTATTTGTTATTTGTTATTTGTTATTTGTTATTTGTTATTTGTTATTTGTTATTTGTTATTTGTTATTTGTTATTTGTTATTTGTTATTTGTTATTTGTTATTTGTTATTTGTTATTTGTTATTTGTTATTTGTTATTTGTTATTTGTTATTTGTTATTTGTTATTTGTTATTTGTTATTTGTTATTTGTTATTTGTTATTTGTTATTTGTTATTTGTTATTTGTTATTTGTTATTTGTTATTTGTTATTTGTTATTTGTTATTTGTTATTTGTTATTTGTTATTTGTTATTTGTTATTTGTTATTTGTTATTTGTTATTTGTTATTTGTTATTTGTTATTTGTTATTTGTTATTTGTTATTTGTTATTTGTTATTTGTTATTTGTTATTTGTTATTTGTTATTTGTTATTTGTTATTTGTTATTTGTTATTTGTTATTTGTTATTTGTTATTTGTTATTTGTTATTTGTTATTTGTTATTTGTTATTTGTTATTTGTTATTTGTTATTTGTTATTTGTTATTTGTTATTTGTTATTTGTTATTTGTTATTTGTTATTTGTTATTTGTTATTTGTTATTTGTTATTTGTTATTTGTTATTTGTTCAATGTAGACATCAATTGATCGTTCGGTTGGGTGGAAAAAGTTCAAAGTAGACAATTCCTTTGTAATCCCACTCAATTTTTCAATTTTTCTTCTTTTACATTCTTCTAAATTTTGATTAATATTTTCTAAATCTTTTCTTCCTTCTTGCACTTCTTTTGGTGCACATTGTATGCTTGAATGATATCTAGCTTTATAATTCCTTATTGCCCGTTGAATCAATTGCTGTATGTATAAATTTTTTTTTAGTTTGATATAAAATCCTAAATTTTTCTACAAGTGTATTGTGAAACCTTTCTATATCTGAGTTTCCAGTATGGCTATTAGGTAATGTAATTCAATCTCTTGCTTTGTTAGGAACTCTTTTACTCTTAATGTTTTGAACTCATTGTCCGCTATAATTTTATCTGGTTTTCCAATTCTAGCTATATGTTCTTCTAATTTTTCTATTATAGATATGTGATTTCTATCATTCAGTTGATACGCAGTTCCATACTTTGAAAACTTGTCTATTGCTGTCAAAAAGTGAGTTGCAGTTGAATTGGGTGTCTTTCGCATTTTACTTGTTGGCAAATGTCACATTGGTTTATTACAACTTGAATTAATTCCATCAGTTTTGGGACATATATTTTATATATTATTTTATTGTATGTTTCAGTGATTCCTGAATGTAGACTTTCTCTCACATGGTAGAATGCTATTTGTTTTACTGCCTCAATCTATGTCTCCATATCCTGTGCCCACACTGTACATTTAGTAAATTTAATTTGTTTGCCATTTGAATACATATTTATTCATTTTTCCTGTACTATGTTATAGCTTTGTTCAGATAATTCCGAAAAAATTTGAAATATATCTTCTAAAAATTTCTCGCATTTGGTCAAAATCTCTTTCTGCTATGAACATTATTCTTTTTCCGTGTATTTGCTTAAATTCCTCTGTATTGTTATTTGTCAAGATTATTTGGAGGTAATATTTGTTCAAAATTTCTTCTTTTATAAAAAAATGACCCAAACCTTCTTCAGCTGAGTGAACCGTTGCCATTGTTTAGTCATCTTCCATATTATTGACTGATAAAAAATCTAAAATATCCTTGTTTTTATCCCCCTCGTTTTCTAAAATGGTGTCCTCACTATTTTCTAACCTGCTTAGGAAATCCACTACCTTATTCTCTCTTCGTTTCAAATATTCAATCTCAAATTGGTACTCACCTAATTTTAGTAACCATCTTTGATGTCTTGGTGACATGTCTTTCCGTCTGTATTTCGAGTGTAAATATTTAATCGGCTGATGATTGGTGAGAATCTTGAATTTTCTACCGTAAATGTAGGACCTAAAGTAATTGGCGCTCCACATTATCGCCAAAAATTCCTTATCCGTCGCAGAGTAGTTATTATCGTGGTTGTTTAGTGTTCTCGAGGCATAGCACACTGGGTGCCCTTCTTGAGACAATACTGCACCAACCGCGTAGTTAGATGCATCTGTCGTTAATGTGAATTCTTTTTCAAAATCGGGGTAGCGTAAAATAGGATGTGTGCTGATTTATTTTTTTCATTTTTCGAATGATTCAACGTAGGTTCCTGTATCTTGATTTTTGTATTTTTTTTTAAAATATTTCGTAATTGGTTGGGCAATTTTTGCATAGTCTTTTACGAATTTGCGCTAATACCCTGTAAGACCCAGAGAGTTTTTTATTTGTTTTTCAGTTTTCGGAAACTCCAAATTTTGAATAATTTTGATTTTGTTCGGGTTGGGTTTCATTCCGTATTTTGTCAGTATATAACCTAAAAATTCCGTTTCCTTCTTTAAAAAATTACATTTGTCAATTTGTATTTTGAGATTTTTACTTTCAAGAACTTTAAAGATACCCCCTATTGCTTTTACGTGTTCAGATAGTGACGTGCTAAATATCAGAATGTCGTCTAAATAGACGACCCAGGTCTTGTTTATATATTCTCTTAATATCTAGTTCATCAGCCGTTGGAATGTGGCTGGCGCATTTTTAAGGCCAAACGGCATTCTTACGAATTCGTCAAGGCCGTGAGGGGTCACGAATGCTGTTTTTTCCCTATCTTCTTTTTTAACTAGAATTTGGTGATAGCCCTTTGCCAAGTCTAGCGTGGTAAAAGATTGGGCTCTTCGTAGTTTGTCTAAAATAGAGTCGATGTTTGGCAGTGGAAACTTATCATCTATTGTTACCTCGTTTAGTTTTCTATAGCCTATGACAATTCTATATTTTTTTTTGCCTGAACTATCTATCTTTTTGGGTGCTACTATTAATGGGCTTGAATACCTAGAGTAGCTTTTTTGGATGATCCCTTGTTCTTCCATTTCTTTGATTTGATTCCTAACTTCTATTTCGTTTTGTGGTGGGTATCTATATAATTTTGAGTAAATTTGTTGTTGGGTCGTTGTATTTATTTCGTGCTGTATTTCTGTGGTATTGGTCAATAGATCACCTTCTTTAAATAATAACTTTTTATATTGTTTCAATAATATAATAATTTTTTCATGCTCTTCTTCGTTTAAATGGTGTAACGTTAGTCTTTTAAAATCTAATTCACTAGTCTCAAGAGTTTAGAGTTAGTTT
The DNA here is from genome assembly GCA_914767935.1 of Coremacera marginata. Taxonomy (NCBI): domain Eukaryota; kingdom Metazoa; phylum Arthropoda; class Insecta; order Diptera; family Sciomyzidae; genus Coremacera; species Coremacera marginata. The sequence goes on along the minus strand of OU612046.1, from coordinate 91,295,672 downwards.
AAATTATATGGGTTATTCAAAAAATTATATTTTTTTCGCTTAGTATTATTTCTCGGTTCTCAATATTTATTTGGGCATTCAAAAAATTTAATATATCCATGCCTATTATAAGGTCATACATCCTACCTCTGAATGATGTTACTTTCCAACGAACGCTTGCATTGTCAGGTAAATTAAATTCGTCCGGTCCTTTTGTATGTAATTCATAATCTATTGTGGTTTGTTCGTTATTGTACTAAATGTTATTGGCCGTTTTAATTTAATTTTGCTAAAATCATTTATTTCCTTACTTATTAAGCTAAAACTTGCTCCTGTGTCTATTAATGCAATGTATTTTTTATTCTCAATATTCAATTTTATTTTCGGTAGGCACTCCGAGGCTGCTTCGTAAAAAAAGTTGTATTATTAATTTCAGTTTCATAACTCATTTCAGGTCCTTCTGGGCTTTGCCTATCAGAGTTTAAACGATTTTGGCCAAACCTACGATTAGGGTGTCCTGCCATTCGAGGGTTACTGTAACTTCTTTCAATATTATCAACCTCCATGGGTTCCGATCGGTTTTGTCTTGGTTCTTTCTATTTCTTTTTCCTTTATTTCGATTATTGTGATATGTTCCATTATTAAAATTTTGTTTACTATGATACTGACCTTTATATCTATCTTCCTTCCCATATTTCTTAAACTCTGGTCTTATGCATGTATCTTCAAATCTTCTTTGATTCATTATAAATAAAATGTCTTTTAATTGTCTATGTTCGTAAATTTTGTCTAATAATGTTTCTTGTGTTATCTCTTTAATAGTGTTTACTAACAAGCTACCCTGTAGGAAAATCAACTAATTTAAAAGTAGTTGATAAAGTAGTTTTTTGTCAAACACAACTAGTTGAAATTCTGACATTTTTCCATAGAACGAACTAACTTAATTTGTATGGCGATGTCCGCTAAATAAGTCAATTGACTTTCGTCTGCATATATTTTCAGCTACTTGTTAAATTAGTTACATTTAAACTATTTTTTTAATTGCTTTGAAATAACCAATTGGAAACTACTACTGATGGCCTATAGTTAATATTTGATGAAATAACATGGTTGAATATATATAAACTTGTAATCTAATAAAAATTTGCAATTAAAACATGTCAAAATCAGAGTAGTTGCCGCCTTAATATAATTCAAAGTAGTTCATATACTGGTTTATTTTAAACAAGTTTTTTAATTAGTTGTTTTTAAAAACAAGTTAGTTTGTTCCTATAGGGTATCTATGTTCGTTAAGTCTATGCCAAGTTCACCATTAGAATATACTATTAGTTCATTCGTTTTATACTTAATATTCTGTATTATAATACCTAATTCACTAACTGTATTAACCCGCAAGTTGGCCATTTGTCTGTAGATTTCGTGAGGGTGTATCTGGTCTGTACCTTAGTTTTTGTGTTTCCTTGATTAGTCTCCAGTTGTCCGGTTCGGGAATATTAATTATGGCATTTTTTGCTTCTCCTTGTATGGTTTTGTAGTATATAGCCCTTACTGCTTCTCTTTTCTGCCTTTCGCCTTCAAGTGTTGATAATAAGTATTCCACGCTGCTGAAGAATGAGTTGATAGTTATACGAGGGGTGCCTTTTAAATTTCGGGATTAGAGAACAAAAACAAATATTAATCATCGAAAATCACTTTATTGTTTTTCAAAATATTCTCCATTAAGATCTATACACTTTTGCATGCGTTTGAACCAATTGTCGAAGCACTTTTGCCACTCTGATTGAGGTATCTCCAAAACATGCATTCTGAATGCCGCAACCGCTTCTTCGGGCGTCGAAAATCGTTGTCCACGCAGTTTATTCTTCACGGTTGGGAATAAAAAGAAGTCATTTGGTGCCAAGTCAGGACTATACGGCGGATGACCCATCAAATCGATGTTTTGGGTGCTCAAAAATGCAGTTGCTTGAGCCGATGTGTGAGAGCTCGCATTGTCGTGGTGAAGAGTGATCCGTCTTCGGCGGTTGGTTTTCCTGATTTCTTGGAAGACAACTGGCAAACAAATGGTTGTGTACCACTCAGAGTTGACTGTTCTGCGTTGTTCTAGTGGTACGGTTGCGACATGTCCATATTTTCCGAAAAAACAGGCGACCATTTGCTTGGAAGTGCTTCGTGCGCGAACAACTTTTGTTGGATTTGGCTCATCTTGAAACACCCATACAGTCGACTGCTGTTTACTTTCGGGCTCATACGCGTAAATCCACGATTCATCACCTGTCACGATGTCATAGACGTGTTTCGAAGCACCGCGATCGTATTTTTTGAGCATTTCCTTCGACCAATCGACACGAGCCTTTTTTGAGCGATTGACAAATTGTGTGGGATCCAACGCGAACAAATTTTTTTGACAGTCAAATGTTCATGCAATATTGAATGTATGCTGGTCCCACTTATGCCTAAGGTTGCCTCAATCTCACGATAGGTAACATGACGATCTTGCAATATCAGTTCGCGCACAGACGAACTGATTTTTCGGACGACCTTCACGAAATTCGTCTTGGAGTGAACTACGACCACGATTGAATTCACCATACCATCGATAAACACTGGTCCTTGATGGAGCTTCATCGCCAAAAATTGAATTAAGTTCATCCATGCACTGTTGCTGTGTTAATTCACGTCGAAAGTTGTAAAAAATAATCGCACGAAAATGTTCACGATTAAATTCCATTTTTAGACCGAGATGAATCTTTTAAGTTACTATAAACAACACAAATAGCGCTCGTATGTCAAAACGTTCTGAGTACGTATAAGCCAACAAATGTCAAACTTTGCGATAGAGCTTTCAGTTGACAGATTGCAACACCAGGGTTGCGAAATCCCGAAATATAAAAGGCACCCTACGTATCTCCTTGTCCTGTAAATGCCGGAAGGTGGTTGATGTTTTTTAATATTCTGTCTAATTTGTGCTGGTTCTGCTACTGTCTTTGTTGTAGATCTACATATGCCAGTCTAAGCTGTTCGAGTTGTTGCTCTCTTCTTGCTAACTGCTCTACTATGTCAACGGGGGCCATTTCTTTTTCCATTTTCCTCTCGTCAAATGTTCTTTACCTTGCTTGCCGAATCTTACTGTTTGTTGCACACTTGCTACACTTTTTATTTAATTTAGTGGTTCGTACACCAAATTTTTTCTTGAGTGTATTCACTGCACTATTTTATTTAGTTTATATTCTGGAGGATGTTATGATTTTCCAGTTTTCGTATCACGCTCCTTTTAAGTTCACTTTTGTACCGACTGCGCCAATTTTATATTAGTCCCGGCAAGAGGCGTTTAAAAAAAAAAAAACTAACACGACTTAACAGAGGAGAAAGAACTTTATTTGGTTGCTGGTTAACTTAAACTGAACTCAACAATTTTTGATTTTAATACACTTAATGACTACTTACAAAAAATACCGCTGATTTTACTTGACTTTTATGTTTGTAGCGAAACCAGGTTTAACGATTCTCGTTGTGAACTGCAATTCAATTCAGTTCACACATTTTAGCTGACTCGGTTTTTCCTGTTCTGATTATTTAATTTTATTTATTGATTTGTTTGATAAATTCTTCGAATTTCTTCGAATTAATCAAAATTATTCTTCGACTTTATCAAGTGCATTATCCGCATTGATACAACTATTGTTGTATGTAACTCGCGCGCATACAGTTTTTTTTTTGTTTTGTTTGTGCTAAAGACAATGGATAGAAAAAGTAATAGAAATAAAAATAAAAGAAACACTAGTAGCAATCGAAAAACTCGTCCCTTGAAACGCCAGTTTCGTGGTAACCAACACGAATAAGATGAGGACACGCACTATTTAGATTGCCAATTATATTGCAACTGTCATATTAATCGAAGGTTTTTTGCCAATACTTCAAATAATGAACCTAATGGGCATCCCGATTGGCAAGGTCACATATGATTTCGCCATGTCTCGGAACGAAGAACGTTTGAAAAGGTCCGAAGCCAGAGCTCTGGCCGCATCAAAAGAAGGTAGAACTGCCCGAAGAGCACAAAGAACCGTTGAGTCCTCATTTTTTGAAGAAGAGGAAGGATTTCATTATGGAGCTGGCACTGCAGATTGATATATGTAAGTATTTCACAAAAAAAAAAAATATGTTTTATTGTCTAAAATTTTCTTCGAGTTTTTTTAAAACTACGTTTTTGAACTTCGAAGTTCACTTTTCTTTACTTTTCTCCGGTTGTACTGAACGGATTTAAATGAAACCAAGTGCAATCGACGAAGAATTGTCGAATTTCTGCATGCTTAAATTTTTAATTTCAATTTGTTTTTGATGCAAAAAAAATAACTTCAAACTTAAACGCGCTTATCTCGAAACCACGATTTTCGAGCTTGCGGCCCAAATTGCGCCCGTATTTCTGAACCGATATTGATAAAACAAAGTGCAATCGACGCAGAATTCACCATCCTCACCATTCTGGTCCTTACTTCAATCCTATTTTAAGAAATTTTAAACAATTTCTTACTTTTTTTTTACACTAAATTACAAAAAAAAGACCCAAAATCGGTTTTTCATTTTTCAATGACCGCCATTTTGCAAAAAATAATCACAAAATCATGATTGAGATAGGAACAAGAATTATATTTGTCTAACGTCATTTACTTTTTCCATTTCAGATGATCCGAAGTCGAGTTATCCGGGCCGCAAGCAGCATACCTCTTTTTTCGACGACCAACTTTAAAGTAATTTAATATGTTCTTAATACAATAAAAAAAAACAACATTTAAATAACCCTTAAAGTTCTAACTTTCACAAATTTTGAAAAATATGTAAAAGTTATTTTGACTTTTAGATATTATTTTCATATAACATAAATATATTTCTATTGAGAAAATAAATATTTTTGTATAATTTCTACATTTTTTTCAGGGACTTATGGCACGCTAAAATTTAAAAAGACACACTGTGCGTTGGTATAAATTTGCACATACCAACCAAATTTTGCACATATATGTATTCTTAAGCATAATGAGCAAACTCTATGTGGCAGCTATGGGTAAAATAAAATTAAGCATACGAGTCAAATATTTTTGTAGATTATACATAAAGATTTTATAGACGGTTAAATACTACGAATATACTTCAATACGGCCGCGGCCTCGTCGGTACCCTGCCGAAGCTCTCTTCCTTACTAGTTTTTTTTATTCTATTAGTATTTTTATTATTTAAAAAAAAAAGAAAAAATTTTAAATCTATACATATACATATTATAGAAGCGAAGCTTTTTACTCCTCGTTCTGTGATTTGCATATAGTTAAATCTGAAAAATTTTCGACAGACTTTTTCTTGGAATTTTGATGGTTTCTTTGTTGCTAGCGCTAATTACAACAAGAAAATTCAATACTTTAATATTAAATAATAAAGATATGTTTTGGTTCCCGTAGGGATCGAACCCGTATCATCTTAAGTGATAGTCCAATACACTATACACCAGGCCACAAAGACTTGTGATAAACAGTTGTTAATTCAATGCTACTTATAACAGAAGCTATGCTGCAGTAGATCGTCACCATCTATCAATAGATACATTGTGTATTTGCTATGCTACAATTCACAAAAATTTGCTTTAATTTGCCACAATGTGTCTCCAGCATCGGTGTGTTTGTATTGTGAATGCGTTTGTGGTGTTGTTGGCACGAAGAAAATTAGCAATGCCCACAAGTGCGTTGACAAAGGCGTTTTTAAGTGTCAAAAAAATAGATGATATCAAAAAATATGGAGTTAACAAACGCATGCATGACATCGGCAAGGTATCTAAAATGTTTGTTAAATTTTGTTTCGTGTGCGTTCTTTAATATATATAAATATGTATAATATATATATATATATATATATATATATATATATATATATATATATATATATATATATATATATATATATATATATTATCTATTTTTTTTTATATATATATATATATTAATTTATATTATTTATATTAATTTAATTTATAATTTATATTAATAATAATTAATTTATATTAATAATAATAAATTAATATTATATTATTAATTTATATATATATTATATATATTTATATATATATATATATTAATATATATTTAATATATATTTTTATCCCCGTTCTGTGATTTGCTTGGAGTGAATTCTGAAAAATGTTCGACAGATTTTTTTCGCTAGGTAGTACGCTGTTGAAGGAAAAAATTTGTTCAGTGCAGCCAAGCTTACAACCATGTGTGGAGAGTTAAAATGGAGAGTCGCTGGCATTATATGCCCGTATATGTAATTGGCGTGGAAAATTGACATTCAACAATAAGAAAATAAGCAGTAAATATATATATCTGTAACATATATCTGTATATAAGTAATTTATTTTATGTTATTTTAAATTTTTGTGTTTAAAAGTTAATTTATTAAAAAGAAAAATTTATTAAGCTATCAAATCTATGTAACTGCGAAAAAGCTTCGTTTCTCTCGTGGGTCCAACGACGCACCTGTGTTTTTTTAACGAGGGCTTGGCTTCGATTGAGAGTACGATTTACATGCTTGGAAAACTTTTTAAAGATTTCGGTTAGCCAGAACCCCAAACAGATAATACTGAACTAGATATATCTGAGGAGGAACTAAAATGAACTCCAGAACAAATAAATGTCTACAACAAAATATTACAAAGTGTAACGAAATGAAGTGTAACAACAAACAATTTTTTATTGATGGCCCTGGTAAGATCTCTCATCAAAATAATTCTTGCTAAAGTTCGTCATGTACGAAAGATTGCAATTGCAGTAGCATTGTCCGGAATCGCAGCAATACTTCTAAGTGGCGGTCAAACTACTCATTCAAAATTTAAGGTGCGGCTTTCAGTTTCACCATGCAAAACAACATATTCATGCTCAATTCGTAAAAGCGGTGCTATTGCAAAAGTACTCAAAGAAGCAACATTAGTTGTTTGGGATGAATGCACCATGACACACTAGGCCCATATCGATGCTGTTAATACCATGTTAGAAGATGTTAGGTCATCAGGTCGTGTGATGAGTGGTGTAACTTTTTCATTCTCTGACGACTTCCATCAAACACTACCGGTTGTACTTTAAGCCACCCGAGCTGATACAGTAAGAGTTATCATGAAGAAATCAAATGTGTGTCAATATGTCAAGAAACTTCAATTGACAACACATATGCGTGTGCATTTAAGAGGAGATCACGATTCTGCTATTTTTGCGGCTCTTTTACTAAAAATAAGATAGGTACATTGCTTTTGACAATGGATTGCTTCATGTTTTAGATAGACAATTTGGTTTCAAATGTTTACCCAGATATCGAAAATTTGCGTCAAAAAACTCCCGCATGGTTATGTGGAGAGCTATTGCTTCCACCAAAAATTTAGGTGTGGATGTACAAGTCAATCGATACGATTGTTAATGAAGATGATGTGATTCACATCTAAAATTAATCTGCCTATTATGTTATTGCGCAATCTAAAACCTTCACAATTTTGTAATGGAACCCAGGAAGTAAAGCAACTTTTACCAAATATTTTAGATAATCTATATTAGTAAAAATCATTATCTGTTTGTTTGTTTGTGTGATTGTTTGACTTTGACACAAATTTTAACGGCTGAACAGACATCGCTCAATCTTTAAACGTGTATTACTTGCGCCCTATAATAGGTAATTGCATACTTAGTTTTAACCACGCTTCCTTTTACCGCCCACATATCAATAAAAATGCAATATTTCCGACAGTTTTAATTGTATGAGACTAAAATTTGGTATTTTTGTTTGTATGGTAACTTTCGGCAATTGTACCAAGAATGGGTTTCCTTGCCCTATTTTACCACTCTCAAATCAATGAAAATGATATATTTCAGACTATTTTGTTCGTACCGTCGACAATTGCCCAAAACGTCTGGGCCGATTGCGCTTAAATTTTGGCAGTAGATTGTTTTCGAGCACGAGATGGTTTATGGAAAAAAATGTCATAAAAAAAAAAACTTTCGTTTTCCAAATTCCAGCCACATTGTTTATCCAACAAAAACCAAATTTTGCACTTATATTCTGTATACATGTTAACACACAAGTTGTTTCGAATAGTCCGCTACACGCGCCAACTATAAGCCAGACGCAATTGGACACCCGGCATCCGCTAGAAAACGTTCCCACCAAAAACTGCATCGAAAGCAGCAGCACAAGCATAGCAAGAATAACTTCATAAAACAACACACACATACTAATGCAGTTTTGGTTTAGTTTAAGAAATTTTATTTTTGTTAAGTTAGTTCTAATAAAGCAGCAAAATAAAGTTGACGACACCCGAGTTCCTCTGATGTCTCATTTTTAAAAACAAAAATAAATAAAAAATAAATTAACTGGCGCCCGAGCAGGGACCAGTGGAGTCACGAATCTGAACGAGCTTACCGCGAGTAAAACGGTAAAAAGTGCCACAAAAAAATTAACGTTAAAACGCTGAATAGAAGTGTCACAAAACAAAAAATGTTTGAAAATAAATCGGACGAGCGCAACAGCGACAGGGGAACTACATAGCAGGAAAAGAGTAAGCAGATTATCTACGTACGAAAAGGAGTTCTAAATTTAAGGACAGCCGACTGCCTAAAATTCACCTAGGACACCACTGGAAACTGATAGGTCTAATATAAGTTTTAATGTAAGTCAAATCAATTTTATTTAAATAAATAACATAAATAGAAAATTAAAAAGTGTTTTTAAAAGTATTGATTAAAAAAAAAAGAAAATATTTCTAATCATGAAAAATATAAAAAGAAAGAATATTTAAAGAACTAAAGAAACTTAAAATATCTTATTTGTCTACAAAATATTTCCTCAAATCATTAAAAAAACATAAAAAAATAAAAAAAAAGAACTAAAGATATTTTTCCAATTAAAATATAGAATAAGCAAAATATTTTATTTGTCTACAAATTTAATAATTTCATAAGTGAATTAAAACACAATTGAATTACAATGAAAGACGATTTAGTCCAAGAATTAAATAAACTGAGCTTTTCATCCCAATTCAATCCCCAAAATACTGCATCCCAATCCATCCAACAAAATTTAAATAACCCCTTTGTTGAAAATGATGACAGTGACTATTTTGAACCATTCAGCTCCACGAACGTGAAAGAATTGGACAAAATACCTGATATTGTAAAATGCTTACGATAATTCTCTGGCCAAGCAGGAGAGTTTAATTCTTCGCGGAAAACTGTAAGGTTACTCCAAACAAAACATTAAGGTTACTCCAAAATACTATGCTATTTTACATACTGTACGACACAAAATTGTAGGTGATGCGGACACCGCATTAGAATTCCACCGGACACCATTAGACTGGATGAAAAAAAAATGCTTAATGATGCATTATTCTGACAAACGTGACATAGAGAAGTTATATGAAGTGACAACTTTAACTCAACTAAATCTGACAATAACGGAATTCTACCAACAAATTTATCAATATCTTTCATTGATTTTGGACAAGATCACTTGTTTAGAATCCAGTGAAGAATCTCTTCAAACGATGAGCAACGCCTACAGAGAAAAAGCCTTCGATACGTTTATTCGTGGTCCAAGATTACTAAGCGTTCGAGAACCGACAACGTTGCCACAAGCCTTGCACTTGTGCCAAAAGTTGGACAACATGATGTATAGAATGAACTCGATCCAAAGATCGAATAATTTCAGAAAAATCAATAATCCTCTGCCACCACCCAGACCACCACGTTCTAATTTTCCTCCATTAAAAACATTTGAGAAAGGATTTTTCCCAGAACTGACTCATATCCCACAACCAAGATTTAATAACAATCCAAACGGATTTCAACAAAACAATCAGAATTACTCTTACAATAGATAATAGGTTGCGAGTGTTGCAACCAAATAATCAATACTTTTTACATATCAACCCGTATCAATCACAACCCAATTATAACCACAACTATGCTAGCAGTAATTCATTCCAACCTATACCATAATTTGGTCAACGAAATTTATCAGGATTTAATAATAGGCCATATATGCCCACGAAACCCCCGTTCCTATTGGAGGTAGACCCTTCCATCCAAGCTAGACAGGTCAATTATCAGAATAGGCCAAACATTCAACAATTTAATAAACGATTTCTTAAGGTAGGTGATTGCTCACCTATCAATTCAAAATTGTATTTCCAAGTTACCATAGACACATCAATACCGAACAACAATTTTCAGAATCAAATTTGGTCTCGTTTTTAAAGAGATACCTTAATCCGACCGTCATCAACGGAATACACACCGATGAACCCATTTTGGGCCAAATACAAAATATCTATCCACTTCACTTTAGTAACTATAAGGCAAGATATACCCAAAAATTAGTAGAGGACATTACAAACGAACAAAAACGGGGAAACATCATTCTTGAGCAGCATTGCCATATGTTTTTTTGAAAATCCTGTAACTTTCAAAAAAAAATCCTGCATTTTTAGATTTTCGAGTACGGCAAGGGTTTTGGTGCTATCTTTTTTGCTCTTTCTCGAAACTAAAGGGCGCTGTTGTACAATTTGTACGTGTGTATGTTATTAAATTGTTCCTTAACGGCTGCACTGATTTTGATTAAATTTTTTGTGTGTGGTTGAGTGGATCCCTGGATAGTTCAGATTCACAAATGGACCCGGTAGGGGGCGCTGCATTTCGTTTTTTTAGCTTATCTCCGAAACCGTTCATCCGATTTGCATAAAAATTTGTAAGTAGAGTTTTTCGGATACGGTGAGTTTTTATGACTTATAAACTCTGTTCTATCTTGAACACCGTAGGGCGCTGTAGTAGAAATCTCTTAAGAAATCGTGAAAATTAGAAAGCCGCTCATCCGATTTGGATGAAAAATTTTACTAAAGGATTTTCGTGTAGGGCAACTGTTTTGGCGTTATCTCTTTTGCTCTGTTTCGAAAACTAGAGGGCGCTGTTGTACAATTTGTGCGTGTGCATGTTATTAAACTGTTCCTACACGGCTGTACCGATTTTGATGAAAGTTTTTGTGTGTATTTAAGTGGATCCCTGTATGGTTCATACTCGCAATTGGACCCGGTAGGTGGCGCTGTGATCGGGTTCCACGAAATTTGTTATTATAGCTTATCTCCGAATCTATTAATCCGATTTACATGAAAATTTGTATTCAGGGGTTTTCGGAAACGGCAGTTTTTATGACTTATCTATTTTGTTCTGTATTGAACTTCAGAGGGTACTGCAGTACAAATGTTTTAAAAATGTGGAAAAACTCCTAGCTGTACATCCGATTTGCGTGAAAATTTTTACGTTGGAGCTTTCGGATACGGTGGGTGTTTTGGATTTTTTTTCTGCGCTATCTTAAACACCAGATGGTGCTGTAGTACAAATCACTTAAGAAATCGTGAAACATTAAAAAACCGCTCATGCGATTAAGATAAACATTTGTATTTCGGATATATAGGATTTGATATCGAGTATGGAAAGGGCTTTGGCGTTATTTTTTTATTCTATCTCTAAGACCATAGGGCGCTGTTGTACAAATACCGCAAAAAAACTCAAAACAACTCATCCGATAAGTATGATTTTTATAAATGGTTTATGGGTGCGGTGAGTCTTTTGGCGCTATGTATTTTGCTATATGTTAAACCCCAGAGGGCGCTGTACTACAAAATACAGTAAGGCGTAGCAAAGCGCGAAGGGTGATAAATATCTTCTTTTCTTCTTTATGTGTATTTATATATCACTTTCTTTTTTCGCAAATCAGGACAGCTGATGCCGAATTCTGTGGTATTTGAGTGCGCATCAACACATACGCAAGTCAGTTGCGCCGTAAGTTGGCGTTGGTTATATACTTCAATTTCTATTTTCAGTGCTTATTTAATTTTTGTCCAGTTTCCTAGCGAATTGCCAAGAATTCGTTTTTGCTCTAATTTTTTTCAAAAATGTGCAATCTATCGAATACAACATAAAACTTGAAAATATATTTTTGCAAGCGATCAGAACACGCACATACAAATCACAATTTCCAAAACTTTTCTCATAGTTTTCAGATGTTGGAGCTACATTTTGTTCATTTCGCTGAAGTTACCGGTTTGAAAGATGCACACAAAATTCCTTCTAAAGTTTGTGAAAAAATTTTTCAAATTGACGAATGAAATCGAAAATTATTTATATCAACTCCAGAGTTAGGCCAGGTATTCAGCTAGTTACTAAATAAAATAGTCATGTATGTGTGTCAATTAAGATGACTTAAAAAAGAGTAACCGTCGCCACCGACTAAAAGTTAACTTTCATCTGACGGCTATACATCATACGGATATACATCACCCTGTATTATTTATATATTATAATCTCTCTCTTTTTCTCTCTCTATGTAAATGTAGGCGAAATTTAAAGCCTACAAAAAAGATTGAATTTTAAATAGTATTAGTATATTTAAATAATATAACATTAACAAGATAATTTAAAATAAATATAGAAAGGAAGATGTTGTATAATATACATTACCCTGTATTATTCATATATTATAATCTCTCTCTCTTTCTATTATGCATTATATTACTTAATATATTAGAGCTTTTGTTATGTTTCAATTAAACAATAAAAACAGTGATGTTCGAAACTTAGTAGCATACACATCTTGTGTTTTAATAGCGGTAACCGCCAGTGAGTTAAACCATTTTTTAAATAACCTTAAGACCTTGAGACCTTTTTTAACCTTGTTAACCTTGTTAAAAAAAAACAAACCAATTCCAGGGTGGCCAGGATACCATTTTCCTGTCTTAAGGTTAAAAAAAAATAACAAAAATTCAAAAATTTAACAAGTTCGATCCGAGAAGATTTTATATATAGTTTTTTTATAATTTTTTCTTATTGAAGTGAAGCTTTTTACTCCTCGTTCTGTGATTTGCTTGGAGTGAAATCTGAAAAATTTTCGACAGATTTTTTCTTGGAAATTTTATGGTTTCTTTGTTGCTAGCGCCTATTACAACAAGAAAATTTAATATTTAATATTAAAAATATGTTGAGGTTCCCGTGGGGATCGAACCCGTGCCGTCTTAAACGATAGCCCAGCACACTACCCACTAGGCCACAAATAGTTGTGAGGACATGTTGTTAATTTAATATTAGTTATAACAGAAGCTATGCTGCAGTAGATCGTCACCATCTATCAATAGATAGAGGATTGTGTATTTGCTGTGCTACAAAAATTTGCTTTTATTTGCCACAAGGTGTCTCCAGCATCGGTGTGCTTGTATTATGAATGCGTTTGTGGTGTTGTTGGCATAGAGTATAAATTATTTCTAGAGATTGAATCAACTCTGCTAAATCTCTCTTCTTCATGTTTTTAAGTGAAATAACTCTGTTAACACTGTTAGCAGAGTTGATGCAATCTTTAGATAATAATTTACACTCTATGTTTTAAGCGTCAAAAAAATAGATGATATCAATAAATATGAAATTAACAAACGCATGCATGAAATCGGCAAGGTATCTAAAATGTTTGTTAAATTTAGTTTCGTGTGCGTTCTTTAATATATTTTTTTGAAGCGAAGTTTTTTACTCCTCGTTCTGTGATTTGCTTGGAGTGAAATCTGAAAAATTTTCGACAGAGTTTTTGCTACGCAGTACGCTGTTGAAGGAAAAAATTTGTTCAGTGCAGCCAAGTTCACAACCATGTCTGGAGAGTTAAAATGGAGAGTCGCTGGCATTATACGCCCGTATATGTAATTGGCGTGGAAATTTGATATTCAACAATAAAAAATAAGCAGTAAATATGTTTTCTGTATATATGTATGTAATAAATTTTATGTTATTTTAAATTTTTGGGTTTAAAATTTAATTTATTAAAAAGAAAAAAATTATTAAGCTATCAAATCTATGTAACTGCGAAAAAGCTTCGCTTCTCTCGTGTGTCCAACGACGCACCTGTGTTCTTTCTTTTTTTTTAAATAACGTGAGACTAGTTTTACTTTTAGGCTTGCCCGCTAATGAGTTGCGGATAATCTTTTAATTTTGTTATTTCCATATTCTCTTATATTCTACCCTACACCCACATGGGAGGCAAGCAATTTTAATTTTATTTATTCTTTTTTCTTATGTGTGGTGACAAGCAGTGATTTCCATATATATTTTGAGACTTCTTTTTTATATATTTTTGATATGAGATTTGTGGGATTTTTTTCCAGACGTTGTTGTTATTGTAACTCTATTTATACAAAAATTTCTTTTTTGTATATCAAAGCTTTTGTTTAGCTTTGATTTGTGAATTGGCAATGAAAACAGTATCACCTTTATTATATTTCTTTGGCTTTGTTCTCTTTTTGTTGACACGTAAGTTTCCAAGCTCTTGGTTGCGTTCGATTTGTGCTCTTATGTCCTCATGGACCCTCACGGAACTTCGCTAGGTTTTGGTAGTTGATGCGTTCGGTTCGGTTAAAATTACATCACTCGGTTTACTGTTGGTGACCGAATGAATTGAGTAATTATACCGGCCAACCGCTATATAAAGAAGTTATTTCGTCTGACGTGCTCTTATTTCCTTTTCAAGGCAAAGATATATTTCTAAGAGGGTTGAGTGGAGTCCTTCGACTTGCTCATTGACTTCGCTTTTTTGGGTTGGTGTCAGATATATTTCGACACCTAGGAACCTTATATAGTTGGAAACTGTAGTGCTCAGAAAACTTCTTTCATTGTCGATTACAACGACCTTTGGAACAGTAAATAGTGTATAACTTTAGTTAATTTTGTTCGTAGGTGCGTCGACGATTTATTGCGTATGTAAAATAGCTTAGCAATTTTCGGGAATTTTTCTATGCAACTTAGGAATTTTTCGCCTTTTTACTCCAAAATGTCTATATCTAAGATTTCGCAAGGGTAGGCAGGAGTCGGGGTTGGTTTAAGCTCCAACTATATTTCAACTTTGCGTTGAAATTACGATTTCCCAACCCAAAGGTAAGAGGTTGGTGGTCAGTATAGATAGGAATTTGTTTCGCATCATACAGATATAAGCGTTAATTGTCAAAGGCCCAAACGATTGCCAAACTCTTTTTTTGTTGGTGGCAAACACTTCTTCCGTCTTTTTTAAAGACTGGGCCTATGCTTTCCAGGTTCACCCTGCGATAGAACCGCGCCGATAGCAAAGTTTGAGGCATCTGTGTTGAGGTTGATGGGTTTTTCGAAGTCAGGGAAAGCCAGAATGTCAGAAGATGATAGAAGGATTTTTTAGTTCATTGAATGCTTTAAGCTCTGCTTCGTCGAGTGATACAGCCGCGCTTGGATTGGTTGGCCTTACCTGAACGTTTTCCCCCTTTGTTAGGTTGGTTAGAGGTTTTGCGATAATAGCATAATCTTGAATGAACTTTCGTCATTCCAAAAAAGCTTTTAATCATGGCGGCAACCTTTTTTGGATCGGTGCAAATGGCACTTGGAGTTATAACGTATCCGAGGAACTCTACTTCGCGTTTCACAAAATTTGCTTTCTCGACATTTACTCTCAAAACCGCATGTTGTAATCTTGCAAAAATTGTGTCTAGGTTTTTTAAATGTTCCCCCCCCCCCCCCCATTTTTCCAAAGACAAAAATATCGTCAATGTATATGTAGCAGATGAATTCTTTGAGCACATCGTCTATCATACGTTGGAAAATAGAAGGCGCATTTTTGAGACCAAATGGTAACTTCAAGAATTTATATTTTCCATTCATTGTGGAAAATGCAGTTTTCTGCACATCCGAAGGTTACATTGAGATTTGGTTAAACCCAGAAGTTAAATCGATGGTTGGAAAATATTTCGCCTTATTCAGGCTAGTTAATATAGAGTTGATATCAGGGATGGGATAAATATCGGGGATGGTGACAGAGTTGAAGCGCTTAAAATCAATTACCATTCGATATAGTTTTTCCCCACTAGGCTTAGACTTCTTTGGCACTACCCATACAAACAACTTATACGGGATTTTAGAAGGGAGAATAATTCCTTCCGCTAATAATTCGTTAACCTGGCATTATACCTCTTCGCGCATATAGGCCGGATAAGGGTAGCTTTTCATGTAAATTCATACGCTTGTCGTCGTCTTTATTTCGCCTTTAATGTTTGTCCTAGCTATTTCATTACTGGTAATTGGCCCAAATAGCATTTTATATTTTTGTATAAGATGGTTGAAAGTATTTTTTATGTCTTCAGGAAGGTCCCCATTTATGAAGTGGTTAGCCTCCGTGGATATTTTTTCTCTGAGTATACATGGTTTAAGTGACATCAAGTTATTTTTTCTATCAATGATGGCCTCTAAGCTTTTAAGGGTATCGTCCCCAATTATACCATCAAAGGTTTTAAGGCCCGGCAGCACATAAAAAGTAGTTATAACTTCAGTAATAATTGAATTATTACCAGCCTTTTCAAAAAACCACACCTTGACCTCATGAAAAATTTTAATATGACCGCCTGCTGATTATATGCTGATTAAATGGCTTCTTTAAGGCAGTGAACGAATTTTTTGCTACGGACGGACTGATAAAATTCTTATTTGCTACCGTGTCCACTAGAAACTTGAGCACAGTTCCGTCCTTCATTACGTAGTCTATATATGGAACGTTGGAGTGGCGTCCATCATAAAATTTATTTAGTCTTCTATTGTTTCCTCTTCTTCTACGTAAAACTCAGCGTCCACCTGTGGAAGCAGCTCTGCATTATAAAGCCTCTGTTGTTTTAGTGGAACGTTTTCAGAGGTTGCTTTCCTCTTAAACGGATTACTTCCCTGAAATCTACCGGAATAGTTGCTTCCCTGAGGCCTGTTCATATAATTAACTTGGCGCGACTGAATGGATCGATCGATATCCATTTTTTCTCACGACTGCGGGGGTCTATTAAGTGGTTGTTGTTCATTCGTATTGAGCGTTGTTCTAGGGGGTTTATAAACATTATTGCCGTAATAGGCACTACTGAACCTCTTCGGAGGCATTGCCGGTCTGTAGCCATTCCCCATTATTTGATTCACAGGAATTGTAATTGCATTAGGCGCAGACACGTTGTGCACTGGGTGTCTTCGAACGTTAAGGTTTTGTATATCGAGACACGCAGAATATGCCTCTGGAAGAGTCCGTGGTTTTTGGACTATTAGCATTCTTGACAGATCCCCGTCAAGACTCCGGATAAAAACGTCTAAGGCCATATTTCTGTATGTTTCAATAAGAGCGTCAACCGTCTCCTGTGAATATGTTTCCGTCTTAATTTTGTTTATAATTAGCGAAAACTGGTGGTTTACTATCGCGTAAAACTCATCCAGTTTCGAACCTTTTTGCATCAACTGACCTAGCTCATGTTCAAGGGTCCTGATGTCCCTTTTGTCATCGCAATGCAGGGAAAGACATGTTTTGATAGATGCCCAGTCGTCATCAAATATATTGTAAGAATCAGAGCAATGTCAGCGCTGCCCCTGATTTTTCCCCGGAACTCTGGAGTATCGCCCTATAAATGGGCTAATTCCTGACTATATTATAATCTCTCAGGATTCCCTCTATACAATGAATCCATGAGACATATTGCCCAGGATTCCCCGCAAATACTTGTAGTTCCTTTACATAGTCCGGAATTTTGCATACCTCCCTCAGATCTGCCTCCGTTTCGGGATGCGCAGAGGAACTCTTGCGGACTCTGTGTTGCTACCGTTTCCCTGTTGTAGTCTAATGATTCGCTGCTCAACTTGGTCAAGTTTAGTTATGCGGCGGTCCGTTAACTCGAGCAAGCTTATACGCCGTTCGACCTTCGTTAACTGTATATTAGGGAGTTGACAGCCCCACTCAACTTCTTAATTGAGATTTTGATGTCCTCCATTTCTTTTCGCCTATTTTTGTTACTGTTTTAAATGCAAAGTTATAACAAATAGTTTTTCTTCATTTTACCGAGATTTTTCTCGATTTGGGTTCTTTTTGAAGCGAAGCTTTTTACGTCTCGTTCTGTGACACAAAAACGACACTTTTATTTTTCAACACGCACACTTTGTTCCTTGCGTTTATTATAACAAGGAAATGTAATTTCAATTTATTAAATATATTTCATCGATCTTCCGCGGGGAATTGAACTCTCAATGTTGTGAGTAGGAGTTCACTATACTGTCCACTGATCCAAAAGCCTCTGTTAAGCAGATTTGTTGATTCAACATCAAGAATGTATTACTAAAGCTATGTTGTAGTAGATCACAATAATCTCTTAATAGATAGAGGATTGTGTATTTGCTATAAGTACATTCCACATATTATAAATACATTCCACAAAAAAGTGCTTCTACTTGTTACAAGATGTCTCAGCATTGACAAAAATTAACAATTGCTTACAAGGTCGTTGAAGTAACAATGAATGTAGCACGTAATAAAATAAATAAAATAAAAATACAATGGAATAAAATTTATTGGTGTGAATATTAACGTGTGTTTTTTAATATACTTCATGCTATTTTAAATTTTTTAATTTTGAAGCTATTTTATTAAAAAAAAATCCATTAAATAATTAAATCTATGAAACTGCAAAAAAACTTCGCTTCTCTCGTGAGTCCAACGACGCACCTGTGTTTTTTGTCTTGAATTTCAACTTAATTTTTATATCTTTATCAACTCTTTTCTTGCTTTTCTTTTTTTTATAAAGAACTTATGAGCAGTGCTAGAATAGGATTAAAATTAATCTCTTTTTTGACCAAGATTTTTTCGATTTAAATTATTTTATCTTTGATTTTCAAAGTTATTTTTATATTTTTTCTTATTTTTATATTTTATATTTTTAAATTTATTTTTTTTATATTTTTAAATTGTTATTTAAAAATTTATTCCTTTTTTTGCTTATGCTTTTTTATATAGCCTTCTACTTAAAAATGTAATTATGTCTTTTTTTTTTCTTTTTTGCTTGCCACCTTATTCTAATACTCACAAAATACATTGGCCTTCCGTGCGAGTTTTTGCTGTTGTTTTTATTTTATTTCTTATTGTATTTGAAATTCCAATTGTTTTTCTATAAGTCCCGTTTTACACTCGTCAAGAATTGACGATCAAGCCTTGCATTTGTAGATGAAAGATGCGGATATCAACGTGAGAGAGGGTAAATTTAAAAGGGAATACCAAAGAATTGACGTCAATTCTTGCCCAGTGTAAAAGGGGAATAATTTTTTCTTTCCTTTTTTTGTTCTCTTTTTTGTATACTGGCTCCACTTATAATTATCTCATGGAATTGTTGCTACGTTTTTTTTCTGCTATTGCTTTTCATGTTTTTTTTGTTATCGTTTTTTATGTTTTTCCTGTTATTCTTTTTTATGTTCTTTCTTTTATTGCTGCCCAAATTTTGAATGGTTTTATCATTATTTTATAGAGTTCAGTTTTTTTACGTGATATTAGACGCGACATAAAATTCGGCTGGTTAGGCAAACGGATTTTATGCTGCTTGTTTTAAGGGTAACCGGAGGTGGAAAGGGGTCGCGTTATCTAATCTACTGAGGCACATTTTGTTTTACACTCGATCAATTTCACCCGATTATAATCTTCAATATGGTCTTATGGAAATATTGAAAGATAGGTGCCGTGCCGGGATTAGTTAAATGTGATGTTATGGAAACATTAACTTTCGTTCGATAGAACGCTTGTGCACGTAATCACCAAATCATGCGAATAGAAATTAATGAAGTTACACCGACCCTCAGAAATGTGTCCTTATAACCGGCACTGACCGTGCATAATCCTTGGCGGCGCACACTTGTGATTATTAATTTTGCCACTTAATTACAAAAGTCATTTTATAAGTTGCCACTTCAGAGTATAAAATTACTGCGCAGACTTGTGATTGTTCATTATTAGATTTATTGAGATTTTCAAATTAAATTAATTTATATAAAATTTTTTTCAAACTGCCACTTGCGATTATAAAGCTACTGCGCTTGTGATTGTTCTTTGTTAGATTTGTTTAGATTTTTACATCAAATTTATTTATATAAAATTTTTTTCAAACTGTCACTTACTTACTTCGTAACAACCCGTGTTCGAGTTTCGGCCGACCTCATCAGCTCTCGCCAGGCCCCTCTGCTTTGCGCGCGCCTTCTACAATCGTATACATCAAGTGCGGTTAGGGCTCCTCGGCATGGTCTATTCATCGGAGGCATGGTCTCCCTCGTCGTAGTTGACCAGCGACCCTCGCCTCGAGCACCTTTTTCGCTGGAGCTTCGTCGTCCATACGATGGACATGACCCAGCCAGTGCAGTCACAGCACAGTTACACGCCGATCTACGTCAATGTCTTCGTAGAGCTCATACAGCTCGTGGTTCATTCGGATGCGATAGTCATCGCCGACTCGAACAGGACGGAAGATTTTGCGAAGAACTTTTCTCACGAACACCCCCAGAGCGGCTGCGTCAGTTTGCGAAACTTCCCATGCCTCAGCGCTATAAAGCAGCACAGGTAGAACGAGCGTCTTGTAAAGTGTTAATTTTTTCGATCGAGAGAGGGCTCTGGAACTTAGTTGCTTACTGAGCCCGTAGTAGCACCTGTTAGCAATTATTGTTCTTCGCTTTATCTCCAGGCTGACTTCGTTGTTGTTATTAATGGCGGTGCCAAGGTATACAAACTCCTTGACTACTTCAAAGTTATAGCTGCCGAATGAAGCGTGGGAGTCTAGACGCCGCGCTCCCTTGCTTGTAGACAGCATAACTGCCACTTGCGAGTATAAAATTACTCCGCAGGCTTGTGATTTCTATTTATTAGATTTGTTGAAATTTTCACATTGTTTCACACATGAACACTTTGCCGGTCCCTGCTCGTGCGCCAGTTAACGATTTCTTTTCCCGCGCTACTAAAAAAATAGCCGGCATTGGCCAGCTTGAGCTAGCCAATGCCCCGCGGGCTACATATTAATAAAACAATTACTTTGTTTTATGTTGAATTATGCTCGATTTTAATTTGTTAATGTGGCGGCCGTGGCGTAGTGGGTAGAGTGTGTGGCCCACACGTCAGAGAACCCTGGTTTGATTCCCACCTGACAGAAAGTTATTTCAACTGAATTAATTTTTCTGTTTGACCGTCACCTCTCTGCAAACAATGACAAACCTAAGAGAGTAAAAACTGCCATGAAAAGCTTCTTGAGAACATAAGCCGTTCGGAGTCGGCATAAAACTTTTAGATCCAGTTCTCGGTCATTTGTGGTCAAACATTTCACAACACGCACAGACACAATTGATCAAAAGAAGCTCGGTCTAAGTCCTTTCAAGGGCTGAAATGGCCATTATCATTTTCGTTTAATTTATTAAAGATTAATGTAAGAACAATAGGGTGTGTTAAAAGTTAAATATAATCATAAACGAAACCTAATCCTACCCTACACTCCCAAAATCCCTGCGCAAGCATACATACAATGTATGTGCACGGTGCAGCAGAAGCTCTGCAGACGCTGACTCGGCTTGAATTGCATGCCCGTGCATTGGTTTATGTTGCGTCAGCAAAAGACCAACATTTTTTTTATCCAAAACTCATCCGATGGTAAATTTTTTTTTAGAATTATATATATAAAATTTACTAAAACCCTCATCTATTTCCTTTTAATTATCATCCTTGCTTAGTTCGTTGGATGCGGTGAAACCAAACCTGCAAAAAAAAAAAATTGTGACTGCATACACCGAGGCAACAAAAAAAAAAAAAAAAAAAAAATCAAATATAAATTAATTTTAAAACGCATCCTTTTAGTGTTTAATATTATTAACCGTGGAAAGTTTTGTTATTGCATCATATCAGTGCAAAAGCAAAATATAAATTTATAATGTTTATAACGAATCTCCAAAAATATTCTATATTTATATATTTATATATATATATTTATATTTAAATCAAATACTGTAATTAAAATGTCGTAAATATATTATACATTGAAAATTGTCTTTCTTAAATTTTCCTCGATCGCAGTTTTGTCTGCCTCAGCAAAAAATTTGACTACTTCGCTTAAAAAATATCTCTTAAAATTAACCGAAGTATTAATTAGTAGGGGGCTGGGAAAAGCCAAAGTAGTTCGATTCAATAGATTGCCCGTCAAACAAAAAAAAAAAAAAAATAAAATCTAGATATTTAAAAAAATTCAAATAAATAAAATAAATTTCACCTTTTGAATGAGGATTGTATGAAAATGAAAGCATATTGTATATTAAACACATTATTTGTTGGAAGTGGCATTTTACTGTGAGAGAGGATATTCGGTTATAAAATCTGTTATTCGATTGAGAAAATCTGTTATTCGGTCATGTATTTTTGGTATTTTCAAGGCCAACTTGAAAAATGCCTTGATTCTGTTTCAATAACCATATTTTTATATGGTCAATCAAGTATAACATGCAGTTAGACATTTTCGATTCTGAGTACTGAATCCAGCTTATTATGTCCGAACTTTATTTATAACAACTATTTTACCAAAGACCTAACCAAACATTTTGGGGCTACAATCTGTTTTCTGAGTGTGGCGGTGGAAACTGAAGAGTTACGTTTTCGCAAAGACCGTAAAACTATCTACGCCACTGCATGTAATTAAATAAACTGATGTTCAGCTTGGCGCAGTGGGCGAAAAGCGGGTTTATTTGGCATTCTGTGGTCAAAAATTTATATATTGTGTTCGATGGTTGAAAACCTATACCTTCTTAACGAATAGAAATGTTTTAATACAGTTTTTTGCAATCGAAAGCGAAAACATGGATTCTTTAATATGAGCTATTATTATTGTGTATGCAACTTTTTCTTCTTCACCCAGCAGAAAGCTTGGTCAGGCCTTTAATGGTTAGACTGGAATTCACGATTGAATTTCTAAACCTAATCATGCCTCCATTATTCAGTTCAGATTTCAAGACTGAAACTTAAATACAATTCAGGCTTCCTTTTTGCAGACCTGTATTCTAACCTGAAATTAAACAAAAAATCAGTCTTCGTGTTTTACAGGACAGATTTCATATCTGAATTTTAAATAAAAACTTAAATTCAGACCAGAAATCTTAGATGAACATTTAAAATAAGAAAAACCAACTTTCAGGTCTGAAGAGGCGGACATTTGTATGAAAAAATCAGGGCTGTTTTCAAAGAAAGTTCAGGCTTCGCTCACGCCCGTCTGACTTGAATTCCAACCTGATCGGGCATGACATTTTCTGTTGGGCAGTTTTCTTGGGTTGGAAGGTGATTTATTGATAATTTTCATACACTTTACGGCAAAAATTTAATTTTTTTTTCTAAACGCTAAACATTTTTTCAATTCTGCTTTTTCAGTTGAAAAAGAAACCATGCACCTTTCATATGAGCTATAATAATAATTTCTGCGATTCTTTCTTCTTTTTTGGTGGGAAGTTGTTTTTTTTAAAAGTTTAAAAAAGTGAAAAAGAAGCAGATATATTTTGTTTTAGTATTTTATATTAAACTAGCTGGAATAACCGGCGCCGCCCGGGCGTGTGTAGTATTTAGGGTGTGTAAAATGTGAGGAATCTGATACAACCAACAATGCACTACGATCAATGGATACAATTTTGGTGAAATTGTTATCTGGGACGCTCTATTTTCACAGAACATGATCATTATTCCAAAGAATATATGGGCAAATCCCAGAGTGCCCGACGTTTCATTCATACTCTTCTTTTAAAAATTTTTCATACGATCCAGAGATATATTTGGTATAAGTGTATATTGTCGAAAAGCTATCTTTTGGTATAGTAAAAAAAAATTAAACAAATATTTCTTCAACTCAAATTCATAACAAAATATTTAATTTAAGCATGCGTTCAGACGTTTCACGAAAATAAAGCCAGTTTGGAACTAAGTTCATACTATGCTTAGATC
The DNA here is from genome assembly GCA_914767935.1 of Coremacera marginata. Taxonomy (NCBI): domain Eukaryota; kingdom Metazoa; phylum Arthropoda; class Insecta; order Diptera; family Sciomyzidae; genus Coremacera; species Coremacera marginata. The sequence continues at coordinate 91,271,834 of OU612046.1, read as the reverse complement.
TGCGAGTTTATCAGCCGCATAAAAAAAGTCAGAAGACAATATTTTTTACAAATTTAATAAACTTTCAGAAAAGCCATACGTCGTCTTTATTAAGTGCATAGTGAGGTCACAGAAAATTATTTTATTTGTTCGGACGTTTCGTGTCGGATGTTTCAGATTTTTCCATTGTGTATATATTGGGTAATTATGTAACTAAGTAATTAAGTTATTAAGAAACAAATTTAATATGGTATGTTGTTCTTTCCTAGCTTCAATAATTTCATTATTATCTTTAGATAATACCTTCCATCCGAGGCTGGTTTAGTTTTCATTGGGCAGTAGTAATGTGGCGGGACCCAAACCCTGCGCACATTCCATGTTTAAGGTCTATGGAGTGACCCGCCGCTCAAATTAGCCGTCAAACTGACGGATGCCAGTTTGCCATTGCCCAGGGAACACCACGTGGAGGTTTGAGTCGACTTGAGACGATTTCGACTCAAGTTAATACCAAAAACGAAATCAGCCTGGAGATAAAGCGAAGAACAATAATTGCTAATATGTGCTACTACGGGCTCAGTAAGCAACTAAGTTCCAGAGCCCTCTCTCGATCGACAAAACTAACACTCTACAAGACGCTCGTTCTACCTGTGCTGCTTTATGACGCTGAGGCATGGGTAGTTTCGCAAACTGACGCAGCCGCTCTGGGGGTGTTCGAGAGAAAAGTTCTTCGCAGAATCTTCGGTCCTGTTCGAGTCGGCGATGACTATCGCATCCGAATGAACCACGAGCTGTATGAGCTCTACGAAGACATTGACGTAGTTCGGCGTATAACTGTGCAGCGACTACGCTGGCTGGGTCATGTCCATCGTATGGACGACGAAGCTCCAGCGAAAAAAGTGCTCGAGACGAGGGTCGCTGGTCAACGACGACGAGGGAGACCATGCCTCCGATGGATGGACCAGGCTGAGGATGCCCTAACCGCACTTGGTGTATCCGATTGGAGAAGGCGCGCGCAAAGCAGAGGCGCCTGGCGAGAGCTGATGAGGTCGGTTGAAACCCGGACACGGGTTGTTACGACCACCTAAGTAAGTAAGTAAGTAATACCTTCCATTTTCAACAAAACAAAAACATTTACGAAACACCTACTAAACATTTACTAAAAAAAAAAACTATATTTGTGAAACACTGCGGGCAGTTTGACCATTATGGTAAATAAATGATGTATAAATGCTTAAATAAATAAAATTTTAATGTTTCTCTAGGAAATTATAAGATTTTAATAACTTTTCATTTTTCACCTGTGGTTGACCATTTTTGGGATTTGCCCATATATGCATTCATTTATGAAGTCGGACAAACGCTGAAGGTGGAGATCGATTAAAAATAATATGTTACGCCCTCTGTCTAATACCATCCAATTTTGTGGACTACTGATAAAGTCGGTTAAACTTTTTATAGCCTTCCTCAGAAATTTTTAAAGAGGCACTATTTATTTCAAAAAGGTTATGTTTTTTATATAAAAAATATTATTACTTTTTATTTAGTCCAACAACAAACCGTGAAAAAACACGAGAGAAGCGAAGTTTTTTTTTTGCAGTTTCATAGATTTAATAATTAAGTGTTATTTTTCTTTAATAAAATAGCTTATAAATTAAAAAATTTTAAATAACATTAAGTAAATTAAAAAACATTCCGTGCTATATTCATTGTTATTTCAACGCACTTGTGAGCAATTGTTAATTTATGCCGATGACATCTTGTATGTATGTAGCAAGTAGAAGCAATATTTTTTGTTATATTTTTTTGTTATAATATGCTGGATATGTAGAAAAGCCAATACGCAAGCCTTTTAATATTGAGACTTTTCAATCTGCTGCAACATAGTTCAGTTGTACTTTCTTAAAACACCGATGCTGGTGACATGTTGTAGCAAGTAGTAGCAAGTGGAACATTTTATGCGCAATATATGTGGGAAAATCACAAGAAACGCTCTTTTTGTTTAGTTTATTTCAAGATTTATTTAATTTTAGTGATTTTACATTATTTTAAGATTTTCTATTCATTTGTTAATAAAGTTTATATAATTACAGTTAGCTTACATTATTTTCAGTTTTTCCATTAATTCATTATTAAGGCTTATATAATTTCAATTAGTTTACAATATTTTCAGTTTTCCATTAATTTATTATTCAAATAACCACGTGCACAGTTTTGTGCTACCGTTTCCTTTTGTCACGCGACTCTAACTGTGTGTATCTTAAATTCTGATGGACGCTTTGTTCTTTTTATTAGCTTTTATTTAACTTCCCTGTAGGAAAATCAACTAATTTAAAAGTAGTTGATAAAGTAGTTTTTTGTCAACTACAACTAGTTGAAATTCTGACTTTTTTCCATAGAACGAACTAACTTATTTTGTATGGTGATGTCCGCTAAATAAGTCAATTGACTGTCGTCTGCATATATTTTCAACTACTTATTAAATTAGTTACATTTAAATTATTTTTTTAATTGCTTTGAATATAAAATAACCAATTGAAAACTATTACTGATGGCCAAAAGTTAATAATATTTGATGAAATAACATGGTTAAATATATATAAGCTTGTAATCTAATAAAAATTTTCAATTAAAACATGCCAACATCAGAGTAGTTGCCGCCTTAATATTAATTAATATAATTAACATAATTCAAAGTAGTTTATCAATCACTGGTTTTTAAGTAGTATTTCAATTACTTCATATATTGAAGTGGATGCCGCCTTAATATAATTCAAAGGAGTTCATATACAGGTTTATTTTAAACTAGTTTTTTGATTAGTTGTTTTTAAAAACAAGTTAGTTTGTTCCTACAGGGTTGCTTCGTTCGTATGTGTGTATGCATGTATGTATGTATGTATGTATGTATGTATGTATGTATGTATGTACCCTGTAGGAAAATCAACTAATTTAAAAGTAGTTGACAAAGTAGTTTTTTGTCAACCACAACTAGTTGAAATTCTGACTTTTTTCCATAGAACGAACTAACATATTTTGTATGGTGATGTCCGCTAAATATGTCAATTGACTTTCGTCTGCATATATTTGCAACTACTTGTTAAATTAGTTATATTTAAATTATTTTTTTAACTACTTTAAAATAACCAATTGAAAACTATTACTGATGGCCAAAAGTTAATAATATTTGATGAAATAATATGGTTTAATATATATAAACTTGTAATCTAATAAAAATTTGAAATTAAAACATGTCAAAATCAGAGTAGTTGCCACCTTAATATAATTCAAAGTAGTTTATCAATCACTTGTTTTTAAGTAGTATTTCCATTACTTCATATATAAAGCAATAAAAGCTATTAAGAATTGAAGTGGATGCCGCCTTAATATAATCCAAAGTAGTTCATATACTGGTTTATTTTAAACTAGTTTTTAAATTAGTTGTTTTTTAAAACAAGTTAGTTTGTTCCTATAGGGTATGTATGTATGTATGTATGTACACAAATCTTGCAAACAATTTTTCGACAGCTTGTGGGTCTCCGATTAAGCTGAAATTTAGTATACATATGTAAGCCCGGTGACAATGCAATATTATGAACATTGTTTTGCCACACCCCCTTTTACCGCCCACAAATCAATAAAAATGCTGTATCTCGAAAACTACAAGACCGATTCAGATGAAATTTTGGTAGTAAATTTTCTTCAAGTAGAAAATGGGATTTAAGAAAACAATTTGACCACACCCCCTTTTACCGCTAACAAATTAATATATCTCCAAAATTGCCGGGCTGTTTTAGCTGAAATTTTGGCAGTAAATGTCCTTCAAGTATTGCATGGGTTAGAAATTAATTTTGCCACACCCCCTTCTACCGCCCACAAATAAATAAAAATGCTATATCTCCAAAACTACTAGGCCGATTCAGATGAAATTTTTGTAGTGAATTTCTTTCAAGTAGAAAATGGGGGCTACTTACTTACTTACTTAGTTGGTCGTAACAACCCGTGTCCGGGTTTCAACCGACCTCATCAGCTCTCGCCAGGCGCCTCTGCTTTGCGCGCGCCTTCTCCAATCGGATACACCAAGTGCGGTTAGGGCTTCCTCAGCCTGGTCCATCCATCGGAGGCATGGTCTCCCTCGTCGTCGTTGACCAGCGACCCTCGCCTCGAGCACCTTTTTCGCTGGAGCTTCGTCGTCCATACGATGGACATGATCCAGCCAGCGTAGTCGCTGCACAGTTATACGCCGAACTACGTCAATGTCTTCGTAGAGCTCATATAGCTCGTGGTTCATTCGGATGCGAGCGGCTGCGTCAGTTTGCGAAACTACCCAAACCTCAGCGCACATAGAGAAGCACAGGTAGAACGAGCGTCTTGTAGAGTGCTAGTTTTGTCGATCGCGAGAGGGCTCTGGAACTTAGTTGCTTACTGAGCCCGTAGTAGCCCCTATTAGCAATTATTGTTCTTTGCTTTATCTCCAGGCTCGTTGTTAGTATTAATGGCGGTGCCAAGGTATACAACCTCCTTGACTACTTCAAAGTTATAGCTGCCGGATAAAACGTGGGAGTCTAAACGCCGCGCTCTCTTGTTTGTAGACAGCATATACTTTGTTTAACCCTCATTTATCGTCAAACCTACTTTTGCTGATTCCTTTTCGATAGCGGCGAAAGCAGCGGTAACATCTCTCTTGGTTCTGCCGACAATATCAATATCATCAGCGTACGCAAGGAGCTGGACGCCTTTGTAGAAAATGGTGCCATTACGATGCACACCGGCCTTTCGTACGATCCCCTCCATGATGATGTTAAAGAGATCGCAAGACAGTGGATCGCCTTGCCTGAAACCTCTTTCGGTATTGAAGGTTTCGGAGAGGTCATTTCCTACCTTGACGGAGCTGCGTGTGTTGCTCAACGTCATTCTGCAAAGTCTGATCAACTTTGCAGGTATACCGAACTCAGACATTGTTGCGTATAGGCAATCCCTTCTCGGGCTATCGAACGCAGCTTTAAAATCGACAAAGAGATGGTGTGTGTCAATTTGATTTTCGTGGATTTTCTCCAGGATTTGTCGTAGCGTGAAAATCTGGTCTATGGTGGACTTACCAGGTCGAAAGCCACACTGATAAAGTCCAATCAGTGTTTTTGTAATCGGCTTTAATCTTTCACACAGTACGCTTGAGAGAACCTTGTATGCGATGTAAATAAGACTGATACCTCTATAACTAGCGCAGATTGTTGGGTCTCCTTTCTTAAATATAGGGCACAGTACGCTGAGGTTCCTTCTAGCTAGGCTTTCTTCTAGCCATATTTTGCTGATGAGCTGATGCATGCGCCTTATCAATTCATCACCGCCGGTTTTAAACAATTCAGCTGACAGGCCTCAGCACCCGCTGCTTTGTTGTTTTTGAGTCGTTGGATAGCAACTCGAACCTCATCATGGCTAGGTGGTGGTACTTCCACTCCGTCATTGTTGATTGGTAGCTCTGAACTGCGCTCTCCATGGGCGGCATTGGTGGAATCGTCGCCAGTAAGTAAATTGGAGAAGTGCCGTCACCACAATCTCAGCACACACTGCGTATCCGTATTCAGATCTCCATTTTCGTCTCTACAAGTGGATGCTCCGGGCTTGAAACCTTGGGTTAGACGCTTAACCTGTTGATAGAATTTTCGTGCATCCTTCTTGCCCTGGTATACCTCTAGTTCCTCACGCTCACGCTTTTCCTGCTCTCTGTTCTTGCGTCTGAAAAGGCGCCTCTCTTCCTTCCTCTTTTCGCGGTAATTTTCTCGCACGGCTCGCGTTGCAGCTGACTGCAGCGTTTTTCTATAAGCGGCGTTTTTTACTGCAGTCGCAATGCGACACTCCTGATCATACCATTGGTTCCGAGGTTGCGGGCGCCGGAAACCAATGACTTCTTCAGCGGCAGCGAGCATGGAGTGGGATATACGCTCCCAAAGTCCGCCGGCGTCGTCGGGTCCAGAGGTTGGTTGGTTGAGCTTAACCGAGAGTTGAGCGGAGTAGGCTTCGGCAGTCCGTTGTATTTGCAGCTTAGCGACATCTAGCTTTCGTTGCATTCCTGTGCGTATGTTCGTCGCATTGCATAATCGCATGCGGATCTTGGCTGCAACAAGAAAATGGTCGGAGTCAATGTTGACCCCTCGAAATGTACGCACATCTAGAACACTAGAGGCATGCCTTCCGTCGATTACAACATGATCAATTTGGTTTCGCGTTTTTTGATCCGGGGACAGCCAGGTGGCCTTGTGGACGTCGAGGTGCTTAAATCTGGTGCTACTAACTACCATGTTTCGCGAAGCGGCGAAGTCAATCAGTCTTAGACCGTTGTTCGTGGAGGTCTCATGAAGACTGAACTGACCGACAGTGGGGCCAAAGATGCCTTCCCTTCCGACTTTCGCATTAAAATCGCCGAGGACTATTTTCACGTCATGGACCGGAAGGTGGTCGTATACGTCCTCAAGACTAGCGTAGAAAGCGTCTTTGACGGCTTCGTACTTTTCCTCCGTCGAGGCGTGCGCGCAAATAAGGCTGATGGAGAAAAATTTTGCCTTGATGCGGATCGTGGCCAATCTTTCGTTGACAGGTGTGAACCGGGAAACAAGGTGGCGTAGTTTCCGGCTAACAACGAATCCACATCCAAATTCACGCCTCTCCGCATGGCAGCGGAGATATCACAGTGTGCTTGTTTAGAGCAGCCTTGCCCTTTCCATCGCATTTCCTGGATGGCGGTGATGTCAGCCTTTATCGTTTTGAGGGCTTCCGCCAGTTGGATAATGGCACCTTCCCTATAAAGGGTTCGGACATTCCAGGTGCATATCCGTAAATCATTGTCCGTTTTTCGTTTGCGGTGGTCGTCAACGTAATTGGGGTTCTTATCCGAGGCTGGTTTAGTTTTCATTGGGCAGTAGTAATGTGGCGGGACCCAAACCCTGCGCACATTCCATGTTTAAGGTCTATGGAGTGACCCGCCGCTCAAATTAGCCGTCAAACTGACGGATGCCAGTTTGCCGTTGCCCAGGGAACACCACGTGGAGGTTTGAGTCGACTTGAGACGATTTCGACATGGATAATGCTGGCCTCGCCAGGTTGATGCGGTCAGACACGTTGCCATGTGAAGGTTCACCCCCTGTTCCCTGGGGAAAATGGGGGTTAAGAAAAATATTTCACTACACCCCCTTTTGCCGCCCACAAATTCATACATCTCCAATACTACCGCGCTGTTACAGCTAAAATTTTGGCAGTAAATATCCTTGAAGTATTGCATGGGTTAGAAAAAAATGTTGCCACACCCTCTTTTACCGCCCAGAAATCAATAAAAATGATATATCTCCAAAAATACTAGGCCGATTCAGCTGAAAATTTGACAGCACATTTACATCAAGTAGAAGATAGGGGTTTAAATTTGGCCACACCTCTTATTCCCGCCTACAAATCAATAAAAATGCTATATCATAATAAAGTATATTATGCAATAAATAATGTAAATGGTATAAATCAAGTTAATATGTACTGTTAAGGTTAATGGTCTAAAAACTTAAAATGCTATATACAGATACATTTAAATAAAATACATTTAAGCTTTAAAAGCTTAAGGCACTGAGATTGTGCAGTAAACCTGTATTATGGATTGCGGTTTATATACAGATAAGCCTTCTAAAAGATTCAATTGCACTGATATTGTGTAGTAAACTTGTATATTTTACATTTTGTAAATTTCTAAATTTATATACGTCCCTAGGACTTACCTATTTACGTACGCTTTTACTATGATGATGGCTAACCAAGAGAGAGGTTCTTCTGAATCTAGAATATACCTACTATATACATATATGACAAATGTCACTGAAATTTATTTTTTTCTTTTTAGTTCACGTTTTGGTTTTAAATAAAAGCTTTTTTTTAAAATTTTTTTTTTTTATATAATTTTTTTCATTTATTAATGGTTTGTTCGATTGTTCGTTTAACCAGTGTCTCCCTATTTCTTCCCAACAATCGGCCGTCCTGACACGTTATTCGACTCTGAATAACTAGTGACATGGCTTCATGTTTCCGGCTACGGTTGTTGTTGTTCGGTCCCTCTTGGTTGCCCACCTTCTCCACCTCATATCTACCATGATTTAACCTGGCTATTACCTTATATGGTCCCAGATATTTCGGTCTCAACTTCATAGCGGTCCCAAACTGAGTCTTTTTGATAGCTACCAAATTATAGACTTTATAACTGACTTCTATTTTCCTATTTTTGTTAAACGTTCTAGAATTCTCATTTTGTATTTGCTGTATATATTTTCCTGGGCATTTTGTCTTACTAAGTCTCGTTCAGTATATGGCTCATGACTACTACTACTAAATCATTCAAAATTTTGTCGTAAATCTGGGTTATCATTTATTCTCATGCCTAATCTGGTAAGTATTTTAAAGGGTGTTGCTTTTGTGCTGCGTTGTACAGAATTATTCAAAATTTGTTGTACATGGTTGTACCATTGGGTAGGATATTCTCCTTATCACAGTACTATTTAAAAGAATTTGACGTAAACGCCGCCCCTCTATCTAAAATTATTCGTTTTGGGTTGCCAAATATCAACGCTTGTCTCTACAGGCTATCTATTACCTCGTCAACCCCCGTAGACTTTGTCGGGTATAACCATGTAATCTTCGAAAATTACTATTGCTATTACGAACTATTACTAAAATGTGATTATACATTTTCCATGTTTCAGTTAATGGGCCGTCGTGGTCAATATGAGTTCCTAATAGCTCACATGCTTTATCTATTGGAGCCAAAAAACCTTCTTTTTTGCCCCTTTTAGCCTCGATGATTATGCATTTGATGCAACTTTTCACTGCCTTTGCTACTTTGTCGGCTAGGTTTAGTATGTAATAATTCTTCTGCACTATCTCCTGTGTCTTTTTGCCAGCAAAATGTCCCTGATCGTCTGCTAGTTTTATTATTTCAGCCTCTATAACGGAAGGCACTACTACTAATTCTTTAATGGGATCTTTGTAAACTACACCATCCTTTAAGAAAATGAATTCCCGTAATTCCCTTTTTCCAAAATCTTTTATAACCGCTACTATCCAGACATCTTGCGCTTGTGCCTCTCTTAATCTAAATTTTAGTGAATCCTCGCCTAACAGACAATAAACGCGACTCAGAGCATCCACATGCCTCATGCGAGATCCTCACCTATGCTCGACAACATAGTCATACTCTTGTAAGTACATAGCCCATCGCATTATCCTATCGGAAACGTCTCTTTTATTAACCGTCATCGTGAAAGCATTACAATCGCTAACTATTTTGAATTTTAAATCTTTGACATAAGTACGCCATTTTTATAATGCTTTAATCACCTCGAGCTCAAATGCGCTGTACTTTTCTTCAGCTATTATAGTTTTACGGCTCATGATATCTATCGGGTGAAACAAACGGTCTTCGAAATCTTTTTGTAATAACACTGCTACATAGCCGTGTTCTGACGCATCAGCATGTATTTCCGTTTCCGCTGAGGGATCAAAAAGTTTTAATGCGCGCGCATTTACTAGAGCGTGCTTTAACTCTTGAATAGCTAACAAATGTTCTTTGACCATTTTTAAATGTTTTTCTTTTCTGAGCAAATCTGAGAGTGGCTTGGCAATCTATGCATAATTTTGCACAAAACGTCTAAAAAACTCTCAACTTCCTCCGACATACCTTTCGGTAAATGTGCTAAATCAACATTTTCTAGCTGTCATTTTGATTCTTTATTTTCGGCTAAGCACAATGTTTCAAATTCTCTGAACAGATCATTTCCCTCTTCTTTGTTCCCTAGTTTCTCGAAAACATTCGCCTGGGTTGATCTTGTTAGCCCTACTTCGCTACTATTTGACATACTTTTCTCCATATCCCCCACCGCCCCGCAGCTACTCTTAGCCGTTTTATTGTTCTCTACACCCTCACAGACCGGCACAACCTCTCCCATCCTACACTGGCAACCCTGGCACCACCCCTTCAGCATCACCTCTCCTCATGGTCAGGTCCAACTTCATCAGAAACACCACCTTGGGGCGCTGACTCTGCCACTCCAGCTTCCCTATAGCCACAACTACCCTTCGACCCGGCTTGCATGCTCGGCTTTCGGAACTCCTTTCCTAAAGATCAACTCAATCTCCCGGAGCACGTCGCTTCCTATTATGGTCGCATACGGTATATCTCGTTCCTTTACCACATGAAAAGTAATCCAACATACCACGTCATCAATTGAGATTTCAGCATCGAAACTACCCAACGTCGTAAGTTGGCCCTTACCTATTTCATACAGTTGACGTCTCTCTTTACCAACAAGGAAGGGTCCCAGGTGTCACTCACCGATTTGAATAATTTTTGGGTGTGTGATAGAGGACAAAAATTTAAGGTCGACGTATTTTTTATACGTGCTCAATCGATAGTTTACGGTTTCAAAATAACGTTTTAAAATCAGCGAAAATTTCGTTTTTTGCCACAATTTCACTATTTTCCATAGAAATGTATACAAACTTGGTGTCAAAGGAAAGGTATTTTAAAGCCACACATGGCGGCATCCACTTTGGAGAAATAAATTTCATTGTAATTTTGTTGTTGTAATTTTTAACAGTATTTAGTCGATATCATAAGGAGCTCATTTTCGAAATTGTTTCATTTTCATTTATATTTGATTTAAGAGAATTCTTAAAGTTACCTTTTTTATGTTTTTTTAAATTTTAAAGTTTTTATATTAAAACTAGCTGAATACCCGGCTTAACTCAGGAGTTGATATAAATAATTTTCGATTTCATTCGTCGATTTGAAAAAACTTTTCACAAACTCTAAAAGGAATTTTGTGTGCAACTTTTAAACCAGTAATTTCTGCGAAATGAGTAAAATGTAGCTTCAACATCAGAACATTACGAGAAAAAGTTAGGGAAATTGGGATCTGTGTGTGCGTGCCGCCAATCGCCTGCAAAAATATATTTTCAAGTTTTATATTGTATTCGAAAGATTACACATTTTTGAAAAAAATCAGAGCAAAAACGAATTTTTGGCAATTTGCGAGGACACTGGACAAAAATTAAATAAGCATTGAAAAAAGAAATTGAAATGTCAAAACACAGCCAACGTATGACGCAACTGAGTTGCGCATATGTAGATGCGAACTCAAATATCACAGGATTCGGCATCAGCTATCCTGATTTGCAAAAAAAAAAAAAAAACGAGAGTTGAATATAAATACACATAAGGAAGAAAATAATATATTTATCACCCATCGCGCTTTGCTACGCCTTACTGTTATTATATTTTGACTGTATGAAAAAAATTTAAATATTTATAGACAATAAACGAAAATAAACTAAACTGTATTTTGTAGTACAGCGCCCTCTGGAGTTCAAGATATAGATAAAATACATAGCGTCAAAAGACTCACCGCACCCGAAAACCAATTATACAAATCATACTTATCGGATGAGTTGTTTTGAGTTACTTGCGGTATTTGTACAACAGCGCCCTCTGGTTTTTGAGATAGAATAAAAAATAACGCCAAAGCCCTTTCCATACTAGATATCAAATCCTATATATCCGTAATACAAATTTTTATCTAAATCGGATAAACGGTTTGTGTTGAGTGTTTCACGATTTCTTAAGTCATTTGTACTACACCACCATCTGGTGTATAAGATAACGCAGAAAAAAAAGTCCAATATACCCACCGTATCCGAAAACTCCTACGTACAAATGTTCACGCAAATCGGATGTACAGCTAGGAGTTTTTCGAGATTTTCAAAACATTTGTACTGCAGTGCCATCTGGTGTTCAATATAGAACAAAATAGATAAGTCATAAAAACTATTGTACCCAAAAACCCCTAAATACAAATTTTCATGTAAATCAGATGAATGGTTTCGGAAACAAACTATAAAAACAAAATTCGTGGAACCTGATCGCAGCGCCACCTACCGGGTCCAATTACGAATCTGAACTATCCAGGGATCCACTTAAACCCACACAAAAAATTTCATCAAAATCGGTGCAGCCGTTTAGGAACAGTTTAATAACACACACACGTACAAATTGTACAACAGCGCCCTCTACTTTTCGAGACACAGCAAAAGAGATAACGCCAAAACAGTTGCCGTACACGAAAATCCTTTAATCAAATTTTTCATCCAAATCGGATGAGCGGCTTTCTACTTTTTCACGATTTCTTAAGATATTTGTACACAGCGCCTTCTGGTGTTCAAGATAGAACAGAGTAGATAAGTCATAAAATCTCACCATATCCGAAATCCTCTATATACAAATTTTCATGCAAATCGGCTGAACGGTTTCGAAGATAAAATATAAAAACAAAATGCTTTAAACACGATCGCAGCGCCACCTACCGGGTCCAATTGTGAATCTGAACCATCAAGGGATCCACTCAAACACACACAAAAAATTTCATCAAAATCAGCGCAGCCGTTAAGGAACAGTTTAATAACATACACACGTACAAATTGGACAACAGCGCCTTCTAGTTTCGAGAAAGAGCAAAAAAGATAGCAACAGAACCCTTGCCGTTCTCGAAAATCGCTATTTACAAATTTTCATCCAAATCGTATGAGCAGTTTTGGAGTTTTTTACGATTTCCTAATATTTGTGCTAAAGCGCCCTCTGGTTTTCAAGATAACCCAGAAAACCCCTATTTTCCAATTTTTATGCAATTCGGATGCACGGCTTAGGAGTTTTTCGAGGTTCTTCAAAATATTTGTACTACAGCGCCCTCTGGTGTTCGAGAGAGAAAAGAGTAGATTGGTCATAAAAACTGAGCGTGTCAGAGAACCAAATCGGATGAACGGTTTTGGGATTTTTTGACTTTTTTAAAATATTTGTACTACAGCAGCCTCTAGTGTTCAAGATAGAACAGTGTAGATAAGTCATGAAAATTCACCGTGTCCGAAAACCTCCAAATACCAATTTTCATGTAAATCAGATGCACGGTTTAGGAGTTGTTCGAAGTTTTTCAAAATATTTGGAAAATTTATTCTGGTGTTCAAGATAGAACGGTGTAGGTAAGTCAAAAAAACTCAACGTGTCCGAGAACCTCTACACACAAATTTTCATGCAAATCGGATGAACGGTTTCGGAGATAAGCTGAAAAACGAATGACTGGATCCCGATTGCAGCGCCCCCTACCGGGTCCAACCTTTTTAACTGGATAAAAAGTAGCCTATATGTTAACCGGGGATATAAGGATCCTGGATGTCAAGTTTAATTTAAATCCATCCAGTGGTTTTCGCGTGAGGCTTCAACAGGCAGATAGACAGACAGACAGACAGACAGGCAAAAATTTTAAAAATGCGATTTTCGGGCTCAGCGTCATTCAAAATGTCAATCGCAAAAAGAATTTAAAAAAAAAATATTTCATGTACAGATTTTTTTTTTACAATTTTATATATATACTAGCTAGTATTATATATATAATACCCGGCTTAACTCGGGAGTTGATATAAATAAGTAAAATCGTCGATTTGAAAAAATTTTTCACAAGCTTTAGAAGGAATTTTGTGTGCATCTTTCAAACCGGTAACTTCGGCGAAATGAACAAAATGTAGCTTCAACATCTGAAAAATATAAGAAAAAGTTGGGGAAATCGTGATTTGTGTGTGCGTGCCGCCGATCGCTTGCAAAAATATATTTTCAAGTTTTATATTGTATTCGATAGATTGCATATTTTTGAAAAAAAATCAGAATAATAAGAAATATTTTGAAAAAATTAAATAAACACTGAAAATAGAAATTGAAATGTCAAAACAACGCCAACTTACGACTCAATTGACTTGCGCATGTGTAAATGCGTACTCAAATACCACAGAATTCTGCATCAGCTGTCCTGATTTGCGAAAAAAAAAGTGGTATATAAACACACATAAAGAAGAAAAGAAGATATTTATCACCCTTCGAGCTTTGCTACGCCTTACTGTATTTTGTAGTACAGCACCCTCTGGGGTTCAAGATATAGCAAAATACATAGCGCCAAAAGACTCACCGCACCCGGAAACCACTTATAAAAATCATACTTATCGGATGAGTTGTTTTGAGTTTCTTACGGTATTTGTACAACAGCGCCCTATTATGGTTTTAGAGATAGAATAAAAAAAATACCGCCAAAGCCCTTTCCATACTCGATATCAAATCCAATATATCCGAAATACAAATTTTTATCTAAATCGGATGAGCGGTTTTTGAGTGTTTCACGATTTCTTAAGTGATTTGTACTACAGCACCATCTGGTGTTTAAGATAGCGTAGAAAAAGAAGTCCAAAATACCCACCGTATTCGAAAACTCCAATGTAAAAACTTTCACGCAAATCGGATATACAGTTAGGAGTTTTTCGACATTTTTAAAACATTTGTACTGCAGTACCCTCTGGTGTTCAATACAGAACAAAATAGATAAGTCATCAAAACTACCATATCCGAAAACCCCTAAATACAAATTTTTATGTAAATCGGATGAATGGTTTTAGAGATAAACTATAATAACAAAATTCGTGGAACCCGATAGCAACTCCACCTACCGGGTCCAATTGCGAATCTGAACCATCCATGGATCCACATAAACACACACAAAAAATTTCATCAAAATCGGTGCAGCCGTTTAGGAACAGTTTAATAACATACACACATACAAATTGTACAACAGCGCCTTCTATTTTTCGAGACAAAGCAAAAGAGATAACGCTAAAACAGTTGCCGTACACGAAAATCCTTTAATAAAATTTTTCATCCAAATCGGATGAGCGGATTTATACTTTCACGATTTCTTAAGAGATTTGTACTACAGCGCTCTCTGGTGTTCAGGATAGCACAAAAAGATAAGTCCAAAACAGTCACCATATTAGAAAACCCCTATAAACCAATTTTCATGAAAATCGGATAAACAGCATAGAAGTTTTTTAAAATAGTTGTACACAGCGCCCTCTGGTGTTCAAGATAGAACAGAGTAGATAAGTCATAAGAACTCAACGTATCCAATAACATCTATATATAAATTTTAATGCAAATCGGATGAACGGTTTCGGAGATAAACTATAAAAACAAAATACCTTAAACACGATCGCAGCGCCATCTGCCGGGTCCAATTGTGAATCTGAACCATTCAAAGATCCACTCAAACACACACCAAAAATTTCGTCAAAATCAGTGCAGCCGTTAAGGAACAGTTTATTGACATACACACGTACAAATTGGACAACAGCGCCCTCTAGTTTCGAGAAAGAGCAAAAAAAAAAGCACCAAAACCCTTGCCGTACTCGAAAATCACTATCTACAAATTTTCATCCAAATCGGATGGGCAGTTTTGGAGTTTTTCACGATTTCCTAATATTTGTACTAAAGCGCCCTCTGGTTTTCAAGATAGCATAAAAAAGATAAGTCCGAAACTCTCACAGTTTCAGAAAACCAATATTTTCCAATTTTCATTCAAGCCAGATGCACGGCCTTGGAGTTTTTCGAGGTTTTTCAAAATATTTGTACTACAGCGACGTCTGGTGTTCGAGAGAGAAGAGAGTAGATAAGTCAAAAAAACTCAGCGTGTCCGAGAACCTGTACATACAAAATTTCATGCAATTCGGATGAGCGGTTTTGGACTTTTCGATTTTTTTAAAATATTTGTACTACAGTGCCCTCTTGCGTTCAAGATAGAACCTAGTTTATAAGTTATAAAAACTCACCGTTTCCGAAAACCTCTATATACCAACTTTCATGCAAATCGTAAAACAGACTTGGAAGTTTTTCGACGTTTTTTAAAAAATTTGTACTACAGCGCCCTCTGGTGTTCAAGATAGCACAAAAAAGATCCAAAACACTCACCATATCATAAAACCCCTATATTCCAATTTTCATGCAAATCGGATGCACGGCTTATTAGTTTGTCGAGGTTTTTCAAAACAATTGTACTACAGCGCCCTTTGGTGTTCGAGATGGAAGAGAGTAGATAAATTAAAAAAAAATTAGAGTGTCCGAAAACCTCTACATACAAATTTTCCTGCAAATCGGATGAACGGTTTCAGAGATAAGCTAAAAAAAGAATGACTGGAATCGGATCGCAGCGCCCCCTACCGGGTTAAACCTTTTTTCCTGGATAAAAAGTAGCCTATATGTTGACCGGGGAGATAAGGAACCTAGATATCAAATTTCATTAAAATCCATTTAGTGGTTTTCGCTTGATGCCTTAACAGACAGACAGACAGACAGACAGATAGACAGACAGACAAAAATTTTAAAAATGCGATTTTCGGACTCCTCGTCACTCAAAATGTCCAACGCAAAAAGAATTTCGAAAAAATATTTCATGTACAGATTTTTGTTTTTTACTATTTTATATAGATATAGATAAACTGAAGTGGGAATTCTTACTCTGAAGCAGTCATCGCAAACAGCTCTTATAACATCACGCTCAAAGCGAACATCAAAGTGTTATAAAAAAAAAAAAACAAACTACAACAGATTTTAGAATTGTCAAACGTATCGCCACTGGTTGGTGTTCTTGTTAACGTCAGAAATGCTTTCATTTGTGTTTAGCTCTGTTTATATGGTCAAATTTTTCATAAAATTGTTGGTCAAACACAATAGAACAACATGAGATTTTCATGTTATTCAAATGTAATTTCCATGGAATTTCCATAACAATAAAACTTATAATAAATATAACGTATTCCATGTTGTTTCATAACAAACTGCTAAATATTAAGATAAAACCCAAATAATTTAAAAAAGTCAAAGTGTGACGTTACATTGGGGGGGATTGTAAAGACTTTGTGGCGAAGTCTGACTTAGGGGGCGGGGCGCTGTCAAAAATTGGCCATAAACATGCTACGTAATTCATGACCACCATTTATTCGACTTCAACCAAATTTTGTAGATATATTCTTTGGAACAATGAGCAGTCCGTAGTCTAGAATCCGTAGTTTACAGTGGGCGGGCTTAGGCAAGAGGGCGAGTATTTTAATTTGAGTAACTTATTTCAGTTAATATCTACATGATGGTTTTGATATATGACACAGAGATAGGGGAGGACGGGGATGTGTGACATTTTAATTATAAAGTGTCCTATTTTTTATTTGTTTGATTGTTTTACCTGAGTAGAGATTTGTTTGATTGATTAGCTATTCAGTATTTGAATTTAAAATGTTTTTTATGTACTAAATGATTAGATTAGACATAAATTAATGAATTCTGAAAAGGAAGGCCTGTCACTTTGAATCCCGCACCAGGGGCTGGTTGTTACACTGGGGGAAGATGTTACAAACAAAAAGAACAGCAATAAAAAACTTTTTATTAGGAAAAACCATCGCAGACAGTTGCGTTTCGTTATTTAAGAACATATTACTATGTCTACCAAGCAATATTTTGCCTTTTTAAAACAAAACTTAAGGTAAGATAGGTAGAGGCGGCAGCCGGTGTATATGGAATAACATACACCAGCTCACTTAGACCAGCTAGGTCCATTGTGATACCGCTGCATACAGACCTTCATTTAAAAACGGAACCAACTTGAGCTTCTGATGAACCCTGACGCCTGACATCAGCTGTTGACAATAGAGCTCGAAAACTATCGATAGTGGGCACTATGGAAGCCTAAGCTTTCTTACCGTTTATAAATATCTATAAATTATATAAACAGTATTCTCACGAATTCAAAACCACCTCAAAACTTTAGACATGTGTACAATATATCAGTTGCTTCGATAGTTCGATAGTCGCTGAACTATCGATGGGACCATCGATAGTATGAAACCATCGATAGTGATGGCGATAGTATCCATACTGTTCGAGCTCTAGTTGACAGGCCGTCAAGCTCATGAAAGAAGAAAGGGCGTAAATATTTGTGCCTTCTGGCTAGCGCAGGACAGGAGCACAGAAGATGAGAGATGGTTTCTTCCTCGTCCCAGCAGCTTTTACAGAAGTCATTTGAGATAAATCATAACCTGTAGGCATGTCTGCCTATCAAGCAGTGCCCTGTGATGACAGCCACAAAACAAAACTTAGAATGAAACAAATTTTGAACAAAATAAAAATGTTTACCATTTTGTTTTATAAATACGAAAACAAAATTATTATATCTCATTATATCTCACCTAAAAGAAGGTAATAAACTTCTTTATTGAACAAAAATTTAGATTCAAGCAACAAAACATACATTATGTCTCAAAAATACAAAACAAAAATAAATTATTTCACTATTTAAAAAAATCAACAGATCCTACACGTCGCAACCTGCCCCGAACAAATGTTACTTTTAGCCCCAACGCCAAAATTGATCTTTTGAGGTTAAGTAGTAAAAACGCTAATGAATATAACTGAAGAAACGTACTTTCATCATAAAAAGAAAGCATAAGGGCGCAAAAATGACACAGGACACCTCTCTGATTATTTGAAAAACAGATTGTAGACCAATATTACTAAAGATCGAAAATTTTACAAATCTCGGTTTT
The DNA here is from genome assembly GCA_914767935.1 of Coremacera marginata. Taxonomy (NCBI): domain Eukaryota; kingdom Metazoa; phylum Arthropoda; class Insecta; order Diptera; family Sciomyzidae; genus Coremacera; species Coremacera marginata. The sequence goes on along the minus strand of OU612046.1, from coordinate 91,253,378 downwards.
ATTGGTCACACGCAAATGCTCCTTTCGCAAAAAATTTAGCGTCACTGGCTCTCGAGCCATGAGAGTCAATAGTGTTGGCGTTATTTATCCTTTTTCCCCATCACTATAGCGCTACTTACCCCAGTCACAACCAGCCCCGGTCTCCCCTAAGCAGGTTCTTTTCCAAACACTATGCAAAAAGTAGGCGTGTGCCCAAATTATATCAGTTTTATTATTCATTATTCTACTATGCTTTAAACAACTTTAACATCATTTGTTAATCTAATAAAATTTAAATTGCAGACAATTCGGCCCGTGAAATTGTTGTCTAAGTAATAAAATATGTTTATTTGATAATTTGAATCTGATTAAAACCCTATTTTTTTAAAAACACTGATGCTGTAGTCCTTAAATAAAAAAAGTTATTCCTGAAAAAAAAATTATTGCTGAAATTGGAATTGGATCCATTGATTATTGTGCATTGTTGATTGTATCACGTTCCACACATTTCACATACCCTGAATGCTACACATCCCCGAGCTTCGCCGGGTATTAAAGCTAGTAATTAATAAAAATGTTAACAACAAGAAGTTTTCTATTAACAGGTATGAACAAATACGCACAAAAAGCGTTTGACCTATTACCCTAATTAGATATCTACCTATGGCGGTATTTGCAATGGGATTCATGAAATATATGATTATGCGTAATTATGGAAATATCAAGAATTGATAAATACGTTTAATCACCAAACGAAATCACCTCGTTAAGTCAGTGCCACGTAAAAATTGTTCAGTTCATATGAGGTGCCTTCATAGGTATTAACACATGAATCAAATGCTTGAAATATACCGCAATTTTGTACTCTGAAAATTATGATGAAAGCCTGTGGGGAGATTACGGTTTCTAGACGTCAAGATCTGAGTCAGTAATGCCAGAATTAAATAACGGAAAATCCCATATATTTTTTAAATCCCTTTTTATCACATACCTTAGAGCGAAAAACTCCTTAAACAATCCCTCAAAAAATCCCATTAAAATTTCAAAACACTGTGAGACAAATTTTTCACGATGTAATGATGTAAGCACTCAGCTAAAAAAGTCATATAAAAGCACTCAAAATCACAAAAGGTTTGGTAAAGTTACGACTTCTTCTATTTTTCGTTTTCTTATATGGTATGTATACAGTACCAAAGATTTTTTTTTTGTACCAAAGATAAACACTTTTATAGGGTGTTGTGCGTTAGGACCGTTTATTTTATAAAAATTTACATTGTACAAACTCTTTGTTTTCGAACAAGTCAACGTAATCAAACAACACCTCAATAAATTTTCACTTACTTACTTATGTGGCCGTAACAACCCATGTTCGGGTTTCGGCCGATCTCATCAGCTCTCGCCAGGCGCCTCTGCTTTGCGCGCGCCTTCTCCAATCGGATACACCAAGTGTGTCCATCCATCAGAGTCATGGTCTCCCTCGTTGTCGTTGACCAGCGACCCCCGACTCGAGCACCTTTTTCGCTGGAGCTTCGTCGTCCATACGATGAACATGACCCAGCCAGCGTAGTCGCTGCACAGTTATACGCCGAACTACGTCACTGTCTTCGTAGAGCTCATACAGCTCGTGATTTTATTTATTGTTTTTATTTATTTATCGATCAATCGATTTAACAATATTTAACTTAACATCTAAGCTACGAATACAAAAATATTTAATACAATTGATAAACAAATACTACATTCTGTTATTCGTAATGAATAAGTATCGAATGCAGTTTACATGCTTACAACAAAATTTAATTTATTTTATCTTGTGAGGGGTCAGGAATAGATTAAAGTACAAAATTAATTTAACAAAAATTATAAGCATAATGCAATAATACATGAAATTATTAACAAAAATGCAAGTATAGTAGATCAAAATTTAAATGTTGATAATGCAATACAAAAAGTCCAGTCAAAGAGTGGAACATAAATATTATAATGAAACAGAGATAAGGGTATTAATAAGGGTATTAATATAGGGTATCGTAATCAAAAAGCCATGATTTCACTTCTTTAAGGAACATGATTATGTTAGATATTCGCCGTACAATAATTGGTAATTTATTAAAAAGCCGGGGAGCAGTGCATGAATAGAAATAGAAAAAGTGCTGTAACTTGTGAGAAGGGACTTTAGCAGTAAGTTGCTCATTTCGTCATTAATTCATAACTAACCTCTGATCTATTCTATAAATAACCAGAGCAGTTGAAAAAAAGTTTTAACACTCTATAGTAGTATAAGTGTTTAAGTGGTAAGATATTTAGGTTTTTAAAGTAGTGGATTGGTTTTATTTGAATGTGTACCTCCCCAGCAAATTATGCCATATTGCAATTTGGAATGGAAAATATCATGGTAAATGCATGCAAGTAAGTTAGGCCAGCAAAAGGATTTTAAGAGGTAAATCTGCCGAATGGCACCCATGAGATACGTTTTAAGGACCGCAGTATGATCCAGCCATTATAGTTTCCAATCCATCAATAATCCTAGGTATTTGAATGATTTAACGCAATCAATATAAAAACACTTAGTGGAGCAACGAAAAGAGTTACTATAAGTTTTTAAGTGGGAAGAAGAACTGCATATGTCGCTGCTGAAAACATATTTTTTACAGCCTGCGCAATGGAAGATAAAATTAGATAAATAGAGATCATTACCAGCAACACTGAATTGCATGATTTTAGTCTTATCACTCAATACCAGTTAATGTGAAGAAAACCAATGACGGAGAAGTTCTAGGTCGTGATTGATTTCCGAAGTTAGATTTAAGACAGAATCACTTGTAAAGGTAAACAAAATATGGAATTTATAAAAATAAGAAATAATATGGGTCCCAGAACCGAGCCCTGTGGTACGCCAATATCCACATTAATGTAGTAACTATGTTCATTTTCAACTTTAACTTTTTGCAATCTGTTTGTCAGATATGATCGAAACCACGAGTACATAGAACCTCTGAAGCCACATTTATACATTTTTAAAAGTTGTATTTCATGATCAACCGTATCAAATGCTTCTGTTATATCAACAAAAAGAGCAGCTCAAACTTTCTGTTATTTAAGCCATTATAAATATTAGAGCAGAATTTAAGGAGTGCATCCTTAGTAGACAAACCTTCTCTGAATCCATTCTCTGAACTGCCAGTTGTTGAAAAAATTCGATTTAGATAAAAATTTCAGAATTCTGGTTTTTACCGCCTTTTCAAAAATTTTCGAGAACACAGGAAGCAACGAGATCGGCCTGTAGTTGTTAGGAGTTGTTTTAACGCCTTTTTTAAAAATTGGGATAACCACAGCTTTTTTGAGGTCATCGGGAAAAACTCCAACCTCAACGCTTTTGTTAAATATATAGCAAAGAACATCAGTTATATTAAATATGATCTTTTTGATAAATGCGTTGGAGAAAACGTCATCAGAACAAGAATTCGAGTTTTTAATAGACATAATTATTTTGTAAATTTCAAAAGATGTTATTGGTTCAAAAAAAAAAGCTGTAAGAGAGCGAAGGTTCGTTATATAAACATCTACATGAATCATCGTTCGGTCCAACATCAGCGACGACATCTCTTCCGACTTTTGCGAAAAAAATTGTTAAAACATTGGCTCTAGCGCCAGAGTCGTAGATGGCCTTTCCTTCGAAATTGATATAGGCTGCGTTCTCATTATTTTTACTTTTATTTAAGATATTGTTAACCAGCTGCCATTCTTTCCTAACGCTACGCTTGATTTTGTTAAATTCAGAAACATAGTAATTCGTTTTACTCACTGAAACTTTCACTGAGATTTCTTTGCAAAGTTCTTTATAACCCATTTTCGCATTTAAGTTACTAGTGTGTTTTGAACATTTTTTAAAGAGTTTGTTTTTGTGGTCAACTAGCTTCGAAAGTTCAGTTGTCATCCAAGGTTTCAGCTTTTTTGGTTTATTATCCCGTTTTGTCACTTTGGCAGTACACAGAGTCACATGTTGAGTTAAAGTTCTAACAAAATTTTTGTACGCTATCGATCTGGTTCAAAATAAACAGTGTTCCAATTCTCGAATAGAAGTCGCTCGTTTATTTTATTTGGTCTTTCAACGTTTTCAATGTACAGGCACGTTATACAATGATCCGTAATGCTTAAGTTTGACACCGAACTGTATAAATTTATGCAGGCAGATTGACTTATCTAATATGGTCAATACAAGTGGAAGAATTCTCTGAAATTCGAGTTGAGTCATTTAAACATGATCCTAGACCATACGCCGACAGATAGAATAAATATTTATCAATCATGGATGAATTTTCTAGAATATTTAGATTAACATCCCCAAGTAAAATAATATTAGAAGACCTGTCATTTGACAAAAGAACATCCAAATCACCCAAAAACCCGTCAATATTCGAATTATCATGAAACCGATAAAGGCAATAGAAAGAGTATTTCAGTTCGCCAATTTGGCAGCAGATTTTGACAACATCGCAACTTTTAAAATTGCAGCAACAAGACTCACAATTAAACTCTGCTTCCACAAAGGTAGCAACTCCACCAACCGCATAGATATTGTTACAATTTGCATAGCATTTATAACCTGGAGTATTGAAAAAAGAAATTTCGAATTCATATATCCAGATTTCTGACAAAAAAATTAAATCAGACTTATTTTCAAAAGAATTGACATGTAAAAGAAAGTAATCAAAATTTTTTCTTAAGCTCCTAATATTTTGATGGATAATAAACAAGCTATTTGGGTTATTTTTCTCATATGAAGAAATCACATCAAAATTTAATTTATTGCAGGGCGGTAGAGGAATGCTAAATAAGTCATCATGAGGATTCATATTTTTAAAATTTTAAACTTAATGAACAATTGTAAAACAAAGAACTAAATTAAATGATTTTATAGAGATCCTCGCAAGAATTGATGACCACAGCATTATCTCCCTCCTTTTTCCGCTATAAAATTCTACCATTATTAACCCATAGATATTTATAGTTTTTTTCTTTTTTTAACTTTTGAGCATCATTAAATAGAGATCTAGTCGTAGAGCAGAGGCTATCATTTATGAATATATTAGAAGTACGCTCACAGTTAAAGAGCTTGGTGTTTAAGTAACTCTTAATTTTAAATTTATTCTTCATTATTAACTTTTTGGTTATTCGCGAAACAAATTTTACGCATAATATGTCCCTCGAGAAATTACTGGATTCGGAACCCCTAGATGTGTTTATGCGTTTCACGTAACAATCATCAAGTTGCTCTTGTGTTACGTTGACGTTCAGACCATCTGTAAGAACTTTTAGAGCGCAGTTAACAGCATTAGCGTTGTTTACATTCGGAACACCAACAATTTCGACGCACTTTTCTCGATTTTGTTGCTGAATGTGAAATACCTGCTCCTGTAGAGACAGCACCTTTTTTTCGAGCATTATTTTGTCATCTTGTAGAGAATGTATCATCGTTTACATATTGCTCATCTTGCTGTTTTTGCTGTGACCACTGATTTTCGTGCTGTTGTTGTTGGCAGAGTTGCTTATTAGAAGTTTGTTTCTTTTCTAGAATCTTATTCTCATGCTGTTGATGTTGCTGTTGTTGGCTGAGTTGCATATTTAAAGTTGGTTTCGCTCCTTGTTGTGATGCATTTGAACGAGAGCTACCGGCCGAAACTACAAATGATGTTTGATTAGAAGCAGGTGCGGACAGAGCGGCAGCAGCAGAAGTAGTCGGTGAAAGAACAACTGAAGAAAGCGGGGGCAGAGCACAAGCATTAGAAATTGGTGGAGAGAGCGTACAGAAGAGCGACGAGCAATTAGACAGGCATTGCATTTAAATGTTAAGTTTTTTTTTCACACAATTGCAATGGAAAAATTAATTACAAAAAAAGCATTTAATTTTTGCGTGTTGTCGATCTACTTTTTGTTTACAGACGCACGGCATTATTATGTTTTGCTAATTAATTGTTAGATTATTTATATAAGAAGGCAAGAGAGTATCTCACAAGCGTATTGACCCCACGACGACACGATTGCGACTGACTGGTTCATTCGGATGCGATCAGCGTTACCATATGGGCAGTTAATCCTGTTTTGGGCAGTATTTTGAGCAGGTAGACAGGATTATATAAATTTATAAATTATATGTAAGTACTTATATAAAAGTAGCAAATAAAGTTGCTACTACTTTTTACATCCTTTCATAACCTTTGATCATGTGACAGCGCTTTTCCTGTCATTGTTGCTGTCATCGTTTTTGTTAATTTCTTTTCGCTATTCTTTTGCAAATTACAAATGGACAAATACTTAATAAATCCTGATAAGATAAGGAAATTGTCGTTTATTTAATATTTTATCTTAATTTTTCAATTTTTAGACTCTAGTCACAGTTAAAAAAGTTTGACTTTGACAATGCTTTTCTAAAATGTGTAGAACTTTTAGCACCTTCAACTGTTTTAAATAAAAAATATATCTCTATTTTAAGTTTGTGTACTTTTCTTCCTAATGTAAATAAATATAAAGAAAGACAACAAGTGGGCGATGAATGGCTCGAGCTGCGCCACTTAAGTTTCATAGATTTAAATCTTATAAATGAAAAGAATATTGAAACTTTTTGGAAAGTAGTATTTGATCAAAAACGTGTAGATAATTCCGAAGTCTTCCCATTACTAAAAAAACTTAATACTATTTTAATACTACTTTATCAATTCCAGTAGCAACAGCAAATGTTGATCGGATTTTTTCTCAAATAAATATAAACAAAACAAAAATAAGAAATTAATTAGAAATTCCCACCTTGTGTGGGATTCTTCGTACAAAAGATTTTTTAAGAAAAAATTATAAGAATTGTACAATTTTCGAAACGTCAGCAGAAATGATGAAGAAGTTTGGGAAAATTGCTTATGAAAAATAAAGAAATATTTTAATTATATAATTTTAATAATCTCATCAATGTGAATTAATTGCCTTAGATATAATTTATTTAAGGGTTCATGACACCTTCCAAGAAATTTTTTGAATAGCTTAAAACGCGTATAAAAAATTAAACATGTATTTTGAGGTTAAAAAAATTACACAAACATTTTTTTTTTTTAAATCACATATGTGGCTTCTGGAATTTTTTTAAAAAATCTCATTGCGGGCGTGATAAAATGAAAACTACTCAACTGATCGTACTGAAATTTTAAGTACAAAAAAACACTTTTTCCGGAAAAAACACCGCCACTTCGCAATTTTTCGACAAACAATTTTTCTTCTAGTACATTCCACGGCGGTTTTGATGTTGATGAAGACCCCGTTTTTTGTTTTTGTGTTCAGATGTTGCAGTGAGCCGCATCACGCCCGCAGTGATTTTTTGATGTTTGTTGATAAAATTCCAGTAGCCATATACATGTGTGATTAAAAATATTTAGAAAAATGTTGATTGTGTATTGTTTTTACCTAATAAAAATAGGAGTATACTTTTTTAAAAGTATATCTTATTTTTCAGTGAACTAATACGTATTTTAATACATTAAAAAAATTTTTGAAGGTGTCATGTCCCTTTAATTTATTTTTGTTAATTTTAATACATTCTTAGAATGTGATTCTGTGATTTGAATAGTCATCAGAAATGATTAAGAAGTTTGTAGAAATTGTTTTTGAAAAAAAAAATGTAATTTTATATCGCACACTAAATACAAAACAGTCACAACTCAAAATTTGTAAATTTCTAGGTGAAGCCAAAATCAATTTTATTTTTGATGGAGCTCCTTACAAAGCAATGAGACAAAATTTTGTTTTTTAACTATAGAGAAAGAAGATGTTTACAAGAAAGAAAGAAGATGACAATTTATTTGATGTGCTACATTCAATGTATATGATCACTACAAATAGTTTAAAATTACAAAGTAACAATTTGTAAATTTTGAGTTGTGACTCTTTTGTATTTAGTGTGCGATATGTTCAATGATCTCAACATTGCGAATGAATTGCTTTAAAAACTTATTATTTAATTTATTTTTGTTAATTTTATTACATATCTAATAAGAAAGTGATATTTATGTAAAATTATAACATACTTTAAATAAAATATTAAAAATGTTATAATAAAAAAATTTTAAAATATTTGTTTTTAGTCCTTTTATAAGAGCAGTATTTTCTCTAAAAATACAGGATTTTTTTTTTTAAATTACAGGATATTCAAAAAAACATATGGCAATGCTGGATGCGATAGTCATCGCCGACTCGAACAGGACCGAAGATTTTGCGAAGAACGTTTCTCTCGAACACCCCCAGAGCGGCTGCGTCAGTTTGCGAAACTACCTATGCCTCAGCGCCATAAAGCAGCACAGGTAGAACGAGCGTCTTGTAGAGTGTTAGTTTTGTCGATCGAGAGAGGGCTCTGGAACTTAGTTACTTACTGAGCCCCTAGTAGCACCTATTAGAAATTATTGTTCTTCGCTTTATCTCCAGGCTGACTTCGTTGTTGTTATTAAAGGCGGTGCCAAGGTATACAAACTCCTTGACTACTTCAAAGTTATAGCTGCCGGATGAAACGTGGGAGTCTAAACGCCACGCTCCCTTGTTTGTAGACAGCATATACTTTGTTTTACCTTCGTTTATCGTCAAACTCACTTTGGCTGATTCCTTTTTGATAGCGGCGAAAGCAGCGGTAACATCTCTCTTGGTTCTGCCGACAATATCAATTTCATCAGCGTACGCAAGGAGCTGGACACCTTTGTAGAAAATGGTGCCATTACTCCATGATGATGTTGAAGAGATCGCAAGACAGTGGGTCGCCTTGTCTGAAACCTCTTTTCACTCACTTACGTCAAGTAAATATTAATAGTTATCTCAAAGAGGGAAAATATACTATACGTTCCGCCGCATTTGCCGAAGGAATTATGAACAAATACTCAACCTCTTTGAAGTTCAAGTCACCCTGCAGGACCAAATGTAACTAGTCCGAAAAGTTATGTAACTTTAAGGTAGGTATTCACGAAGTGGCTCTCATTTAGTTGAAAAGTCATCGAAAAATAGTGAGTTGAGTGGCCACTAAATAGAATTTCAGGGTTGTAGTGAGTAGCAAAACATAAATAGTAGCGTGGGATCAATTTTATTTTCCTATGTTTTGCTTCACAAAAAGGTGTAACAAAGTTATTTAATCCAATTAAGTACTTTTTTTATCAAAAAACTGTATGAGAAAAAGAAAATACAAAAACGCAAACGAATTAAAGGCCAACTAAAATAGATAAGACGTAAGGATAGCGATTGCACGAATGTCTGCACTCGTTACTTCAATTTTGATATTTAACCCAAAATAAGGCGCTATCAAACGCAACGCAAGTTTGCACCTATCCTCTCCGACGCTTTTTGCCATATGGTCAGCTAAAAATCAATCAGACTTATCAGCCATACCAGAAAATATTTTCAAGTCGACTCAAAATATTTTTTGGTATGGCTAAATATTCTGTATTTTCACTAGAATCTATAAACATCTCAAAAACTATTAAAATTGTAGTTGTTTCACTCTTCACTAGTAAGCAAAGTGAAAGTAACCAAATATTAGCTAATTTTCTGTAAACTGATTACTAGTTGGTTTCGAAAGAACCGTATATAAATTATTTAATCTGCCATATCGTAGGTAGTGAGTACTGTTGATTTTGCGGCTATTTCATAGAGAAAATCACTAGTTATTTTCTAAGAAAATTGCACAGCGTAGCAAAATGAAGATTACTTTCTGCTGCATAACTTTTTGGAGTCAACATAGATAAATGTTCTAATCCTATAATTCAGATTGTTTGGATTGACTCCGGTTCTTGAGATAAACCGTTATTTTAAAAATAAATGAGATTTCACCACATATTTTAGAATAACTCAAGAACAAATTATCCGATTGGGTTTAATCAAAAATTCAAAAACCCGCAGCTAAATTACCTCCAAGTTAACATTGTTTTTTATTATGCTCAATAGACTCGTAAATATTCAGAAAGTTCAGAATTTCAGAAATTCAAAAAACTTGAAAACATCTAAATTGCTCTTTTTTGATATTTAGTTATAAACACAGATATGTTACAAATAAGATTATCCATATGTCATTAAAATCTATTGGCAAGTTTTGGTTAAATTTACGGCACCTTGAAAAAACGCCCAAAAGAAAGATCACAAAAAAAAAATGAGAAAACAACCAACAAGTTTTCTTAGAAATTTGGGTGATACACCCAATTCTATATATTCTGTACTAAAATCAAGAAATTATTGACAAGTATGCTTAAAACAATCGACATTCTTAGCTAAACATTTTACAAACTGTTTTATAAGCCCAAGTTTGATGTGTAGTGATGGAAGGGTGAGTTTTTCTCGACTTATCAAAAGTTCATGAGCGATTTTAAATTTTTCTTACCGTCATGTTTATTCTTGATGGCCAGTCTTTCCTGATCCAGTGTTCATATCTTGCACGACTGTCCCACAGACAAAGCAAACAAGGATATTTAGTGTATCCATTTTGCTGACCCAATAAAAAATGAACCATCTTTAAATCTGTACAGACGGACCACTGATGTTGATCATATGAAATTTTTTCTAAAACGAGCTTGACGTTTTCATAGTCTTCCCTAAGTTTAGTTGAATTTATTTTAATTTATTTATTAATTAAAATTTAATTTTAATTTATTTATTATATATTTATTGAATTTATTTTTTTTATAGAAATTATTTTCATCATGGAGTAACTCACACTTCAAACTTTTTTTTGAGTTGTCTATAAAATGTCTCCCGTCCTTTGGCTGGTATATTGGAAGACCCAATAAATTTAAAAGCCAAGACATATCCTTACAATAAACAATATCGTACACCTCGGTAAAGAATGGAAGAATGTCGCGCTCTCTTTTTGGTAAGTTGTTTTTTCGGTAATTGAGTTTTTGAAGCAAAGCTTTTTACGCCTCGTTTTGTGATTTTCTTCAGTAAAATCTCAAAAACAACACGTTTTTTTCGACATCTCTTTCTTTTTGTGAAGAAGGGTTTATATTTATTTAAAAGTAAAGCCATTATAGTGAAGAACAATGTGGCCGATTCCACCAGGACATCAAGATTATGGATGAAAGATATCAAGGCCGGTGGAATAGCAATATGATGGCAGACTACTGCTGGAACTTGCAAAAAGACTGTCCCAATAAAAAATACTAAAGAAAATCCCATATAAAACGATTTTCTTAACTCTTTTTTTTTATAATTATGTAATTTATTATTCTTTGTGTTATTTATATTTAGAAAATTTTATCAAAATGAGATACCATCACTCAATTGTGAATTTACCTAATACTTGTCAATTGATTTTAATGAAATATGGCTTCTTTTATTTGTTACATGTCTGTGTTTATAACTAAAGACCAAAAAATAGCAACTTTGACTTTTCTGATTTTTTATAAATTGGAAAACAACAAAAAAAAAAAATTTAAATTTTACATAAAAAAATGTTTTTTCCGAAGAAATTTCTGTATATTTCAGAAACTATTCACCAAATTAAAAAACAATGTAGACGTAACTTCAAGGTAACTTAGCTGCGGATTTTAGAATTTTTAATTAAACGCAATCGGATAATTTCTTATGGAGTTATCCTAAAATGTGTGGTGAAATCTCCTTCATTTTTAAAATAACGGTTTATTTTGAGAACCAGTCAATTCAAATATTGTAAGTTAAAGGCTTAGATCTTCATGAACATATGCACCAAAATTTATTAACAAACCCTATGCCGCAGAATCAGTGTTGCCCTGTGTAGTTGATTATTCAACCAATTGTGGTTTGTTTTGAAAGTAGTTTGTCATCAAAGTAGTTGAGTTTCTTCAGGGCAGTTCAAAAATAATAGAACATCAAAATATTTCAAAAGTTTTGCTTGAACTTTAAAAAATTTTAAATGCCTACAAAAATAATTTTTAGCTAACTTTACCAAACTTTTTGTGGATTTGAGTACTAAAATACGTCACCTTTACCTGGGTGCTTAAATCATTCCATCCTGAGACATTGACCTCTAATTTGTCGCATAGTGTAATTTGTTATATATTTAATTTTTTGTATTTAAGTTATAATATATACACAATCATAAAGTCAAGTAAAATAAAATAAACTATTAATCAAGCGGCTGTGGCATACTGTTTGAGGTGCGTGGCTTGTATGCGACAGGACTCATGTTCAAATCCCGTCTGATACAGAATGTTTTTTTAATTGAATTAATTTTTCTGTTCGGCCATCATCTCTCTAAGTAACAACTGCCATGAAAAGCTTTTTGAGAACATAAGCCGTTCGGAGTCGGCATAAAACATGTAGGTCCAGTCTGGGCCACATTAAGCAGGAGGAAGGGTGGGCAACTGCCTCGGACGACAAAATTTTTGGGGCTACAAAAACTTGCTGGATGAATTTTTCAATAAAAGAATTTCTTTTAACTGAGACTTGAGTTGATATTTAATATATAAATAAATATTTGTAAAATATTGGGAACGTGACAACATTTCGTTGCCAAAAGTATTCGGTGCTTTTTACGCATCAAAACCGTGCGGAAAACTGGAAACTGTGCCGAATATCAGATTTCAGACAGATTTTAACTGTTCAAATTCGGCCTTTACGGTTTATCCAATTATCAGCATATACGGTGCATTCTCTGCATTGCATGAATCGGTGACGTGCAAGGCGCGAGACTTGCGACGCAAATGCATAGGGCGGCACATTGTAAAGGGTGGCAAACACTAAAACAAATGTTTGAAATTTCGGGAGAAGGAATTACAAATGTTATTATATCTGAATTAAAAAATATTAATATAGATATTTAAATTATTCATGAGCAAGAATATGACAATGGCGCTACCATGAACGGAAAGATTTAAGGAATACAAAACCGTATTTTTGAACAGAACTCGCGAACTCAATTTATTCCCTGAGCTTGTCTGCAAAAAATTTATGCAGTAATTATGCAAAAATTTCTGCCCACAGAAGATAATTTAGAAAAAAATTTGGCCATTCCCCCTTTTACCGTTCACAAATCAATTAAAATGGTATATCTCCAAAACTTGGTATATCTCCAAAACTTCTGTTCCGAATGAGCTAAGATTTTGTCCGTAGACTTATTTCGAGATTCAGAAGAACCCCTCTCTTGGTTACTTATCATCATAATATAAGCGCACGTAAATAGGTACATTCTAGGGTCGTATATTCATTTAGTTCAACTGAGTTTTTTAAACGAGAGTTATTTTGTGAGGAAAAAATAAAACTGAAAAATGATAGTTCTTTTATGAGCTCTATAATAAAACATGAAAAATATAAAATTTTAAATATTTCATGAGTGAATGGAACAAGGACCACTTTGGTACACTTGAAATCCATCTGCAATTTGCAATTTAAAACTTCTGAAAATCCTTTAAATTTTTAAAAGAACATGTTATTTTCGGTCCATGCCATAAGCCTTTTAATAACCTAAAATAATATAACTATTCATTAAGACATTCATTTTAATGTGTCTTTTCATCACTTAAACTAATTTTGGCAAAACCGTTGTTCGAAGACGACGAACTCGATTAAGAAATTCTTAATTTTTCCAAGTCCTTGTTTTTAATAATATATTTCTTTTTTTTAATTTATTTATTTAAATTTATTTTATTCTCTATTTGAATAGATTCTCTTAATTTTTTTTTTTTTTACTGCACTTGGTTTCTCTGAGATTTTCTGAACTGATCTAAGTAATTACAGACTTATTATAACTAACTATTACTACTCTTATTACATAATTTTAGCCGCGAAAAATTGTTCAGTGAAAGTTGCCCAAAATGTTTTAAAATTGGGCAACCTATTCCTGAAATCTCATCCTGTCACCATTTAGCAAATTCAACAACGAACCAACGACATTGTTTGAATTTGTATCAAAATATAAAATTACTATCAACAAAAAACATGCAAAAAAAAAAAGATGTGTGTGGCCGCCACGCACGGTAGAAGCGAAACTTTTACTCAAAAATGGAATTGCTGAGAAGATTGCTAATTTATTTTATTAGCATCCCATCCATGAGTGCAGCCAAATGGTTAAAAAGTATTCTGCCTTCATACCAGTAGTAGTTGAAGAACTGTCTTTTTTCATAAAGCCAACTAGAATTTTCAACATGGCGATATCATGGGAAATATCAATTGTCCCTTTTGTTTATTGACAGTTACTGAAAACTTCAATATTCACGTACAGAATTCGATTGCAGTTTTTTTTTTTTACTTTCGTGCTTTTAAAAAAAAAGCACAAAATTTCACCTGCAGAAAGCACCCCAAAACCTTTGCTTCGCGGTCAGAAGCACTGACTTTATGCTGCCGCGCATACTTGTTTAGGTTAATCTTACCATGCCTACACAGTTAAAAATGTCGATGCGTTTTTCGGTACAAGATTTGCAACGTATTTTATGTTGCATTTGCGGCGATATTTCCCAGTAGTCCAAGTCTTAAAGAATTGATAAACGAATCATAAGCGATTTTTCTTCATCTTTGACGAAACATGCTGATTCGGCTATACATTTCATTCACGAAAATCCCATATAAAATTCCCACAAGCGCAATACAGAAAATTTGGGATTTTTCGTGCATGAATATATTACTGAATCGTTGCGAAAGTTTCGTCAACAAACAAGATAGAAATAGAAAAAAAAGTGTTTTCCGTTTTTATATAATCTTTGATTTTATTATTACACACAGATTATTTCCGATTTGTAATCTTTAATATATCAGTCATGCAGTCCACTAATACACCACGTTTTTAAAATGATATATATTGTAACTTTTAATGAAAAAATCACCCCGAAATATGAGCTTTTGTAGGAAAAACATGAACGAACACAGAGCAGAAAAGTTCAAGAGTTTTTGACAAATTTTTTAATGAAGGAATTCAAGCCGCCGGACGCGTTAAAAAATTTTCAACAAGAAATACAAAAGAGAATAGTTATCGATTATCTCATGTTTTTCTGTTTTCGTTGTTTCTTTGTTTTTTTTTAATGTTGACGAAACCAATGCAGATGAGTTAAAAAATTTTCTGCAAGTCTGGGTTATGCAGCAATTTTCTTTAATGTTTTTAAAAGCAGAGTAGGTAGTCTGGTAGCTCAGTTGGTAATGGAAGAAATTGTAACCATAAAGTTGTGTTTTCCAATACCGCAGCATGCGATTTTTTTTAATTTCGATATAAATGTGTGTTAAAAACAGCATTTGAATTACGAATAAATTAAATGCATTCGAATTTGAATTAAATTATATGGTATTTATATGAAAATTTACAGATCTAAGAATAAAACAAATTTTAGATCCAAAGTTGCATTCATTAATATTGCAGCATGTACTGTTCCTAAATCAATCAATGCAAGGCTTGATAGGGCGAAAAACGACACAAAACTGCACTGGAATCATATACGGAACAAATAGCATCTCATATCACAAAAATTGATAAGTGTGTTCCAACGAAATAAAACTAAGCAAAGCAGAAAAAAGGGAACAGGAATATATGTTATATAAGATATTTTCTGGAAAATTTCAACTCATCGATTTTAATATATATGGCAATTGTGATTCCAACATAAAAAGAAATTAAACGTCATTTTTAACAATATAGCTCATTATGTGTATGGGTTACGTCGTCGTGATCACGTGACTGTATTTGCAAAACAAATGTATCTAATGTCTCTTAGTAACTTGTTACACTTTCGCGCTATTCAAATGTTGCACAAAATTATTTTCACTGAGGAGCCTTCGTATCTTTTTGATATACTAACGTTTACTCACTCTACTCGAAATAACGTCATAATTTCGTTCAGGTACAGCAGACTAGTATCAGAAAGGCAATTCTTTATCTCTGCGGTTCGTCTTTGGAACAATCTACCAAGCAAGACTTCAACAGATGAGCAATGCAACGAGATTTCGAAAAGAATTTTTTAAGTACTTTTCACATAAAATGTGTCTTAGGTAAACCATTAAGGATACATTTTTTTCCAATTTTTTGTACTTTTTGTTAAACAACAACTATTTTTATTTGCTTTCATGTATCTTCATTTCTCTTTTTCTTCATTTTCTCTTATATTCTCTCTTTCATTCCTTAAAATTTAAATTGTTCCTTGCAATAATTATGTTTATTTTTTTAATAAGAACTATTATTATTCATAATTTGTTAATTATATATGTTTAACTTCTTATCATAATAAATCGTTTGTGTCCAACATTTTAAATGAAAAAGATGTCTTTCTTTAATGTTGGGAAGTCAAGATTTTATAAATAAATAAATAATTAATTGAAATACTATTTAGTTTTTGTAGCTGACCCTGAATAATTAATTATTAATTAATATTAAATTAATTAATTAATAAAAAAAATTTTCCTTAAAAAAATATATATATTAAATTGAAATATTATAAGCTTGCATACTTTGAAGCAAATAAACAAATAAAACAATTTAATCAACATTAGAACTATCATTTCGCCATCCAATTGCAAGGAATATTAGTGGTATTCGCTCTTTTGTGTATTTATGAATACACTAGTGTACTTCTGTAAAAAAATTACACTAAATACACATGCAACAACAAATACCATAGCTTTTGAAGTTACACTTTATGTGTTTCTTTACAACATTAAAAGATGATTGTAATGTAGTTGTATGTGTTAATTGTATCATTTTGACATTACTTGGCAGCATTCTTGGCACCATTTCTTCGTCACATCATATCGTTTTCTAATTAGAACTGTTTAAAATCCATCTGTAATGGAATCTGTAATGGAAAATGTTAAAATAAGGAAAAAACGTTCAATTGCCACCAGTGTAGCCAATAGTAGATACACTGCTGTGGAAGAAGTCACACACTCTTTCCCTTGTATTTATCGGTACAATTACAATCAGTACATCTAATACACGAAAGAGCGAATACCACTATTATTTGTCATATTTATAAACAACCTCCGCTTGTATGCTTTTCTTCCGTTAGCAAGAAGTACATTTTAGTAGGTAATGTTTAAATTTCTGCAAAAGAATTAGCAACAGTACCAAAAATTGAGCGTGATTACGCAGTAATTGTACTGATGGTGCTGAGTTTGAGCTACGCAACTAAATATGCTTTCGTTGCCCAGTGGTTAGAACAGCCACCTACGGATCACAGCATACTGTGTTCAAACCTCAGTGGAATGAAAAATGTGTTAAATGGCAATTTTTTCCTTTTTTATATAACTAGTGCGGCGAATTTCTGTGTTGTCGTTTTCATAAGAACCATTTCGTTACATTGGTTTTACCCCCCATCTAGCTCGCAGTATTGTTGTATACGCGGCTATAAAAGTTTCACTTCAAATACAACAATCATTGCTTACAGCACTCTTGTATTTTAGTTGTTGTAGAGCTGTTTCTCTTCAGTACAAAAGCAACATCGATAAACGCTTAGGCTGAGGTCAGACGATGATTGTTTGAACGGCGTTCGATATGTTTTGTTGTTGCTTTCAATGCAAAACTGTCAAATATCAGTGAGAGCGAGAGCGGATTATTATTATTATTAATTCAATGCTAAGCACACATGGCTTTATAACAATTAATATTAGACAAAATAAATATGATACAATTAATTTATGTACAATTAAATTTTATAAAAATGTCAAATTGTCAGGATTTCAGGTATATACAGTTGCAATCCGGTTAGCTTCTTAGTAGTAAATAGAATGGTTGATTAGAGCGTTGCTCCCATATGCCAGGCTAGACGGACGAGGTCGAGCTCATACATGTGCTAAGCAAGACAGACGAAGTCTTGCTCTAGATAATCAAAATATATCAATAGCGTGTATATGTATGTGCATATGGATTAGAGCACAGCTCACACATGTAAAGCTAGTCGTACGGCGTCAAGCCGGCATATGCCAGGCTAGACGGACGTGGTTTCGCTCTGGATAATCATATTAAGCTACACAGCTAGATTGTATAAGTTGTTACTAAACATCGCAGGAAAATATTAAGTATCCTTGGAAGGCATGA
Source organism: Coremacera marginata (assembly GCA_914767935.1). Taxonomy (NCBI): domain Eukaryota; kingdom Metazoa; phylum Arthropoda; class Insecta; order Diptera; family Sciomyzidae; genus Coremacera; species Coremacera marginata. Next base: position 91,235,398 of record OU612046.1, on the reverse strand, counting down.
TCCAGATTAGTGGCGGTACTGTAGATAATCTAAAATATTAAATTTAATTGAGTAAACGGATTCATTTAAAGAAATTGTATCTGAAACAAAATTAAAGTCTCCACAAGCGCTTCTAAGTGGTTCGTTTTGCAAGTAATTAGTTCTACAAAAGTTCGTGTAAAGTAACTCAAAAGATCTTTCAGGTTGGAGAGGAATATTAAAGTAAATTTTGCTCAGTAAATATTGACTGTCTACATATCCATGTAAAAGTTTGAAAATCCAAGTAGTAAAAGTAGGAAGATTTAAAAGTTGCAGACGATATTCATAAGGTGGTAGGTGACAATTAAAATTGCAGTAAAGATGGCTTAAGCAGAACAAAATAAACTTTATCTGAACTGATTCTATGTCGTCAATGTAACAACTATATCGAGGGCACCAAACAATTGAAGCATATTCTAAAATAGGTCGTACTAGAGAGGTGAATCGGGATCGAACGAAAGGCCGGTATGCATCGTAATGGCACCATTTTCTATAAAGGTGTCCAGCTCCTTGCGTACGCTGAAGATATTGATATTGTTGGCAGAACTTAGAGAGATGTTACCGCTGCTTTCGCCGCTATCGAAAAGGAATCAGCCAAAGTGGGTTTGACGATAAATGAGGGCAAAACAAAGTATATGCTGTCTACAAACAAGGGAGCGCGGCGTTTAGACTCCCACGTTTCATCCGGCAGCTATAACTTTGAAGTAGTCAAGGAGTTTGTATACCTTGGCACCGCCTTTAATAACAACAACGAAGTCAGCCTGGAGATAAAGTGAAGAACAATAATTTCTAATAGGTGCTACTAGGGGCTCAGTAAGTAACTAAGTTCCAGAGCCCTCTCTCGATCGACAAAACTAACACTCTACAAGACGCTCGTTCTACCTGTGCTGCTTTATGGCGCTGAGGCATAGGTAGTTTCGCAAACTGACGCAGCCGCTCTGGGGGTGTTCGGGAGAAAAGTTCTTCGAAAAATCTTCGGTCCTGTTCGAGTCGGCGATGACTATCGCATCCGAATGAACCACGAGCTGTATGAGCTCTACGAAGACATTGACGTAGTTCGGCGTATAACTGTGCAGCGACTACGCTGGCTGGGTCATGTCCATCGTATGGACGTCGAAGCTACAGCGAAAAAGGTGCTCTAGGCGAGGGTCGCTGGTCAACGACGACGAGGGAGACCATGCCTCCGATGGATGGACCAGGCTGAGGAAGCCCTAAGCGCACTTGATGTATCCGATTGGAGAAGGCGCGCGCAAAGCAGAGGCGCCTGGCGAGAGCTGATGAGGTCGGTCGAAATCCGGATACGGGTTGTTACGGCCACCTAAGTAAGTAAGTAAGTAGAGAGGTAAATAAGGTCTTTGTTATATAGGGATCATTTAACTCTTTTGCCCATCGTTTCATAAAACGTAAAGTACTATTGCTCTATTTATAATTTTATTAATATGAATATGAAACCGAAGTAAAGTATCCATAGTTACTCCAAGATCTTGAAAGACATCTAAAGACTCTAATGTGTGGTCACACATTTTATAAATACATGAGACAGGAGATTTTCGAGTGAAGGTCATGTGCTTGCATTTCTTCATCCTAAGATTCATACGACTCACATAGCACCAGCTATAAAGATGGCCTATGTCAGCTTGCAAGAGAACGGCATCATAAGCATTTTTGAAAGGATGAAATATTTTCACGTCGTCTGCGCACATTAAAACACTCGAATGCTTTATGTCACATGGCAAATCATTTATAAAAATTAAAAAAAGAAGAGGCCCGAGGTGGCTTCCTTGAGGTACACCAGAAGTGACAGGAAACGCATGAGATTGCATTCCATCTTACAAGTGCTGTGGGGAATCCAGCAAGAGATAGCTTTAAGACTAAGAGTTTATGATAAACAACATCAAAAGCTTTACTAAAATCAGTTATATAACATCAGCCTGTAAACCCTTTCCAAATTTCTCAATGGTTTTGGAAGTAAATTCAAGTAGGTTTGTAACCGTAGATTTTCCAGAAACGAATCCATGTTGGAGTGGAGACAATAAAGATTTAACACTATGTGATAATTGTGAAGTATTGATTGCTTCGAAAAGCTTCGGCAAAGCACTAAATTTTGCAATTCCACGATAGTTATTTACCAGACTTGTGCAACGGAATAATAAAAGACGACTTCCAGGCAACTGGAAAATAGGAAGATTTTAGTGAAGAAGAAAGAAGCAAAGTGATTGGAGTTACTATTGCATCACAGCAATATTTTAATATGCATGACGGTATATTGTCGTGACCTTTAAGTATGATAAAACCGTGTTAGTATCAATTATTGGGAGACAAACATCCCCAAATTGAACACTAAATGGACAGCTTAGATTATCATAGGATGAAAATGAATAGGTCGCTTTGAAAAAGTTAGCGAAAAAATTACAAATGCTATTCTCGCTATCCGATTCAACAGTTTTATATTTCATAAAAGAAGGATAGGAATCAATCTTGCGTTTTGTGTTGACAAAGTTCCAGAATGATTTAGCATCAGATTTGATATAAAAAATATCGTAAGATTGCTTGCATAATTGACGATACTTGTACTTAATAGAGTTATAAGAACCAAAATCTGTAATGCTATGAGTTTTTTGAAATTTTTTATAATGCATGGATTTTAAGTTTCTTAATTTTCTCAGTTTTTCAGTAAACCATACAGGACGAGATGCTTTTCGAGATGCTTTTACAGGATGAAACGGGCTTATCTCTGGGGTACTGATGATAGAAAACAATCATTGAGAGTTCTATTAAAAGCAGAGACAGCCAAATGAAGGTTATCTGGCGATGTTTTTTTATTAACGATATTTCGTACGGATGTCTAGTTAATATTAGATATAAGTTTTCAAACAAAACATAATTGGTTCTTTTAAATTAACTCAGCAGGAGGTTGAGCAATACGATTCTTTACAGATTGTTTTGGAAAATTAAGAGCAATTTCTAAAGTTTGATGGTACGGATCTTCAGGGAGCACGAGTGGATCTGTCCTTTAAACTGAAATAATATTGCTGTCGTCAAAATATAAAAGATCTAACACACGACTTTTCTTGTTAAAGTGGCTGTTTTATTGAAAAAGTCGTTGACTTGAAAGTTCATTTAAAAATGAATGAAAATGAGCATTCAGACGAAAGATTAAAGTCACCCATTATTAGAATGTGATCATGAGGCTGAAGTCTTAAACACACTTTATTTATCGAAACCAAATGTTTCAAATATACCTCCACGTTGGAAACAGGAGGAATATATGAACATGTTATATGCAGATTTAACGCACCATACTTTACAAGATCACAACAAAATTCAATATCAGATGCCTCAGGAATTATTATTTCTTGTGAGAAATAAGAAGATTTAACGGCAATTAAAACTCCACCGCTATTAAAAGAATTACCAGCTATGGCGTTTCTATCTTTGAGGCAAATATTGAAATTATTAGATAGAATTTCAGTATTTAGAGTATTAGGCTTAAGCCAAGTTTCACTGAAAGCAATTATGTCAAAAAGTAGGTTGTGGCTTAAAATATGTAAATATTTTAACTTTGTATTTAATCCTCGAACATTTTGATATAAGATAAGGAATGAAAGGCAACAATCTAGTTTGAGGTTGTAATCTAGAAATATATTCGTGGATCAACGTATTCTCAGGCCAAAAATCTTGATATAATACCGTATTAAAGAGATCCCCAGGCAAATTTATTTTAAAAGAAGATATAGTAAGCTCATAGTGGCGGCCGTGGCGTAGTGGGTAGAGTGTGTGACTCTTACGCCAGAGAACCCAGGTTCGAATCCTCCATCTGACACAGAAAATTTTTTCAATTGAATTCATTTTTCTGTTCGGCCGTCACCTCTCTGCAGACAATGGCAAACCTCAGAGAGTAAAAACTGCCATGAAAAGCTTCTTGAGAACAACATAAGCCGTTCGGAGTCGGCGTAAAACATGTAGGCTGTATTATTTTGAGAAAATCGGCACATCGATGACATTAAAGCTGCATTTTCTTAATTTTCATTTTGACGATTTTATCAAACAACTCCCTACCGAATCCGATGAGCAAGGAGAACAGTTTCACCAAACCACAATGCCCATGGAAAAACGGTACAAAGGCAAAAAACTCGACGCATTGCTTGCAGAGGTAATATCAATTTTATTGATGCATTGTTTTGCATTCCTTTTTTGATTTCTTTTCTAATTCATTCCAGGTATGTTGGTGGAGTCACAAGATCACCCTGTATGATGTTAATGAGGTATCTGAAGAAGAAAAAGCTGATGATGGAGGGCAGTCTGGAAGTAACGTGCCTGTAGACACCATAAGTTCTGAATCAGAGACAGATTCGGAAGATTCGGACGACGATTTGGATCCACAACTTAAGAGAGTGCGATTTGCAAGTCCAGGGCCATCAACATTATAAACATAATACGAATATTTTTTTTATAATTCTTGTGATAGCAAAGTATTGTAGTGCCATCCCTGCACAGACTACTAATCCCTACAACACTGAATCATTATTACTAAATATTCATGCTACTACTCTTTGTTACAACCCTAACTCTAAATGTCAACCCATACCACCTAAGAACTTAGATTAATAAAATCAGTAATAGTATAACAATGAAACCTGCAACATGCCTTTTCACTTACTGGAGAAGGCTTTATAGTATCTCAATGTTGAAGTAAAGAAAAAACAAATGAAATTAAAAAATTTTCGGGAAATTTTTCACTTCTGCGGCTACCTAAACGGTGTCATCATTCCTAGGAAGTTCATATAAAAAGTTATAAGATCTCATATATAAAAAGTTGTTTATTGAGATCTTAGGTTCATTTTTGTAGTTGATTTTTCCTTCAATTTTGAACGGTTTGCTACCTATGGACCTGAACAGGAGAAAAGTAAAAAAAAAGAATGGAATTTTTAAAAGTTTTTTGCGATTTTGACCTTGAAGATGAAGTTTTTTTTGATTTTATATGTTAACAATTTTTGTTCTTTATAACAAGAGCTACAACTTTGCCTCAGACAGTTAATTTAAAATTCCGAAGGGTTTGCAAGATATGAGCTTGAGAAAATGATCACTTTTTTCTAAAAATGACACCGAGGCCCCACTTCTTTGGGGGCCGATAAAAAAAAACCTGGAGGACTTTGGGCAAAACTGGGAGACAGGGGTCTTTTTTTTTTTGGTCTTTTATCACGTAGTGGTGTCCGTATATGGTTATTTGGCCATGAATTAAAAAACTACACACTGTGATATTGCGGCCATGCCCATTTTTTGTACATTGGCCCACAGTAATCATATAAACTATATTATCAAATCTTAGTCTTCTACGGCAAAAGCCGTCTGATATAAAGCATTTTTACTGATTTGTGGGTGGTAAAAGTGGGTGTGACAACGTTTATATTTACATAGTGACTGCCACTTGGATCCATAGCACCTGCATACCAAGATTCACTATCAAAACTTGAACATCTCAGAAATTAAAATGATTTCTGATCAGTAGGCGTAGATATAGAGTGACCAAGCCCATTTTTTGTAGTCACCGAAAGTAACCATCTGAACAAAATTACCAAATTTTAGTTTTATACGATTAAAAGCGTCTGATATATAGTATTTTTTGGTTTGTGACGATAGAGCCAATTTGGGTTGTATGGGAGGTACCACGCCCCCTTGTCCAAGCAACACCAAACTTCTCAGGAACACTCTCAGAATGTTGCTTCAGTATCCGTAAACATACCCACATCCATTTTTATATATATAGAAGACTAGCTTATACCCGGCGCGCTTCGCTGCGCTCACCGCTTATCCCCTAAAAGAGGGCGTAGCTTTAGTGAAGCCATGCTTTTATAGTAGCTTTAATGAAGCCATGCTTTTATAGTAGCTTTAGTGAAGCCATGCTTTTATAGTAAGTTCGTACCGAGTTTCTGTGACTTATTTCGAAAGCTATACCGAAAATTTGGGGTGCTGAAAAAGTACGATGTCCCTCGTTCAACGCCCATAAAATGTTACCAGTGGAATGGCATGTGTAAATTGAGGTCGAATACTGAATTCCGAGGCTGTGCGACCTATAATTCCAAAACTATTCGATATCGAAAATTTGAGCCGTATATAAGGTGCTTTTTATGAGCGGCACCAGAATTCACAGGAACAGTCTCAAGGCCTTGGTATAAAAATTGGCTTAGCGGCTTCAGTGTCTTTACGTGATATACGCATATACCCAAATAACGTTAATAAAACACGACTTGTTAGGCTTATGTGTTCTTTATTACTGATAGCTTAGTTTAGTATATTTCTTCTTTATTCTTACAATAGCTTAGCTTCTGTAGATAATCATTTTGATTGCACAAACAGCAAAATGCTGATCGTGTTGTTTTGTGCGAATTGCATTTTACTGCACTTCCCAAACTCAAAATGGGACGTTATTTGATACGTCACTCCTCCCCTCTTCGGGTTGGTTCACGTCCTCGTGAGCTTTTTTCTTTATTAAACATGTTTTGAATATAATTTTTATTTTTGAAAACTGAAAACAAATTAGAACACATACGATTAGGACAATTACAGTAAGTACAATTTGGACAACGTTATTATGTTTTCTTACTTCATGAAATTTAAGTTTTATATCTTTTGGACTGATATTTGACATTACAATTTTAGTTTCAATTTCATTTATATATGGAATATCAATAATGTCAGAATGTTGGTTATAAGACTCAAATGTTGCTTCTATTATAGTTATCTTACAATTAGAGAAATATATCAAATTATTATTTTTATCCCTAATTTCTAAATTATTACAATTATGTTTAACATTTGTTTCTTCTAAATTTTTTGTGACAATAATATTAGGTTCTACAAATAATATTTCTTTTTCATTATTTTCTTTGAATTCACATTTTGTTTTATTTTTGTTAAGTAAATGTTTAATACATCTGTCCACAATTTTTTTAATTTTATTTTCATCGATTTCAAAAATAACGTTTTCAATCAAGGTAAGTTTTTTATTACTTCTAAATATAAGTTCGGTATTATTATCAATTGGTGGAATTGGAATTATCTTAAAAATAGCATATGTTTTCATAGTCTTAGGAATTTGAGTAACAAAGTATAAACTTTCTTCATATTGCCAGAGCGACGTTTTGATGAATTCAAATTGTTTTGTATTAAGAGTAGCAATTTTATTCGAATCTATAAATTTTGGATTAAGAATACCATAACGGCTTAAGGAGAGACCTAGCTGAATTTCCTTCAAGTGTTCATAAAACCATTTGACATTGTCTAAAAATGTATCCACTATTATTTTCTTTATTAATTGGTTTTGCAATATGTTGGTGGCATTTTTAAGCTCTGTGACCAATTGGTTTTCTTGGTTTATGTGATCTAAAATGTTATGAACGTCATCTGTAGTTAATGACCCTGCTTCTAATGTTTCGAGTCGAGCTAACATATCTTTTTTGTCTTCATCGTCTAGAGTACCAAACAAAAACTTCATACTACTACCAATAACATTTATAAGACCCCTTTTATGCCTAACATGGAATAACTTTTTCTCTATATTAGCAAGTTTTAAGAATTTTGAAATCATACTAGTCTGCAGGAACGTGTTTTCTTTATACTTGTTTTCTAAGACTAAATATGCTAATTCAATTTCTGTTTTGTTAATGATAGTTATAAATTCCTTGTATTCGGTGGGGAGGTCAGTTGTGCCTTGCTGTAAGATAACGTAACGTTAGATAACGTAAGATCCCTTATTGTTGTTTATTTCACGAACTTGTACCGTCTGATCTGTTGTCGTTGTGGTTAATATCGTCATTAGTATTAGCCATACTAGTGTGATCAGCGTCTTCCTGGCCACTTTCGTTCCTGCAAGAGTTTATTTTATAAATTTTCTTTTTACGTTTAAAGTGTGATTGATATTTTTTTGATAAACTATTTTTAAATTTGACAACATAATGGTCATTATCAACTTCATTAGTTTTTGGCATTGTGTGGACCTTTTTAAATGGGTTATGTTTTTCACCTAGTCTTTTCTGCGTTTTCTGCGTCTACAAATTCTTTATCAATATCGTATTCCTTCTATTTTAATTTATTTTATTGATCTTACGTTGTTTTTCTAGTTGGGTTTTATAAATCGGAGTATATTTATTAAAAAATATATTGCAAGGTGTCTGTCCGGTTGTTGAGTGGCTGATTGTGTGATTGTATGTAAAAACGATTTGTTCCACTGCATAGTGTTTTGTTTCTTTGTCTTGGCAAGTGTTAATAATTCTTAATTTTTCATTAAGTGTTTTATGTTATCTTTAAATGTCTGCTATACCTGTTTTTCCAGTAGTAATTTCTAAGTTAATGCTTAAATTTTTAAACCATTCTAGAAGGTTAATACTAATTAGTCCACTGTCTTGATTTGTTTTCAATTTTCGAGGTGGTCCCATCGAGTTAAAGACCTTCAGTAAAGCCCTCTTCGCTTCTAGCCAGTTGGAATGTTCTAGCTTTTCTACCATAGAGAATTTAGAGTGAACATCGATACAAGTTAAGTAAGCATCACCATCCCATTTTCAAATATCTATTACGTATTTTTCCCTTATCTCATAAGTCGGGGAGTTATTTTAAATGGCATTTTGTGATAGATGTGGTCGTACTTGCATTCATTGCAAATTTGACATTTATTAATTACTAGCTTATACCCGGCGCGCTTCGCTGCGCTCAGCGCTTATCCCCTAAAAGAGGGTGTAGCTTTAGTGAAGCCATACTTTTATAGTAAGTTCGTACCGAGTTTTATTGAGTGTGACTTATTTCGAAAACTATACCGAATATTTGGGGTGCCGAAAAAGTACCACGCCCCTCGACCAACGCCCATAAAATGTTACCAGTGGAACGGCAAATTAAAAATTTGTAAATTCAGGTCGAATACTGAATTCCGAGACTGTGCGACCTACAAAAAAAAACCAAAACTGGTCGATTTCGAAAATTTTAGGTGTATTTAAGGAGCCTTTTACGGTCGGCACCAGACTTCATAGGAATCCTCTCAAGGCTTTGGTATAAAAATTGGCTTAGTGGTTTCGGAGTCCTTAAGTGATATACACATATACCCACATTACATACATTAAGTCGCCTCACGCTTCTTAGAAAAAAAAGTTGCTTAGTCCGGTTCTTCAAAATAATCCATGGCTTATGTTACGATGATCCCCAAAAAATTTCGACTAAAAATATTGCCTGGTATGGTAGTTAAAAAAAAAACAAACGGTCAGAAATAAGAGTAATGAAAAAGTTCTTTTGCATCAAAAATCTTCAATTTTTTCCGTTGGACCAAAGATAATACAGATTTTTATGGATTGTTTTAACTTTTTTCATATTATTTTCACTAAAATTCAAATTAATTTTTTCCCATACTACTTTTAGTCAAATAAATTGTAAAATGTAAAAAATGTGTACATTTTTTTGTAATTTCATTCAATTCAATTCTTCACTTTACACTATATTTTATCATGAATAGATAATTTATTTAACCAAAAGTAACATGGCAAGACAAAATAACTATTAAGTCTGACCGTTTGTTATTAAGAACATAAGAAGATCGGACAATGTCCTTTCAAGGGCTGAAATGGCCATTTCGTTTTTCTTTTTTTTTTATTTCAAACTATTCCAGCTACTGTCGAAATATTTGGGGGATCATCATAACAAAAAGCGTTATTTTGAGCAACCGACCCAAACACCTTTTTTTTTTTGTGAGGAGCCCTAGTATACAAACAAACATTTAGGCATGGCAACATTTATATGTATAGTGACCGCCACTTGGTCTTATTGCACCTACATATCAAGTCTTACTATCAAAACATGTACAGCTCAGAAATTACAATGATTTCTGAAAAGTCGGCGTAGATAAAGTGCGACTTTTACTGTAAATTTTGATTTATATACTTTCACGGATTTGTGGGCGTGACAAAATTTATATAAAAAGTGACCGCCACTTGGACTTATAGCATCTGCATACAAAGTTTGACTATCAAAACGTTCACATCTCAGGAATTTAAATTATTTCTAACCGATAGCCCTGGCAGCTAGTGCTTACTTAGTTAAATTGTTATACTTAATAAATTGTATACTTGTTAAATTGTAATACTTGTTAAATTGTAATTAACTATAATATATACATAAATAAATAAATTAAATAAAATTATTGCTGAAGAGTGGGTACAGATATAGTGCTACCATGCACATTTTTTGCAAAGCTGTCGAGAGTAAGCGTATGAACTTAATTACCAAATTTTAGTATTTAACGATGAGAATTGTCTGATTTATAGAAGTTCTATTGATTTGTGGGTAAAAAAAGTGGCGGCCGTGGCGTAGTGGATAGAGTGTGTGGTCCATATGGGATAGAACCATGGTTCGAATTCCACCGGACACAGAAAGTTTTTTCAATTGAATTAATTTTTTAGTTCGGCCATCACCTCTCTGCTGACAATGGCAAACCTCAGAGAGTAAAATCTGCCATGAAAAGCTTCTTCAGAACATAAGCCGTTCGGAATCGTCATAAAACTTGTAGGTCCAGTTCTCGATCATTTGTGTTCAAACATTCCACAACACGCACAACACAATTCATCATAAGAAGCTCGGTCAAAGTCCTTTCAAGGGCTGAAATTGGCCATTTCGAGTTGTTTTTTTTTTATTTGCGGGTGGTACAAGTTAGCGTGGCAAATTTTATATACATATATTGACCGCCACTTAGAGCACCTGCGTATGAAGTGTTACTATCAAAACGCGTACAACGCAGGAATAAGCATGATTTCATGATGATTTCAAGCCCATTTTTAACAGTTGCCGATAGTGACCTTATGTACAAAATTACCAATTCTTAGTCTTCTACGGTAAAAGCCGTTTAATATAAAGCATTTTTACTGATTTCTGGGCGGTTAAAGTGGACGTAACAACATTTGTATATACATAGTGACTGTCACTTGGATCCATAGCACCTGCATACTAAGATTTCCTATCAAAACGTGTACAACTCAGGAATAAGCATGATTTCGAGAAAGTGGGTGTAGATATAGTGAGGCCATGCCCATTTTTTGTGCATTGGCCGACAGTAATCAAATAAACTAAATTACCAAATCCTAGTCTTCTACTTTTTTACTGATTTGTGGGCGTTGAAAGTGGACGTGACAACATTTATATATACATAGTGACTGCCACTGGGATCCATAGTACCTGCACACTTAGATTCACTATCAAAACGTGTACAGCTCAGGAATAAGCATGATTTCGATAAAGTGGGCGTAGATATAGGGCGGACATGTCCATTTCTTGTACACTTGGCTGACAGTAATAATTAAAACTAAATTACCAAATCTTAGTCTTCTACGGCAAAAGCCGTCTGATATAAAGCATTTTTATTGATTTGTGGGCAGTAAAAGTGGGCGTGACAACGTTTATATTTACATAGTGACTGCCACTTGGACCCATAGCACCTGAATACCAAGATTGACTATCAAAACGTGTACAACTCAGGAATAAGCAAGATTTCGATAAGGTGGGCGTAGATATAGGGCGGACATGTCCATTTCTTGTACACTTGGCTGACAGTAATGATTAAAACTAAATTACCAAATCTTACTCTTCTACGGCAAAAGCCGTCTGATATAAAGCATTTTTACTAATTTGTGGGCGGTAAAAGTGGGCGTGACAACATTAATATTTACATAGTGACTGCCTCTTGGACCTTTAGCACCTGCATACCAAGATTCACTATGAAAACGTGTACATCTCAGGAATAAGCATGATTTCGATAAAGTGGGCGTAGATATAGTGCGACCATGCCCATTTTTTGTACATTGGCCGAGAGTAACCATACGAACTAAATTACCAAATCTTAGTCTTCTACGGCAAAAGCCGTCTGATATAAAGCATTTTTACTAATTTGTGGGCGGTAAAAGTGGGCGTGACAACGTTTATATTTACATAGTGACTGCCACTTGTATCCATAGCACCGGCGTACCAAGATTCACTATCAAAACTTGAACATCTCAGGAATTAAAATGATTGCTGAAAAGTGGGCGAAGATATAGTGTGACCACGCCCATTTTTTGTACAGTCACCGCAAGTAACTATCTGAACAAAATTACCAAATCTTAGTTTTATATGATTAAAACCGTCTGATATATAGCATTTTTTTTGGTTTGTGGGCGATAGAGCCAATTTGGGTTGTATGGGAGGTACCACGCCCCCTTGTCCAATCAACACCAAACTTCACAGGAACACTTCCAGAATGTTGATTCAGTATCCCTAAAAATTTCATAAAGTTTGGTTCGGTGGTTTTTGAGTCTATACGTGATATACACACATATCCACATACCCACATACATACATTCATTTTTATATATATAGATAGACGATATTTCGGCAATATATCTAGGGTAATAGTATTGTTTTCTGAATTCTTTTTGTACCTTATCTATTCCTTGGTGTAATCCTTCCAAGTGTGTTCTTAAAATAATTTCTTTAAATCTATCATAAGAAGTGACATCTTCCATAATTTTCATAGCTCTATAAGTTTTATGAGTCGGTGATTGTTTAATTAATTGAACATAAATTGATTGGCAAAATATAAAATCCCTGTCATTCTCAAAAAATACCTCCCATATAAATAGGGACGGAAATATTTTGTTGCCCAAACAATCGCAAGTAATTCTTTTTCTGTCGTTGAGTAGTTAATCTCATGTTCATTGAGAGTTCTACTCACAAAACAAATACGGTGACCATCTTGACTGAGAACCGCGCCCATTGCAAAATTGGATGCATCGGTTGTCAAGGTAAATTTTTTATCGTAATTGGGATATTTTAAAATGGGATCAATGATAATGAGGGTTTTTATGGTTTCTACTGCTTTGATATATTCGCTATCGCAGTATGTAACTTTTTCGTCCTTTTTTAGGCATTTTGTAAGCGGTTTGGTTATCGTTGCGAAATTTTTTATAAATTTCCGATAAAATCCTGCAAGACCTATAAATTGATTAATATCTTTCTCGGTTTTTGGTACAGGGAAATCTTGAATAGCCTTCATTTTAGATGGGTTTGGCTTAATGCCATTTGGGGTAATGATGTGGCCTAAAAACTCTGTTTCACGTTTTAAAAACTCACATTTGTCTAATTGGAGTTTTAAGTTTGCATCCTTTAATTTTTTGAAAACTTTTTCTGGCGATGTTATGTGCTCTTGCAATGACGTGCTGAATATAATGACATCGTCTAGATATACTAGACAGTCAACACCTACTAGTTCTCCTAAAACTGAGTTCATAAGCCTCTGGAATGTGGCAGGCGCATTCTTGAGGCCGAATGGCATTCGAAGAAATTCGTAATGACCATCTTGGGTAGAAAAAGCTGTCTTTGCCTTACTTGATTCGTCCACTTGCACCTGGTGGAAACCTTTGGTCATGTCTAAGGTGGTGAAATAAAGACAACGGCCTAGCTCATCTAAAATATCGTCAATGTTAGGAGTGGGGTATCTATCGTCGATGGTGATGTCATTCAACTTACGCGTCTATTTTTTTGGGCACTACCCATAGTGGTGCCGAATATGGTGATTGGCTGTGTTGAATTATACCTTGATCGAGCATTTCTCTAATCTGCCTGTTTACCTCCGATTTGTGGATCTGGGGGTATCGGTACGATTTAGCATAAATAGGGTTCTCGTGTTTGGTGATAATTTTATGTTTGATAACATTAGTAAAACTTAGTCCATTTTCATTGGAGTGCATTAATGATTCATATTTTTTCAAAATTATTTCCAAACACTGTTTTTCTTCCATATTTAAATGGTCCGTTCTAAATTAACTTTTTCTTTCGCTTTTATTTTTTAAATGTATCCCTGATTCTTTTACAATATTGTCATATTCAGAATGTTCTTCATTCTGGAATTTATAAGTTTCACCGCCTAATACTAATACTTGTTTTGATAAATCTATAACGGCATTTAATTGTTTAAGTATATTGTATCCTATTAAGCCATCGTATCTTTTAAAAAATTCAAATATAAAAAATATTAACTTTTTATTATTTTGGTCATAAATTTCCTGAATTTTATTTAAACAGACACTTCCTGTGGCGGTTTGTAATTTAATAGGGTCTACTTGTTTAGCTGTAGAGGGAATGACGTTGGTTCTTACAAGGTTTACAGAGGATCCTGTATCTACAAGGAATTTAAATAACTTATTCTCAATTTTTAACTTTATTATTGGAAGTGTTCCGAGGCTCGCAAATGAAAATTTTGGGTGTCTTGCTCCATTGGAACTGGTGCACCATATCGTCTAATACGTGACTGGTTCGAATCGTATTCTCTCCTACGCTTGAAAGGTTGGGTTGTGTTAAATTGTTGGTATTGTTGCTGAATCTGATTGTCATGAGTTGGTGGAGTGTATTGATTCCTAAACTGTGGGTACGATCGTTGTTGATATTGTTGATAATTATTTCCAAAATTTGGATTTGGATTAAATCTATTTAACGAAAATGGGTTGTTTATATTAGGTGGATATTGATAATTTTTGTTTGATAAACTTGCATTTTTAGGAATTGTATCGTTTGAAACTAATTCATTGTTCTCCCGCAACACTTTTATGGCTTTTTTAAAATCAGTCACAAGATTTGCATTTAAAAGAGCAGTGAGGTGGTTTGGAAGTTATTTTTTTAATATTTTGAGGCTTGTCAAATCTGTCTCGGTATCTAGAAATTTTTGAGTTTGAGCTGTTTCGCTACTTATCTTAATACTATCTTTCATTTTACAAACTGCGGTATTTATCTCGTTGCATAATTGTTTCACATTTATTTTAAACTTAATATTATTTAATTCTAGTATTTGTGTAGATATAGGAGTTGACTCACTAAACTCGTCGATTAACAATTGTTTTAGCGTGCTCCAATCACTTGGCTGCTCAATCCTCGCAACTAGGAGTGCCGGTCCTCGTAGTAGTCTCAGTATACAGTTGAAATAAAGTTTTTTCTCATCTTGTGGTATGTTGTTAAGGTTTGTGGTAATCCCCTCCACGGTTGGAAGAGGCTTATGTGCTCTAGTATTATGTTTCGGTTTTCCATAATTTTTTCGGGTTCTTCAATTTTAATTCTTTCAAATAGTTCTGATAATTCAGTTGTCACCAATATTTTTATTTTTCAACAATAATTAAGTTACGTTGTGTTGTGTTTTTCGCTTAACTTTAATCCGATCTATGTTAATTTTCGTATAACATTTGGTTTGTTTAAGCTTCATGTTAATTTTCACTTAAAACTTGGTTCGTTTTAAACCGACTGCGCCAATAACGTTAATAAGACACGACTTGTTAGGTTTATGTGTTCTTTATTACTGATAGCTTAGTTTAGTATATTTCTTCTTTATTCTTACAATAGCTTAGCTTCTGTAGATAATCATTTTGATTGCACAAACAGCAAAATGCTGATCGTGTTGTTTTGTGCGAATTGCATTTTACTGCACTTCCCACACTCAAAATGGGACGTTATTTGATACTTCACTCCCACATACGTATATACATTAAGTCGCCTCACGCTCCTTAGAAAAAAAAAGTTGTTCAGTCCGATTCTTCAAAATAATCCATGGCTTATGTTATGAAAATCCCCAAAATATTTCGACTAAAAATATGGGCTGGTATGGTAGTAAAAAAAAACAAACGGTCAGAAATAAGAGTATTTTATTTATTTATTGCAAAACTTGACAAATAAGATTAATGCTTTTGATTGCCATATTGGTAAGGAAATAACAACAAATATAATGAATAGCATATTAAAATTACACAAGTTTTTGACAAATTGCATTTAAAAGCAAATAAAAATGTAAATTAAGGAGAAAAAACTAAAAATAATTTTACAAATATATTAAAAAGTTATGTATGAAATTAAATCAATAATATAGATAAGGGAAAAAGATAGAAAAATATAGTTTTATAAAAGAAATAATAGGAAAATGGATAGATATATTTAGGAAAAATGTTAAAAAACTAAATACTTAAAGGCATTACTATTTGAAATATTTTTAATGTTGATAGGTAATGAAATCCACGATCTGATTGCGCTTACAAAAAACATTCTACTGGAGTTGATAAAATTAAATCTAGGGATTAATAGATTCAAGTTTCTGCTTGATCTGCAAAAGGAGAGGTTTTCAAAGAAATAGCTAGGGCTCTGCGTATAAATAATTCTATGCAAGAAAATGCATCTTCTTGCTTCTATATGGCTTAATACACCCCATCCAAGTAATTTCTTCGCGAACATAGATATATGATCAAATTTTCTTAGGCCAAATACGTAGCGGGCCGCATTATTAAAAGCAACCAAAAGCTTATGTGCCGACCGCGAGTCGAGCTTACAGTATACTGCGTCAGAGTAGGTAATTATTGGCAGCAGGAGCTGCAATACCAATTTACGTCTTATTTCAACTGGCACAAAGCTTTCAGTTACTCTAAGACTGCGTAACTCAAAATACAGTTTTTTGACGCACGAGTTAATATGATCCTAGCATGACAGCGAGGAGTTTATTACATTCCCAAGGTTGGTTACCCTACTGACAAATTTAAGCTCAACGCTATTGAGAATAATTGGGGGCAAGTCTTGAATAATTAGTAGGTCTTTCGTGATAGGCAAAACATACGATTTTAAAGGGTTTAACATAAGCATATTTGCATTCGCCCAATCAGCTACCTTATTTAAATTCTCATTAACCCTAACACAAAGGTCTTCTAACAGACCAATTGGCCTGGACATATACAACTGAAGGTCATCAGCATACGCGTGCATTTTAACATGGTTGCACTTGCTCAAAATGTCATTGATAAACATTGTGAATAACAAAGGGCCAAGTACTGAGCCTTGAGGAACCCCACTACTGGTTCTTTTAAACGTCGAAACATTGAATCCAATTCGAACTCTCTGAGATCTGTCAGAAAGGTAGCTTTTTAACAGACGTACAGCAGCATCAGAGAAGCCAAAGTTTTGCACAAGTTTTCTACATAAAATTGAATGACTGACTTATCGAATGCTTTGGAGAAGTCTAGCAGACAAAGTAGAGTTATGTGACCCATATCATAAGGAACTCTAATATCGACGAGTATTTTGACCACCGCTGTCGAACAGCTGGGACCAGGACGAAAACCGGACTGTAGATTGGACATAAGGCCAAACGTTCTGATATGGCTAGAGATCTGCTCAGTAGGGATATGACTTTTTTGCAACCTAGTATGCCTGTATCGTAATTGGATGTACTTTTATGTGAAAAGAATGGATTGATGTTTCATTTGAACATATTTTGAAAAAAGGTCACCCCCAAACCAAAAAAGCGAATTTTCAATATGTGGAGTAAATGTTTCTCAATATTAAGGGCCGAAGATGTTGTAAAATAGTTGTACTCCTATTCTTATTTCATTTATTTATGAAACATGTGATGTGATATAACAAAAAATATTATGTGATAAATAATTATAAATTTATTACAAAATTAACACAAAGCCTCCAGGGGTCACATGATGCTCTTTTCTGATAAAGAGTCTAGCGCTTATTACTTAGAATGAATCGAAGTTGCAGTTTGACTTTCTTTCTGCAAGAAGCATACAGGTCTTGCATCACCTTGATTGCACGTTCAGCTATCTGATTACTTCGTGGTATGTCCATGACGGATGGCTCTTTCTTCCAGTGATTTTTGAATGACTGCAATGCCTTTTTGTAAGGCTTCAATACATCTGATAAATTCTTGAAGTCATTCTTATTGTACTTCTGACGAACTCCGCCAGGAGTTCTGCCTGCCTGTCCCAAGCCAGGATTAAAGGAGGGTTGGTATGGGATACGTCCCATACTGTAAAAGTAGAGCCAACCAAGAGCTTGGGGTGGCGCCCATCTTGGTAGCAGGTCACTGTATATATTATTGTGAAAAAAGCCTGCGAAGGTATAGCAATGAACCTAAAAATTTGTTAGCACGGGGATAGTCAAACTCGTCAAAGAAGACGACCCTATCTATCCACGGCAAGGAGACATCTGAGAGATGTAAAATTGGGTGAATGAATTGAGGTGTATACAAAATGAATGCACATATATTCGATGCTTTATTTGTTGTTTTAACAAGAGCTATAGGCACTTCTTCCATGGTAAGTGAATATAAATTTCATGCCTGGATTGAAGTTGCCAGTCATGAGTAATTTAGTGCTCAAATTGGACACGGCCAAATATAAAAACCCAAATGAGTTTTTTGCCTCCTTGCTGGGATGTTGTGGAGCTTCTTTGACGGGACCGAGTTGCCCAGGTGACTATCATGGGTTGGCCCTTCGGGGAGACTCGTGCTGGCTGTGGTTGTGTATATGCTACACAGGTCTAAATTGACTGGCGGGGTCGCGCAATGGTACGACCGGGCTGGCAAACCTGCTTAGTATGCAAAAGATTGGATAGGTCTTGTCTCCACCAGTGGATGGATGGAAGTACGTCGCTACGGAAGTCTAAACTGGTACTACTATTGGAAGCTTGCTTTCGGTAGTAGGGCACTGGGTGATGCTTATTATACCCTAGGTCTTTGATGACTTAAGGCTACATGTCAGGTGTGCAAAGAAATTATCGAAATCCTTCTGTACTTCTGACGACAAAACCAATATTCTGCCCACTCATATGAAATGAACCTGCAAACCTTCTCCAAATTCCTTCTCGCTTCAGGTATAAGAATGAAAGCCAGAATGGCGAGAATGGCTCTTGAATTCCATCTAGCATTGCTCATGTTAGGAATGTTCTGAAAGTGAATCAGACGGAAGTTCCTTTGTTCTTCATAGAATCTGAACACTCTTGTTAAATGGTACAAAAACTTCATATCGTCTCTCCACCCTGATTTATCAAGAATTTCTTCAGTTCCATTCACAAACTTATCTTCCAGTTCATCATACTTATTCAACAGTTCAGACACAAATGGGTATTCAATGTTTGGAGATTTGGTATCACCCCCAAGTTCTTCGTCCATCACCAGACGGAGAATCCTGTCTAGTACATGATGCTGACAACCGATAAATTGTGGTATTGTGGCACCCTTTAATTCAAACATACGTTGCAACTTTACAACAACTCCATTTCTCTTCCCAGTATTGACGTTTGTTGTATCAGTAATGATCATCTTAATAGAATTCCATAAATTGTATTCATCAATAACTTTGGTAATTTCTTCAAAAATAGTTTCCGCTTTACCATCTTTCAAAAGCAGTGCATCAAGTTTCACGTCAGTTCTTTCATTCTGAAGTACAACTACCTGATATTCGTGACCATCTATTCGTTTGCCGTCAAAGTGTAAGGACCACTGTTCCATTTGAAGTTGTTCCAGCATTTCTTTTTTTATTTTAGCTGCTTCTTTAAATGTGGACTTGTAAATTCCTGATTGACTTGGAGTTGGAATATCAATACCTTGTTGTGATAATTCATTGTATATTTTAGCAGCTTTCTTTGTGGAAACTCCACTTGATATAACCATATTTACAGCAAATTTACTTTTGTAGTGCTTTCTAGTTTGTATCTGAGTGTCCAAATCATCGTCTTTATCACTGTCGTCTTCTTCATTATCTTCACTCTTACTTTTGCTGTTTTCAGATTCAGTACCACTGTCTGTGGGAGACATGACTTGTGATGTTGAGGGTATTGCTGTTCCAGACTGGAATTTTCTTCTCTTGGAAGGGTGAATGGTGTCTTTACTTGCCACTTGTCCAGTTGAGAACCCCACCTGTCCTTTACTTTCTTTTTGTAGGTGGTATAGACGTTTATCTTCCGAGGATAACCACTGGCCATTCACTTTCGTAATGTCAAATAGTTCATTGAGAACATCATAGTTTCCACGCTTGACACATTCATCATAGACCTTTAGCACCTTCATAAGCTTTGCTCTTATCACTTGATCAGACACATGTGGAAAATTCAGTTTATTTTCCCACAATTTTATAATTTCCGTAGAAATTTGAACTATTCTTTCTTTTCTTCCTTTAACACATGCTCCAAGAAACTGGTATCTGCCTACGATCTGCAATTGAAGTGGTATTCTAGATTTTGTATCGAGTGAATGTTCTTCTACAGCCACGTTTCCTCTTTTTCTGTGTGAATCCTGAAATCTCACCAAATTTTTAGTCCAAGTCTCCTTGTTGTTTATTACGGTGGTATGACTTTTTTTGTGAGACATCGTATAATATGATAAAATAATAGAAATAAATTTGAACAAGCACAAAACACTGGCACTGATGATAGAATGTAATGTGGTATATAATATGGTAGTGTAGTTTATTTATTTCTAAGGCAAAAAAATAAAATTAGTGAACTTTAAAATATCACTTAATTATTTCACTTCTTACCGCAATCTTTATTCCCAGCAAACTGATTGCAAAAATCAACCATAAAAACTGCCTAAAATCTGCTTGCATGGAAGTGTAACAGTTTTTTTTCTAATTGTTTTTGTTCTCAGTACGTGGTACTGTCAAGTGGTGTGTGTGAGGAGTAAGGTTGTAAGTTGTAAACAAATAGTAAGAGAAAGAGAAATAGGAAATCAAATTATCATTTACGGGCCATCAAAACAAACAACAGAGATTAATGATCTTAAGGCCGCGTAAATGATCATTTGATTTTCAAATCAAATTTTTATTTTGGGGGTGACCTTTTTTGCTTCCAGAAAGGTATTTTGGCCTTTTTTAATTAATTTAGGTAAAAGTTCATCACTTTATGATACAGGAAACATTTTATTTGAAAAAAAGTCAAAAAGTCATATCCCTACTGCTCAGCCATAAGTCACTCACAAGCTTTAGACAGAGAAGAAAGTAGACTTATTAGTCGAAAGTCGCATGGTTGACAAGCAAGCTTTTTTAAGCAATGGGAATGATAGTCGCCACTTTCCAAATTTCAGGGTAGCATGAGGTAGTGAAACAATGGCTGATAATGTGGGTAAGTGGGCTAAGAACAAAAGGCAGTATAATTTTCAGAAATTTTATGGAAATGCCATCCTGAAGCATTTGATTTAACTTAGTTCAGGCAGCGAGCCACGTCCCTCTCATTTACTGCATTGAAATCAAATTCGTTATTGGATAGATATGTTACTATTAATAGGATTATAAACAGGCTTGAGCAAATTGGGATTGTCACATGTAGCAACAAAAAAATCAAAAAACAGAATTTTTTGACAAACTCCAATACCCTTTAAATTGTTCCACAGCTGTTTCGTAGGCAGCGAAGGATCTAACTTGGACATATAAAAACTAGATTTAGACAGCCTCGCGGCTGAGGTAGCCTCATTCCTTGCCTTTTTATGTGCCACCCAGTTTAAAATAGTTGGATTGCGCTTCCACTTACTTTAAGTTTTGAAAAGTTTTTTTACGGCTTGTTTCACAGACTGTGTGAACCAGGGGCAAGAGCTGTTAATAGAGCGACGCGTGCGTACGGGAACGTGCATGCCAAAGAGATTATTACTTTTGTTGATAAAAAGTGTAATTTCTCATCGACTGAACTTAAGTGCCAACAATCCGTCCAGTTTGTTAATGTTAAGTCATTAAGCAAGGAAACATGATCAATTGATCAAAAATCGCGGTTAGAGAAAGAAGTTCCGTATTTCCAGAGACCAAAGGCAAGGTACAGACATTTAACGTGCAAAAAATGAGATCATTATCAGATAAAAAAGATAGCTGATCAAAGAGTAGAAGAGATGATGGATCGGATACGACAAAGATGTCTAGTAGACTTGGACAAACATTGATTCCAAATCGAGTTGGCATCGTCCTATTGACTACACTAAGACCAACTTCCGATATACTGTCAAGAAACTTTTTTTTTGCCACGCTATCAATGGACACCAGATTTATATTAAAATCCCCACATAAGATGAAATGTTCATAGTCGATAATACTATTGGACAATGATGTGAACAAGTGCTCAAGACTACAATTCCGATTAGGATTGTACACGCAGGATATTAGAACTTTATTGTTGTTACCCAATAAATCAACATTTAAATACTCCACCTCAGATTGGCATGACATACTTATAATTTTTGTTTTAAAAAAATCTTTGCAGAAAATTGCAACCCCACCGCCTCTCTTGTTAATTCTATCATGACGTAAGAGTCGAAAATTGTTTATATTATAATAGGAACTACTTACATCCGCATTGAACCAGGTTTCCGTTACGCATATTACATCTACAGATGAATCCTCAAATATATGCTTTACATAATCCAGTTTTAAACCATTCAGGCTTCTTGCATTAAAATGCACGATTTTTAGGCTTGATTTCTGCCTACATAAAATTTCCACAACAGTTTTATGATTCTCGTTAGCGGCAAAATCGGACGTGCTTAGATCAGACATTGTAAAATATTAGAATAGCCCTGAAAGCATTTAGAAAATCCAAAGAAGAAGTAAAGATGTGAGAAAACAGACAAATAAGAGATGATAAAGAAAGAATTAGATAATGATAAAAGAATAATGATAAAAACTCAGACATATGTAGAGCCGCAACACTATTCATTTTCGATTTCGATGACATCAGGAGCAGATGAGATTCTGAAGAGTTCAGCTTCATTGTTGATTTTGATACAATCGTCATCCTTGGAAAGTCTGACGAACACAGACCCACGAGTAGTAAATGCATTAAATATTGATTTCCTACGCTTACACGCGATCGCTGCTTGCAGAAGTTTTCTGGTATCAATAGAGAGGCTCACATGCAGGTGAACATTTTTATTGGAGTCCAGACCTGCATCTCTAAGGTTGATTGCTCTTTTCGCTCGCCTTCGATATGCACCAAAAGCCTTCGGAGCACGATTCCTAGCAAATGGTGAGTAAAATTTTACTATTAATACTGGATGTGCGTAATTTGATTTATTTTTGATTTAGATTTGATCTAGGCTTAACCCGGAAGATATCCTTTATCTGTGGCGACAAAAAATCTATGGATCGACATATAAGGTTGGAAGTACTCTTCAAGTTGTCACCCGACGTGAATGGCACTCCAAATAGAACCGCATCCGATAAATACACTGTTGTTGTTGTTGTTGTTTTTGTTGTTGTTGTTGTTGTTGTTGTTGTTGTTGTTGCTGTTGTTGTTGATGCTATTATTGTTTAAGTTGTTGTTATTGTTGCTTAAAATTTGTTCAGCAAGGACATAGCAGCGCGTGGAGAGAGCACTGAGCTGAGCTTCTAGTGATGTTATTATCAGGGAGAATATATTATACAGAGAGGTCTCAGAGAGGAATATATTATACAGAGAGACATTTCAAAAATTCACTCAAATATTGTGTTTTAAGCGAAGCGCCCGTTAGCGAACATAGCAGCGGCTGTGTTCTACAACCGCTGTTATGGATGCTGCTGTTATTTCTACAAACAGTTCGTGTGTTTGTTGCTGCCTTGTGTCCAACCAGTTTTTATTCAATAAGTTTTCTTTGTGTGTGCCCTCTGCCGCTCTGCCTTGCTGCATGTTGAAATTCGGCAGCAACACAAGGTTGTCTGCTTGTTGTTGTTGCTATTCTATAGTAACCCTGTAGGAAAATCAACTAATTTAAAAGTAGTTGAAAAAATAGTTTTTTGTCAACCACAACTAGTTGAAATTCTGACTTTTTGCCATAGAACGAACTAACATATTTGGTGATGTCCGCTAAATAAGTCAATTGACTTTCGTCTACATATATTTTTAACTACTTGTTAAACTAGTTAAATTTAAATTATTTTTTAACTTATTTAAAATAAATCATTTGAAAACCGCATATTTTTTCAACTAATAGTTAAATTTGTTATATTTAAATAATTTTTTTAATTACTTTAAAATAACCAATTGAAAGCTATTTAATATTCCACTTACTGAAGATGAATTTAAAAACATAAAAATTTTATATTTCTATATATCAAAGAGATCATTTATTTGACTGTTTTGAAAAATACATAAATACATAAATCATGCCAACAAAATCATGCCTGGTCGACACAAATAAATTCTGAAATATAAAACCTGAAAGCAAAATGTAAACAAAGCTAAAAGTGATCAGATCAGTTCTTTGTGGTGTTTTAATTGATTTTAAAATAATTCAAAAGTCATTCATGCCGAAATTCATTGCCAGTTAATTCAAAAAAGAACTAGTAATTACGTTCAAGGAGCGCAATAGAGGTACGCTGCGATGGTAGATATAATTTCATTATTCCTTTCTTTATTGGACTATTTCTGCTTCCAACAGGTGATAGTTCTAGAAGCTGGAAGAACTCTGCGCTTATATGTTATATGTTGTTATATGTTGTTATATGCGTACCGCGGAAGCAGTTTCCAAAAACGGGCACGCCACCGTCTGGGTACATGAGCGAAGGTGCCGATCCAATTGATCCGAATTGTGTGGATACTGCGCCTGTTATTTAACACGAGCCAGCTTTTTGATGCTTCATTTAAAAAAAAAATTACAAAATCAGAGTAGTTGCCGTCTTAATATAATTCAAAGTAGTTTATCAACCACTTTTTTTTAAGTAGTATTTTAATTACTTCATATATAATACAATAAAAACTATTTAGAATTGAAGTGGATACCGCCTTAATATAATTCAAAGTAGTTCATATACTAGTTTATTTTAAATTAGTTTTTTAAGTAGTTGTTTTTAAAAACAAGTTAGTTTGTTCCTATAGGGAAGCTAGAATTTTATCAAGTTGTGCTCTTGTTGTATTTGTAGTCAGCTGTGCTTGTTTTTGGTAAAGTTAGCTAGGATTTTTTTCTTTTTGCTAGGATTTTATGAATTCAAAGTTGTGTTGTTGTTGTCAGCTGTGATCGTTGTTACTACAGTTAACTAGGTTTTTTTCTTGTTGCTTGCGTCTTATGAATTATTCTAATCTTGTTATCTGAGGTTATTCCAATTGGAGGTAGCTTACAATAGGAATTTTTTAATATAGCTACATATTTATATGAAACCTTAGATATTATTATATATAGATATACATAGATTCTTGCCATCAGATATAATTGTTTTTACTTAATAAAAATTATATTTTTTATTCAAGTGTTATATTAAATTATATTATCTATTTTCGCAACTTTTCTGTTTTTGATCAGATTGATACGATTGAACGAAAACATTTTAAAGAATTAATCGTGAATTCATATGGCATTAAAAATATTTTTTTACTAAATTAAAACTTACACATATTTTTTTATTCAATTACTTGCTCACCCCCAAGATTTCTTTTCGACATACCCACCTCAATACTATATGGCTCAAAATCACCAAGGTTGCAAATTTCAAGATAGGTTTAGTGACAACAGACAGGGCAGCGCACAGAATTCTATACTTTTTTAGTAATATTGCTTTTTAGTAAATATTTTACTGAAAACCATCAATTCAGGAACGTTTTTCTCAGTTCGATAAAATCAACAAAAAAAAAAAAAGCACATAATTTAAGCTTTGTTTAACAACATGGGTATTTTATGTATCTATATTAAATAAACAATAATGAAAACAAAAGCAAAAGCTTCTACAAGCAAAATACGGCAAAAAATTAAAAAAGTTACTATTATTGTGCATAAAATTTAAGAAAATTTTGAAATATTCAAAACTCTTATAATCAAATTAACGTTACATGAATAGAATGAAAGTTCTGTAATGCACTAAATAATGTTTTTTCTAAAAAACTCAATTTATGTGTATATTATTGAAATATTTTAATGTTCCCGGAAATGATCAACCGTGCCCGGAATGACAAAAATGTTACCGAAATGATGATATTGATATCATATGGAGCTGTTCATAAATTACGTGAGACCTATAGGGGGAGGCGGGCTTGAACATTTGTGACGAAGTGTGACATGGGGAGGGGGAAAGGGAGTAGGTCATGAGTTTCACCACAAAAAAATTTTGAGTTTAGTTTTCAAAATTTTAAATTTTATTAAAAATAATAAAATTAATAATTATTTTCTCACCCCCAAGATTCTTCTAAACATCCCACCTCATTGCTATATATGTTAAGTATTAGTATCTTATGTATTTATTAACGGTTTTTATTTTATTAAACTTATAAAAGTATTATCAAAATTTGAATAATGTTCATATGTACAAAAGTACGAAAGATAACAACGCTTACAACGATATATTAACTATTTTAGTCCGATTAAAACTGACTGAGTTACTTTTATTTAAAAGTTTGATTTTAAAGAAATTTTTTACGTTTTTAAAGATATGTAATTAAACCAATTTTTTATGCCAAAACCCCAAAATAATGTTAAAATAGGAACAAACCTTCTGTAAACCTCCTACAAATCTATTTTAAATTTTAATGTTCTCAATTGAGAGTAATCTTTTCATTTTGTGTCAAACAAAAATTAAAACAAATAAATAAATAGATATAAATGGCCCTTAGTAATAAAGAAATTCTAAGTCAAATCTTTCTTAAACTCGACTTTAGCTTTCAATTAATGATTGGCTAAAAGTTGAGTTTAAGATATATTCGACTTATAATTTCTTTATTACTAAGGGCCATTGTGTTTGCTTGGAAGTTGCTATGGACAGTTTTATTTTTCAAAGGTAAACAAAATTTTAAGACCCAGTTTCAATTTTTTTAGAAAAATTTTCAATTTTTTTTTTTATTTTATTGTTTTGAAAAATACTTTTATTTTAATAAAAGTTTATTTAATTTTATTTTAATACTTTTTATACTTTTAATATAATAAATATATAATATTAATATAATAAAAAATAATTTTATTGTTTCAAATTTAGAAGCCGTTTAAGAGATGATTAAGTTTTATGAGTAGTAAACGCTCATAAAGTAAAGGCAAACAAAAACTTTAAGCGCGGTTATCTCGAAATGACATTTTTTGAAACGGCTTGCACACTAATTCGAAAAGTATTCGTCCGATTAACTCAAATCTAGTATTATTATTTTTAAAAGTTAAATACGCTTTGATTGAATCAACAAAATTAAATAAAACATATTTTTCTTTGCTTCTTTGCTTATTTCATTTATAAGGTCCAATTTCATGCACGAAAAATTAGGGTTTATTCAATATATGCAGCGTTTTTTTTATTTTTTTTAATGTTAAATTTTTTGTCGGTTCACCCAAAAGGCAAGACTGTTATAAAAACAGCCTTTTTGTTTGTTTTTTTTTCGCTCCCTGGAGAATAAATATCATGCAAGCCGCAAGAGACCTTTCGTTGGCGACATCAACTTTTGCACGCTGTATAACCATAACTATTGATGATTAAAAATGAAAACAAAAATTATATCGATATATAATTATATAAAAAAAAAATACAGTCATTCAAAAAAGCCCGCTTTTTTACTCAAAAAACTGAAACGGGGCCTTAAACAAATCAAATTCACAAACCCATATATTTTTTTTTTTGGAATTTTTAATCAAATGTCATTATATATATCAAAGTCACAAACGACAGTTATAACTGTTCCTACTTTAAAGCATATTCTCACTTTTGCTATAATACTCTTAAAACTTGTTTATGAATACAACGCTTTTAAAGAGCATTTTAACTTTAAAAAGCATTTTAACTAACGAATGTTTGAAAGCTGGTTTAAAATATATTTATGAAAACGGCTGTTAGTTTTTATTTTTTAGAGAAGAAATTTTGTAATTCCTGCATTGCCAGTTCTTGGTTTTAGGGTAAAATATATAAAAAAAAGAAATAATTTCAGGTATATATTTTATATAATATTAATCTTGAGTTTTAATTGTATGTACTTATTAATTGTATGTACCTATATTTTTTGTTATAAAAAAACAAAAAACCAATAAAAAATCAAAAATTTTAAGTGTTTGCTTATTATTCAATATTATACTTAAAAACTACCTGACATTATGTAATATAATAACTTATTTTCTAAAATGAAATTTTATAATTTAGTATAATTGATTACAAATTAAAATGAAATCTTATTATATAATATAATATAATAAATCTCAACTCAAACAAAGCTCAACTATAACAAATCTAACCTTGTTCTCTGAGTATTGTACCTCGGCATTCAAAGAAGGCTGTCAAGTAGATACCATTTACACTGATTTCACCAAAGCCTTTGATAAAGTGGCACACTCTTTTCTATTGAGGAAGTTAGCGAAAAATGGCTTTCACTCTGCTTTACTAAAATGGTTTAATTCGTATCTTTGGAATAGACTAAGCTATGTATATATTGATAATATGACATCAAATTCCTTTATTGCTTCCTCTGGTGTGCCACAAGGTAGCGTTCTTGCCCCTCTTTTATTTTTAATTTTTATTAATGATCTGCCTTCTTCAATAACATATTCTAAATGTCTATTATTTGCAGATGACCTGAAAATATATCTTCTGGTTCGAAATTCTTCTGATTTGCTAAAATTGCAAATGGACCTAAATTCCATCTACGAATGGTGTATTCAAAACCATCTGCATTTAAACCGCGAAAAGTGTGTTGTAAATACGTATTCTAAGTCAGTTTTTAGTGTGAAGGAGTCTTATTTTCTTGATAATGTACCACTAAATCGAGTTAATGTTGTTAAGGACCTTGGAGTAGTATTTGACTCGAAATTTACCTTTGTTAGTCACATAAACTATATCATACCCAAAGCCTATCAAGTCTTAGCTTTTCTCCGTAGAAACAGTCAAAAATTTATGGATCCATATGTGCTCAAGTCTCTGTACATCGCCTTGGTACGTTCAAAATTAGAATATGCTTCCATTATTTGGAATCCTTTTTATGCCTCGCACAACATACGCATTGAACGAGTACAAAAATTTTTTTTAAGGTTCGCATTGCGCTTTTTAAATTTTGAGGAACCTATTCCTTCCTATGAGGCTAGATGTAAACTTTTACACATTCAATCGTTGCAAAAAAGAAGAACTTTATTTTCCTTGATATTTATTTATGATGTTATTGTTGGCTCAATAGATTGTCCTTATCTATTAGAGTTAATCAATTTCAATGTTCCTAGTAGAAACTTACGTCATTCAAATATTTTTTATTTAGGCACTTGCCGAACAAACTATGCTTTTAATTCGCATATTAATAGAGCGCTACATGAATTTAATACTCTATCAGTGAACTATCATATTGATTTGTCTATTCCTAAGGAATCTTTTAAAAATTTGTTACGAAATGTAATTTGTTAATTTAAACCAAAAATTATAATGTAATTGTATCGTCGTCAGTAAGAATTCAATGTTCATTGACTGGAATAAATAAATAAATAAATAAAAAAATAATAGCTTACGAACGAAACCAGCAATTTAATGTCTTAAATCTCAACTTAATTTAGAAAAGAAAATTAATAAAATACTACAACTAAGCTTTTTTTGTGTGTCAATAAAGTCAATTGCAAATCAATATACATGCATAGAAAGTCATTTCGGGAACACGTTCTTATATACGATCTTCAACAACAAGTCCAAAATATATTTGAAAATTCAAGGTATTTAACATCTGTCATTACTTAATATACCGTATTTTTCATACAAAATCTAGTTTTGAAATGGATACTAAAAGATTATTAGATAATTTCTAATTATAAAATGCAAAAATAGTTTGTCCAATAGCGCACAAGTCATTTCAGTGAACGCATTGATAATCTAACAAAAATAATTTTAAGTGAACGCAGCCATTCGGTGTCAAACGTTCGTTGAGGAAGAAAACAATAACAAAGCCGGCTGTCAGTGTATTTATCGTCAAATAAATTATATTTAAGTGGTAAGTACCTTTCAATTTATTATTCGTTTAGCGTACATCAATAGTGCGTCAATATGTGCACGTATTTATTACATTTAATTATTGATGAAATTCTGTTTTATTTAATTATTATGAAATTCTGTATTTTTTTACACGAAATAACAAAGTACCCTCAAATATTTCTCTATTGACAAAGTCACGTCGCATTTTAGATGGCCTCCATATAATCAAAGTGCGTGCTTATTTGAAATCATCATTTCGTGAACGGTCATTTCGGTAACGTTCCCGGTAACGTTCTGGTAGCAGACCAAAATGGGTTAAAGATGTTTAAATTGAGCAAAGGTATTAAGGCATTTGAAACCCCTTTAACCCATTTTGGTCCGCTACCAGAACGCGTTGGAATATCGTAATGAAATTTTCAGAATTTATTATTAGTGATCTAATTAAGAAAATTCCAAAGTTTAAGATTTTTTTGGATTAAAATTTTTCGGCTACGAATTATAAGGCTCATAAAATTTCAAGGAACGAAGCTACGTCAGCTGTTAGGTTGTCCAAAAAACAATTTTATTTGACTAAGCTCAGTCCTTCACTGTCATAGAAAAGGCTATGGAACAACTAAAAAAGTATAGGAATTAGCAAAAAGAATATTGAATCTTGCCAAATTGATCCCAATCACCTCAACAATTTTTTCACTGCTAACTCGTTGTCTGATGATTCAGATGAATCCATTAACCATGTTAGTCATGCTATCTTCCCTACTCAGTTTAATTTTAGCGCGGTAAGTGAAATGGATGTCGCCCACTGCATAACAAAAATAAAATCTAGCGCGTCTGGTGAAGATGGCATATCCATAAAGTTTGTTAAACTTATATTGCCTTATGTGCTCAGCCCGCTCGTGCACATAATTAACCACATCTTTACAACCTCGTGATATCCTGCAATTTGGAAGGTAGCGACCATTATACCAATTGCAAAAAAATCGAATGCGAGTCAGCCATCTGACTTTAGACCAATTAGCTTGCTGTCTTCGATTTCAAAGGTCTGCGAATCTTTAATGGCTGAACAGATTTCAAGCCATGTACAAACATTTGGTCTCATGGCGGACCTTCAATCTGGGTTCCGCCCTGGCCATAGCTGCTCCTCTGCAATAGTCAAAGTATTGGATGATGTTAGAATACCCTTTGATATGGACATCTAACACTACTATGCTTACTGGACTTTTCGAAAGCCTTTGACTCTGTAAACCATAATATTTTATGTAAAAAACTAAAGTTCAATTTTGGATTCTCCGATACTTCAGTTCGGTTATTGGAAAGTTATTTAAGCGAATTTATTTTAGATCTGAATTAACTCTAGAATTAATCGTTCTGTATATTTTCATATCATCGGCATAAATAAGCAGATGAGAGTGTTCAATGACGTGAGTTACATCATTGATAGCTAAAATAAACAGAAGAGGACCAAGGTGACTACCCTGAGGAACACCTGATCCAGCAATAAATTCAGAAGACAATGCGCCTCGGAAACGTATTTGATAAGATCGCTCCACCAAATACGATTTAATCCAGTTCACAAAATATTGTGGAAATCCCATTAACTCAAGTTTAAATAAGATTAGATTGTGTGGTAGCTTATCAAATGCCTTACTAAAGTCAGTGTAAACACAATCGACCTGGTTACCAGAATCAATAGAATTTAAGCAGAATGTTGTAAAATCGAGAAGATTAGACACAGTGGATCTGCCATTCACAAAACCATGCTGACGAGTTGTTATGACTTTGCCACAGTGAATTTTCACCCGATCATACACCATCCGCTCAAAATGTTTTGGAATCGATGAGAGCTTAGCGATAGGCCTATAGTTACTGACATCGTTCCTGCAACCCTTTTTAAAAATAGGACTTATAAATGATTTTTTCCAAAAAAGTGGAAAATAACTTTCGTTAATAGATTTATTGAATAATAAAGACAGTGGTTGACTCAAAACGGAACCGCATTGTGTTAACACTGCGGCAGGAACACCGTCAGGTCCAGCACCAAACTCCTCATCGATCGATCTAATATACATTAAAATATCCTCTGGAGTGAAGGATATATGTTCCAAAGATACTCTGGGTTCGGAATTCATATATTCAAAGTACTCTCCATCAGGATTAAAAGAATCTGAACAGAATGATTCTTTAAAAAGATTGGCGAAAAGGCCACAAATTTTGACGGGATTGTCAGTAAATCCCTCAGGAGTTCTAAATGAAGAAGGAAATCCATCAGATTTCTTCTCTGTGTTTACGAATCCCCAAAATTTCTTTGGATCTGTCAATATTCTCAGCTTAACATTATCTAAATATTCGTGATATAATGTAGCTGAGCGATTTTCAAATTCCAGAAACAAACGTTTGTAAGTTTCTAGGTCGTTTGAGCCTAAGCTACAGATGTATTCTTCCATGCCCTATTCTTGTTGTTGCGAAGAGTCTTTAAATCCTTTGTGTACCAAGGGTACGTAGAATTCCTCGCAAATTTGAGACTATAAGGTACGGATTGAGAAAACACAGCAAAGAGTTCCATATAAAAAAAATGTATGGAGTCATCAAGGCAATTTCCATTTATATATTCTAAAATTGCATTAAGTTTGCCATTAAGCAACTGGTTCAACTTCAAAAAGTCAGCTTTTTTAAAATTGAATTCATAAAGCTTATCTGCTGAATTAGAATTTACTATATTTGCTCTGTCGGATTCGTACCAAATACTCAATGGTGGATGATATTCATCAACAGTAGTTAGAGCATGAAAGGCCCTCTTAACAACAACATTGTTACTGTCTGTAGTTAAGACCAGGTCAAGAAGTCTTTCAAGACTATTATAAATACAACTCACTTGTTGTAAGTCTGAACATATATTATCAACAAATATATGTTCTTGGCGGGTCTTCGAATTAGATGCTTCGAAGGCTTGCATAGACCTCTACACTACTCTTAGGAGGAACATACGCATTAATAACATATACATTAGAGTTACAATGTATAACCTTAACGCAAATAAGTTCAATATTAGAAAAGCAGGGAATGTCAACAATAAAACTGACAAAGCAGTTCCTTACAGCCAAAAGGACACCACCACCGACAGAAGAAATATTGTCAGTGTATCTGTCTTTTCTAAAAACTTGAAAACTATTGTCAAACAATTCCAAATCAGTAATGCTTCCGTTCAGCCACGTTTCTGTTAACGCGATAATATCCTCAGAGCAATTTTGAGTTGATAGAAATAAGCTCTGCGTCTTAGAACGTAGTCCCCTTACATTTTGATAGTAAAGGGACAGCCTATTTAGTTTTTTTGAGCCTGGCGGGCGGCTTGAGTCACCCTTTTAGGCTTATTTTTTGGCTTGAACTCAGTAACAAGAATATTATCGGCCCACAAATTAGAGTTAAGAACAGTTGTAAAATCATCGGCTGCAACTGTTAAAATGAAAGAAGCATGGGAAGGCTTATTACCAATTTTTTTGCATGAACAGAATGCATTTGAGTTCACTAACTTGGATTGCCTGACAAACGTCAATATATTTTCTATTGATGTGTCGGGCTGAAGACGTGAAATGAAAACATTTCTGGTCCTCGAAACTGCTCTTAAAGTCAAATGACTGTTTGGCGTAGTTGAAATCGTATTTGGACTACTAGTCAATGGAGGAATAGAAGATGGTGTATAAGAAATCACCGTATTATTATTTTCTGATGGCATTGCTGAGGGCTGCTTTGCCTTGGAAGGTCTGGAGGACGCCTTCTGACGCTTATTTTTGTTTTTGTTTTTCCTCTTTCTTTTAGAGCTTTTAGGGTCTTTTTCTGATGAAACTGACAAAATTCCGGAAGAAGCAGTCATGGACGAAGGAACCGAAATGTTATCCTGAACAGTAATTTCATCAGAAACGCTGGTAGTGGGTGCGGCACTAACTTCGCTAAAAAATGAAACAATTTCTCTGAAGTTATTATTTAATAAGTTAAGGCTTTCCCCAAAAAGCTTAATTTTAGAATAGAGTTCATCCGGGGAAAGGGCCCTGCACCAAGTTTCCAACCTAAAAGCCTTTAAGAGTTTAATCTTTGAATATTTCTCCTAACTATACCTGCTTTTCTCTTCTACTGTTCTTCTTCTTCAGAAGAAGAAATAAGTGCAAGCAAATTTTGATAGTTTTTATTTTTTATTATTATTTTAAGAAAATATTTAAAGTTCTCAAAATTGTTGTATATTATTTTTATAATTTTAAATTCGTTCAATCATTTATATTTTTATAATTTAAGATTTTAATTCATCACTCACTTGTTGTTATTTAATTTTTAATTAATTATTATTAATTAGTTAATAATTTTTAATAATTTTAAAAATCTTATTGTTAAATTTTATTATCTTATTTATTTAACCTGCGGCATGCAAAAGAAAATTATTCTTATATGCTAACATATTTGATCAATAAATTGAAATTGAAATTGAATTGGTCGAAAAATCGAAAATGGCCCAATCCGTATACAAAAATTAAAAAAATTTTAAATAAAATATTGTTATTTTTATTAAATTAAATATATGTAAAAGTGACATATGAAAATATTATAACAAAAGTATACATATATGGTCATTTGTCGAAAAATCGACCGTCTGTGTTTTATCACACAGGTAACACATAGTTCAATATACCTGTGTTGTCCAAAACCAACTTATTCTCATATTCTAATCTTTTGGCTGCCTGCTTAAGTAAATAGTTTTATTATACATTACATTACATTAATATATTTTTTTGATTTTTTCAAAAATTGTCAAAAAAAATGTATTTTTAACTGTATACCTGAATAGGCAAAAACAGGAAATTTAAAAAAATGTATTTTTTTTTTCTAAATTTCCATTTAACTGAACCGTGCATATTCGGAAAGAGTTTGAAAAAATCTTTTTTATTTTTTTCAGAAATTAATTTGAAACTTAGTGGTCGAAAAATCGACCAGCGGGCTAAAATGGGTTAACAACTGTAGCAGCTTCAAAAAACAGTTTTTTTTGCTGAACTGAAGTTTGAATGCTTACTCTAAAGCAGTCATCGAAAAAATCTGTTATAACTTTCCGTTTAAAGTGAACATCAATGAGTAATAAAAAAACTAAAACAAACAATTTCCACAATTTGCACAATTGTCGCATATTTAAGTTATAATGTATAACGTTGGTGTTCTTGTTACCGTCAGAAAAGCTTTAATTGGTGTTTGGTCCTGTACCGAAAACATTCTCCGAAAGAAACAATTAAAATAAATTTAAATAAACGAAAAAGCCATATAGACATATAAAGCCTTTAGCTTCAAGCTTTAGTGCAAGTGGAATACTAAGAGTGCTAAATGCTTCATATGACTATATGGCTTGTTCGTTTATATTAATTTATTTTAATTGTTCCTCTAGGAGAATGTTTATGTTTTTGCCATCAAAATTAGGGGGATTCAATAGAGAACACGACAACATCATATTTTTTTTTAAATATGGCTATAAATATAAAAAAAAATACTTGTCAAAGTCAAAATTTTTACAAAAAAATCAAAAATTTTATTTCGAATCTGAATATCTCGCAGACTCCGCTGAAAAGCTTATTTAATTTTTTATAAGAACATTTTTTCTTTTTGTTCTGCGTTAAGTTATTTCGATTCCAGAGCATAAAAACAGGATCAAAGTCCTAAAACCACAAAGTCCGAAATCACAAAAAATCTGAGGCCAACTAAAAAAAAAAAAAATCAATTTTATAACAAGGGAGAAAGCTTAAACTGTATGAGCTATCTAAGTTCGTGTGGCACGAAAAAGTTGCGAAATTTTTGACCAGTGTTATCATTCCGAGAACGCAAAAGTCATTTCGGGAACGTGCCATCATGTCCGTGAACGTTACCGAAATAACTGTTCACGAAATGATGATTTCAAATAAGCACGCACTTTGATTATATGAAGGCCATCTAAAATGCGACCTGACTTTGTCAATAGAAAAATATTTGAGGTTACTTTGTTATTTCGTGTCAAAAAAAAGAATTTCATCAATAATTAAATGTAATAAATACGTGCACATATTAACGCACTATTGATGTACGCTCTACGAATAATAAATTGAAAGGTACTTCCCTATAGGAACAAACTAACTTGCTTTTAAAAACAACTAGTTAAAAAACTAATTTAAAATAAAGCAGTATATGAAATACTTTGAATTATATTAAGGCGGCATCCACTTCAATTGTAAATAGTTTTATTTGCATTATATATAAGATAATTGAAATACTACTTAAAAACAAGTGATTGATAAACTACTTTGAATTTTATTAAGGCGGCAACTACTCTGATTTTGTCATGTTTAATTGCAATTTTTTATTAGATTACAAG
The DNA here is from genome assembly GCA_914767935.1 of Coremacera marginata. NCBI lineage: Eukaryota > Metazoa > Arthropoda > Insecta > Diptera > Sciomyzidae > Coremacera > Coremacera marginata. The sequence continues at coordinate 91,199,341 of OU612046.1, read as the reverse complement.
TTTATATATATTTCACCATGTTATTTCATCAAATATTATTAACTTTAGGTCATCAGTAATAGTTTTCAATTGGTTATTTTTAAGTAGTTAAAAACTAATTTAAATTTAACTAATTTAGCAAGTAGTTAAAAATACATATATGCAGACGAAAGTCAATTGACTTATTTAGCGGACATCACCATACAAAATATGTTAGATCGTTCTATGGGAAACAGTCAGAATTTCAACTAGTTGTGGTTGACAAAAAAATACTTTATCAACTACTTTTAAATTAGTTGATTTTCCTACAGGGTTACCACTTAAATATAATTTATTTGACGATAAATACACTGACAGCCGGCTTTGTTATTGTTTTCTTCCTCAACGAACGTTTGACACCGAATGGCTGCGTTCACTTAAAATTATTTTTGTTAAATTATCAATGCGTTCACTGAAATGACTTGTGCGCTATCGGACAAACTATTTTTGCATTTTTATAATTAGAAATTATCTAATAATCTTTAAGTATCCTTTTCAAAACTAGATTTTGTATAAAAAATAAGGTATATTAAGTAATGACAAATGTTAAATACCTTGAATTTTCAAATATATTTCGGACTTGTTGATGAAGATCGTATATAAGGACGTGTTCCCGAAATTACTTTCTATGCATGTATATTGATTTGCAATTGACTTTATTGACACACAAAAAAAGGTTAGTTGTAGTATTTTATTAATTTTCTTTTCTAAATTAAGTTGAGATTTAAGGCATTAAATTGCTGGTTTCGTTCGTAAGCTACTATATTATATAATAAGATTTCATTTTAGCTTGTAATCAATTATATTAAATTATAAAATTTCATTTTAGAAAATAAGTTATATTACATAATGTCAGGTAGTTTTTAAGTATAAAATTTAATAATAAGCAAACATTTAAAATTTTTGATTTTTTATTGGTTTTTGGTTTTTTTATAACAAAAAATATAGGTACATACAATTAATAAGTACATACAATTAAAACTCAAGATTAATATTATATAAAATATATACCTGAAATTTTTTCTTTTTTTTATATATTTTACCCTAAAAGCAAGAACTGGCAATGCAGGAATTACAAAATTTCTTCTCTAAAAAATAAAAACTAACAGCCGTTTTCATAAATATATTTTAAACCAGCTTTCAAACATTCGTTAGTTAAAATGCTTTTTAAAGTTAAAATGCTCTTTAAAAGCGTTGTATTCATAAACGAGTCTTAAGAGTTTTATAGCAAAAGTGAGAATATGCATTAAAGTAAGAACAGTAATAACTGTCGTTTGTGACTTTGATATATATAATGACATTTGATTAAAAAAAATTGTTTAAGGCCAATTTCAGTTTTTTGAGTAAAAAAGCGGGCTGTTTTGAATGACTGTATTTTTTTTTATTTTATTATGTATCGAAATAATTTTTGTTTTCATTTTTAATCATCAATAGTTATGGTTATACAGCGTGCAAAAGTTGATGTCGCCGACGAAAGGTCTCTTGCGGCTTGGAGCGGCAGGGAGCGAAAAAAAAAACAAACAAAAAGGCTGTTTTTATAACAGTTTTGCCTTTTGAGTGAACCGACAAAAAATTTAACATTAAAAAAAATAAAAAAAACGCTGCATATATTGAAAAAACCCCAATTTTTCGTGCATGAAATTGGACCTTATAAATGAAATAAGCAAAGAAGAAAAGAAAAATATGTTTTGTTTAATTTTGTTGGTTCAATCAAAGCGTATTTAACTTTTAAAAATAATAAAACTAGATTTGAGTTAATCGAACGAATACTTTTCGAATTAGAGTGCAAGCCGTTTCAAAAAATGTCATTTCGAGATAACCGCGCTTAAATTTTTTGTTTGCCTTTACTTTATGAGCGTTTACTACTCATAAAACTTAATCATCTCTTAAACGGCTTCTAAATTTGAAACAATAAAATTAGTTTTTATTATATTAATATTATATATTATATATTTATTATATTAAATACTTATAATAGTATTTTTCAAAACAATAAAATAAAAAAAAAAATCGAAAATTTTTCTAAAAAAATTGAAACTGGGTCTTAAAATTTTGTTTACCTTTGAAAAATAAAACTGTCCATAGCATCTGACAAACAAACACAATGGTCCTTAGTAATACAGAAATTATAAGTCGAATCTATCTTAAACTCAACTTTTAGCCAATCATTGATTGAAAGCTACCCAGCGGCGGACAATGCAGAAGAGAACGATCGCATCTCCGTTGGAGGGACCAAGTGGAGGACAACCTGACGAAACTTGGAGTTTCCAACTGGCACCAGCAAGCGCAAAACAGAAATGGCTAGCGCAATTTTTTTCAACAGGCGGAAACCGAATTACGGTTACGGTCTTATTTTTTTTTTATAAAAGACAAATAGAGTTCCTATATAAAATATCAAATCTGCCACATTTTATATCAATCTTCCACACTTTTTGAGTCCATCCTACCACCAAAAATATTTTTCAAGTCCGTGCACTGGTTTGAATATGTGCATTTCCGCCGAAAAGTCCACCGTGACACGAAAATTTAAAGTTATTAAAAACTTATTATTTAATGATATTATCTTAGAGAAACATTTTTATTTTATTGATTTAAGCAATTTAAATATAAATTCATTTACCATGATGATCAAATCGTCTGCACTGTTTCTGTAAGAAATGTAATTTTTTTTTTTTAGTTAATATTTTTAAATGTTTCGTTAACGTTTTTGTTTTAGTTAAAATGGAAGGCATTGGCTAAAAATAATGAAAAATGGTTGAGCCAAGGAGAGGCAGAATATATAAAATTTTGTTTTTTTATAACTAATTCACAAAAATACTTAATTACCTTATTACTTAATTACCCACATGAATTACAATGGAAAAAATGTCACGTAACGCCATGTCATGTAACGTTTCATACTAAGAACTAAATAAATAAAACGAGGCTTAAATAAATAAAATTTTTAGTAAATTTCAATTACTAAATAAAAAAAAAAAAACGAGAAAAGGTTTATAAATTTGATTACATTGAAAATAAACTTATACTATTTCAAATCCTTCTAAAAAAGTTTTATAAAAAAACTCTTGCCAATTTCCAGAATTTTACTAATTTTGTGATCCAAGTCAAAAACCACTTCTATTTTTTGTCACGTAACGTATCATTTTTGGTGGCTTCTATCTAAGAGCCGAACTTTTGACAACTCTTAGGTTTCACACCTTGTATATTGTACTTAGTAAGCTATTGTAAAATCAAAATGAGGAACTTGTAAGGTACATTTTTCATTCTTTTTTCACTCATTAAAGTCGTACGATCGCCATGTGCGCCACCACAGAAATGCCCATATGTGCGCATTTGCAACGTAGCCGTTGCTCATACAAGTAGCTTCTATTAAAGTGCGCTTTTATTATAATTGATAATAATATGATAATTTGGTTAATTATAAATCCAACAAGTTTTTTATTCTTTTAAAAACAGCACCAAATCGTTATTTTTCATGCTGTTTTGCCTGAACTGAGTTTTTCGCAAGTTAAAACAAACAAAACATAACCATGTTGTGATTTTGTAGTGCGAAAAAAATACTTAATATTTAATAACTCGACGAATTCAGTCGTTGGATTCAGAATTAGCTAGTATTTTTATTGCTATGACATAAGGGGCATTTAATACAAAATATGTCCACAAATTGATCTCAAATAGAAAAAATATGGAAAATTTAAGAACATTTTTAATTGTTTCATCATACAGATGAAGGATTGCGCTTAATACAATTTGTTAATGAAGAAGAAGTTAATTTGGACTTAGTTTCTGGTAGAGCACTGGTAACGACTAGATATGGTACAATCATAGATACGATGTTTTCACGATTACCACAAACCTAATATTACAGTATTTAATAATCACGTTACTATTAATGAAATTCATCAATTTACCTCATAATGGTTTTATGTAATATATATAATAAATATATTTTAAAATTTAAAAAGTATACAATCCTTTTAGTAATATAAGAGATGCCTTTATTCATCCCTTTACCTTTTATATACATCTCAAATTCCAAGGTAATTGATCTAGAGAAGAACTCCAGTCGCGCGTCGGAGCTGACACGCATACTTTTTATTTTTCTAAAGAAGATCCTTTTCAAATTAAAAATATTTATAGCTTTTCTTGGGTTTTTCCATTAATGGGTTAAGTCGCAATATTGCGGCAGCCATCTTCCCTACAGTCTTCACTAAAAACTTGGGGTTTGGTTGACATAGAATGACCCATAGATACATTGTTCTTATTGTATATATAGTTTTCACCAAAGCAAAGAGGATGTTTAAAAAAAAACTAGAAAATAATTATTGATTCTATATATTGAATATTATAGTAATCTAATCTGACCTGGTGATAAACAGGCAAAAACCCTTCAGATAAACTATATAAGAACACGTATTTTTAAGGGGACCTTTAATTGTAAGGTGACTTTTAATCTTTTAAATGGTCAATTTTTTTTTACCATAAAAAAGCCTCCATAGGGTTATTTTGGTAGTACATCTTCAGAGCAAGATGTTCGCATTTACACCACATCTATAATAATAATATTAAAAGTGCAGATATGGTGATCATGACAAAAATTCCGTTTGCGTTGAAATAATATAGAAATATAGACAGGCATTCAAAAACTGGTCATAACTGTAGTACTTGACTATAGATTTTTTCATATGTAAGTACACTGTTTTTTGTGAAAAATAGTAATTATAAAAAAAAAATACATTTCGACGTTAAAAAACCTGATGAGCTTTCCGTGAAAACTGCTCCAAAAACCGCTTTTATGCATATTTTGGCCCAGTATTCTTAAAAAACTATTTGATTGGGCGATTATTATTAAAAATTAAATTAACTTTTATTTTTATACCAAAGTCTGAACATTTTATTTTGAAAATTGAAGGGTATATTTACAATTTTTGAGTTAAAGAGATTCTTGTTGAAACAGAAGATAGTGAATCTTTGTTTGATTTTAAATTTATTTATTTAAATATATTTTTTGTCTGGTCTTAATCTGGTCTTAATATGGTTTTTCATGTTAATTTTTTAATTCAGCAAAATATTAATTATGTATATATTTTATTAAAAAAATTCAATAAAATAAAGGTCTTAAAATCCAAAATACATTTTGATTTTGTTTATTTTTTTAAAGAAAAGTTATTAAAATTCTCAAACATAGCGATTCATTTACTTACCCTTTAGAAACGTAAAAAACAAGAACATAAATAGAACATTGAATGTAAATGAAAATATTTCAATATTTTTGACTAAAAAAATATTTTTTTAATATAAGATTTATTGAATGTTACATTGAACGTGAGAACAAACATGTCGCTTATTTCGTGCAAGACTGTCACAACTCACAGTTTGAATTGAATCATGGCTTTGGAATTTTGAACTTTTATTTGGTTTTATAACGGCGATATTCAGAAAGAACATTTCTTCATGTTCACTTCAATAACTATAAATTTTGATATGTGACTATCCAGCCCGAAATGAGCGATATCTGAAGGTCCATATCAAAGTAAACAGTTCCTCAAGTGTAATTTATAAAGTTTTTGTTTTGAGTGTTTTCGGTGTAAGTTTGCACATCATGTTGTTAAATGATTTTTTTTTTTTTATTTAACCTGATGTTTAATGTGCAATAACCATTCTTGAAAAATACTTAGCGATGAGGAAAATCAATTTCGTCGTTAAGATTGCAGAAAATCGTATCTCAAAATAAATCGATAACTATAACTAAACAAAAGAATGGAGTCTCCTATAACATTTTAAGAATTCCAGACTTCGGAGGTTGTGTACTAGCAAATTGATGTATGAAAATTATTGGATATTAAAAATTAGTGTTTGTTTGCGGTTAAATCGCTGCATTATGTGTCTTTATGATACAAATTAAGATGATGGAAGTGTGCGAAGATAAAAAAGGTTCTTCTGCAATCTTAACTCTAACGAAATTTGTGAAACTAATATTCAAAGTGAAAATTGGAGTTTACATTCATGTGTAAGGCCACCAACAACACCGAATTTCTTCTGCTCTATATAGACAGGGTATGGCGTATGGTAAAAAAGCTCAATAAACTATTGGAAGGAGGAAATTCAAGTTTTGTTTTTCTTTTCCTTCGATACTTTAACAAAATTTGGTCTACAGATGGGTATTTTGAGATACGAATTTCTGAAAAGTTAACGTCGTGCGTAAGATTTTCTCTAAAAGGGCACAATTTCTTTAAAATCAAACACGGACGCTGAACATGTAAACAGGGCTTTACAACCTAGTTACAGGCTAGTAAAACGAGTTGTATTAATACGTGTTGAAGTGGTCGTGGTAAATTAAAACGAAAAAAATGGGTCAATAAATTTAAAAGTATTAGTTTCTGACAGACAGCATTTGAAATGCCCTGTACTGAACTGAGAAATTTATAAGGTTAAGGTTATATGAAAGGCCAAGTGTTTGGCTGAAGCCATGAAGCAAGAGTTAGATTCATTAGTATGTTGCATATTAGTCAAATATATAGTAGTTAAATTTTTAAGTTTAAATGTTATTGCTTTAGTGAATGATTCTCAAAATTTTTTAACATGGATATTGGGCTAAAACAAATAATACAAAGGACAGGTGCAAATGTCATGTTACTGAACAAGAAAGGACAAGACACAATAAGATATTGTTAAAATAAAGTAAGATTCAGGGTTCAATTAAACGAACAATCAGCGCCTTGCATAATACATTAATCAAAGCATTTCAGAAGCTATTATACTGTTTGTATATACAAAGATACGCATCTGACAAGTTGTCTCTAATACTCACGCATATATAGCTAGAAGGAACTTTCTTTGGTGGGTTCTTACACGGCCGGGATTAACCCGTTTTACTAGTCTTGTATGTTTGTAAATGAGCCAAGTTTCACGAAGAACATTCGCCGCAGCATTTTTCAGCTAAATTCATGAAGTAAGAAGAAATGGATAAAGAAAAGTTAAATCATTTAAAAAGCCAAACAAATAATATAATCACTAAAAATAAAAAAAAAGAAAAATATACAGAAAAACTACAGAAACTTTACTTGAAACTTATCTCTTTTCAGAGAGAAAAAAGCTTATAAATGGAAAATAATGAATATAATGGGAAAATAAGGAATCTCAAAAGCAGAATGAAAACGAAAAACAAAATTAAAAATGTAGGAAAATACCCTTTTTGTTAACTGCGTATCCATCATGAAGTTGTGCACATGTTTTTCCGCCCGGGTCAGTTCCAGTTTTCTTGAAACAACCGCCACCAGCAAAGCTGTACAGCCAGCACCCTGTAAAACAATTTTTAATGTTTTTAATTTCAACATTATACTTCATAAATTGTTATATTATTTTTAATATTTCAAAATCACCTTTCAGTTGACTTCTATAAACGATAGATTAAGTTATTTAATTGAAATCGAATATCTTCTCCAACCCAACATTAACGGAACCTAAATGAGCATTGATTGCATCATAGATTCTGGAATTATCTTAACTTTTTTTTTTAACTAAATACGTATACATTCTGCTCTACACTTCACTTAACTTCTATCTATAGTCCTCATCTATAAATTTATATGCAAAGATAATTTTTTTGTGGCTATTAAATAAGTTATTTATTTTAAATTTAGGATTTGCTGATAGGACTTTAATCCCTCTTAAGCTTAAATAAAAAGCGGTTTCTAAAGTGTTCACTCAATATCCATAGCTTTTAAATATAAAAAACTTATAGTTTTTTTATTCAATATTTTTAGGAAACTTTAAAAATTAACAATCAATTGCAGTCTGGAATACACTATTTATTGTGTGCACATAAGGGTTGAAATTATGGAATACATTTTAATACAAGCAAGGTACTACAAAAAATTTTAATTCAATTTTGATGAAATTTTATATTTTTCAATAGATTAAAAAAATTTTTAATTAATTTTGAATTTATGGTGAATATTGTATTTTATTTCTAAGCCATGCTGTACTTTATTATCTCAATAATTTCAATAAGACTCAGTTGTTTTAAGATTCAGAGTTACTTTTTGTCACAACATTTTCTATGCGACCAGACATTCAAAGTTTTGATTTTCGATGCAAATATCGCAGATGTTTTTATATATTTTATAGTGATTTCAATTCATTTTTGAAGTGGAACTTCTTTAGCCGCGTATACAACAATACCGAGTTGGATGTAGAGAAAAATTGATATAAAAACAAGAAGTTTTATGCTTGTCAACAATATTTTTTGTGATTGTAAAAAATATTTCTTTTTGTGCTCGTACTCGAACACACGCCCTATAGATCTTGAGACGGATGTTTTTAATCTAAGCCCCCATAATCATGTTAAATAATATTGCTGATAAACTATTAAGCATTAGTTCCATTTTTCTTTCCTTGAGTGATAACCGCGCGATTCTGATGTAAGAATTTTAAAAATTGCATGTGGCATTAGGGTGAACCCGAAAAATGTTTTTTTTATGATTAGTGCATTTTGTACGTGAACTGACAGAATTAGAGGATCGCTGATTTTGAATCTTATGTTAGAATTTTAAAAATTGTATGTGACACTAGGGTGTACCCTAAAAATGTTTCTTCTTTTTCCCATTTTTACGTGTGTTGTCAGTATTAGAGGGTCGCTGATCTTGTATCTGATGTCAATATTTTATAAATTGTATGTGACACTAGGGTGGACCCTAAATATGTTTCTTATGTTTTTACATTTTTATGTGTGCTGTCAGTATTAGAGGGTCGCTGGTTTAAAATCTGATGTCAGAATTTTAAAAACTTAATGCGACACTAGGGTAGACCTTAATAATTGTATTTTTGTTTTACACATATTCCTCATGTGCTGGTGGTATTATAAGGTCGCTGATTTATAATTTTAATTTTGAACCTCGCTCACGTAGGGCTTGCGACAAGAAGTGCACCTATTGAAGTCAGCACTACATTGCACTCCACATACATACTGGTTCATCCTTAACTTAAACTCTACTATATAAAGTAACTTCTATATTGATTTGTGGAGCAGATAATTTTGGCTGCTGTTTAAATTTTCTGATTATAAGCAATTTAGAAGGAAGTTTAGCTTTGCTGGACGACAATCTCGCTGTTGAATGGTATTCCGTTTCAAAATAATATGAATGGTTGAAATGCTTTCGTGTACACATGCAGAAATCTTTACTTCATACTACACATTGTCATAAGCATGGTTAAGTATGTGTTTTTGATTTTTTGATGTGAAAGCTTTGTTGTTTTTTTTTGCTTTTGCATAACGGAAAAGAAAAATTAACATAAATGCGTAAATTAATATTTTGATTATTATAAGATCAGAGCTAAATGCTCTGTCCTTAAGTAAAAATTACAAGGAACTGAATTTTAAAAATAAAATTTCAGTTAACCAATTTTAATATGAAACGAAATATGCTTAAAGCACTATTATTATTACATAAAATTAAAATATTTATACTCTATTTTTGTTAAAAAACCACGAAATTTCAAAAAACAATTTCTGTCTTTGTTAAAACAAAGTGTAAGATCGCATTTTGCACACTTTACGAAGGTAGGTCTTGCACATCCAGGATATTTACAGGATAACCTTTGGAATATCCAATTGGGAAAATGACCGACACCATCCAGACGAACATCTTTCGATGGAACTGGGGTAGATTTTGAAAGTTTTCGTTTGAGTTCGATTTGTTTGCTCAAGTTATTGAATGTTATTTGTCATGTAAGCAAATTTTTAACAAGAAAGTATTTACCTATACAAAAGTCAGGAATTCGAAACAACTATATCCATTAAATGACAAAAGATTCTATGGTAGCATTTTTTTTTATTTTAATTTTATACCTTCCAAGTATAACGAATCTGCCAAATCGACGGCTCCCATGAAATTGTAGTTATTGGTAATGGCTGGATAACTTCAACAGATGAAAACATTTGTTATGTATATTGTACATACCTTTCCTATAAAGTAGGAAGTAGGAGGATTGGTAGTTGTCGAAATATAGTTTGTAATAAATTTGGTTATAATTAGGACTTGCGCCTAAATTTTTTTTCGGAGTATAACCTAAAGCGATCATCATTTTCCTGACCAGTGTAAGGCTCAAAATTAACCCATTTTGGGACTGACCCATGTTCCCGTTGAGCTAGAATGATGAAACTTTGAAAAAATATTTAATTTGGTCTAACTTAGAAAAAAAAAACAAAAAATTAAAAAAATAGAGTTGCCACCTAGAAATTTTTAATTATCAAATTGAACGATATTGAGCGATATTCCACAAGCAAAGTCGAGCATTTTGCGCCAATATTGATCACAAGAATTTGCACAAAACAACAAAAAATATATAAAAACATATTTCATAAAGGACCAGCGTTGTTACAAAAGTTAAATATAAAGCCTAAGAGAGACGATCGTATAAGAATTATATATTATTTTTAGATTTTATAGAGGTCTAAAATTAAAAATAAAAAAATATGAATAATTCCCAAATTTCCCAAGCTTAAAAATGTAAGTAAACATAATTGTTCAGCCTTGAGCAAAAACAGGCCGATTAGATAATTTTTTAAAATTTTATATTCTTTTGGATATCATGAAAATATATCATCGTATGACCTCCAGGTTAAGAAAAGTATACCGTTGGGTGTACGCAACGCTGGACAAAAATGGATTAAACACGTATCCTGAAACTCCACATAAAAAGAAAAAAATTTAATTCCATTTGTGAGGCATTGTTGGAAGATACTGCTTCATATAAAGGATGATCCAATACGAGGTTTCTTTTCCAACTTGGGTTGACAGCTGTAATGTGTCAAATGGCTTGTCCATATGACGTTTGTGTTTAGTATTTAATACGACTCAATCATGAATAGACTTACTCCTAAACAACGTTTATTAATTGTGGAAACTTACTACCAAAATCAGTCATCAGTTAGAGAAACAATCGTTTTATTGAGGAAAACAAGAAATGGTTCTGTTAATTGGCCACAAAGATCATTTGATTTGACGCCATTGGATTACTTTCTTTGGGATATGTTAAATCACTTGTTTATGTCGACAAATCCGAAACTATTGTCGCTATGGAAACCAACATAACTTGTGTTATTCAAGGAATACTGGCCGATATGCTTGAAAGAGTTGTCGGAAATTGGACCCACAGAATGGACTATTTAAGAGCTAGTCGTGCGCAACATTTGAACGAAAAAATTTTTAAGTATTGAGTTATAGTTCATTCCAACTAAAGGTTTGCATCAATACATTGATTTTTATGTATTTTATTTAGAAAATAAAGTAGGAAGCTCTTATTGTATGACCCAGTTTCTTCTTGCTTTAGTAGGGCATATCTGCTCACCCACACATAAAAACTCCTCAAATGGAACTTTTTGAAAATTGCTCATTATCATAGGATGAATTCCGTATAATTGACCATGATTTGAACCAGACGTTAGCATCATTTTAGAATTGTCATTAAAATGTAAAAATTGCCAAATCTTCTCAAACTTTCGGGCCGGAAGAATGTTTTTAACTACCTCATTTCCCAAAGTGGTACTCCAATATCTTCGTGTATTCGGAATTTGTATAACAGACATAAGCACGCATATTCCGATGTATTTCCTAATATCATCGTCTGACGCAATGAATCTTGATGGATCACATTGATTTGAATACAAATTATACTCAGCAACGATCAAATCAAAAATATCTCGTTAAAAAAAAGAAATGGAAACATAAGTAGGGTGCACTGAGGTTCATAATATCATCGAGTAGCTTAGTACTGCCATCAGCTGAATTGTTTAAAACCGACGGCGATGAATTGATAAGGCGCATGCATCAGATCATCAGCAAAATATGGCTAGCGGAAAGCATGCCTGACGATTGGAACCACAGCGTACTGTGTCCTATACTTAAGAAAGGAGACCCAACAACCTGCGCCAGCTGTCGAGGCATCAGTCTTATTTCCATCGCATATAAAGTTCTCTCAAGCGTACTGTGTGAACGATTAAAGCCGAATACAAAAACATTAACTAACAAACATAGACCAGATTTTCATGCTACGACAAATCCTGCAAGAAACCCACGAAAATCAAATTGACACACATCATCACTTTGTCGATTTTAAAGATGCGTTCGATAGCCCGAGAAGGGATTGCCTATACGAAACAATGTCTGAGTGTGGTATACCTGCATTTTCAACAACTTTGCATTTTCAATTGGCAGTACTTAACTATCAAACAAGTCGTCAATTGTTTCTTCTTGCCTAGCTCTCGCTTTAGCCATACTCTGTTCATCATTATCAATATCAATATTATCAATATTATCAATATCATACCGACTCAAATTCATCCTCACTTTTATCCCTGTTATTGAGAATGAACTCGATTTCGTCATCTATGATTATGTTCCTGCGCGTAGTCATCTACAAATCATGTAAGTGGATAATATATCATAAAATATCATATATGTATATAATATTCGTATAAAATATTGAAGCTCTTAAATTCCTTATATAATTAATATAATTTTTTAGGATTTTCTCATAGCTAAATTAGTATAAGTTATATTTATTTTCATCAAAATATTGCAATTGCATATTTAAAATTTTAATTTTAGTGAAAAATTAGAAGTGTTACATCACTTTCAAGGCACGTACACAATAACTTTGCAAATTTTTAAATATTATGCCAAATATAACGGGGCTTGGCTTAGTTTGGTGTAGGCAATATTAACTCGATTACAAATAAGTACAAAAGAGAAGAAATAGGTTGATTTTCTTTTTTCAATCCGAAGTATTTAGTTCATAAAGTCAATAAATCATATATGATATTATTTGTACACTCATGGAGTTATTGACTTTCGTATACGGCTGTCATGGAAGAGTTGAAGCTATAATAGCTCTATTAGAGTTATTATATACGAATAACTCTAAAGAAAGAAGTTGTCTTGGCCGAAAGTTAATTGCGAGAACCATGTGAGAGCTCTAATAACTTCACAAAAAAAAAAAATTGCAATGATATTTTGAGCCTTTTGAAAATAAGAGCTATGGTTACAGTTGTCATACATTTAGTATTGTAGATATTACAACTTCTTTTCAATTATTGCGTCTAGAGTAACTTTAATTCTGCAATATTACCCTCACTGCGGTTTTCTCGCTTTCGCTCCGGTTACTAAAACTACAAAGAGAGAAATATCTCCATTTAAGTTTTGACACTGTTAAAAAAGTGAAAAAATGTGAAAAGTTTATTATTTTTAATTTTATAAAACGAAGTAGAATAGAAAAATTCAGGAAGTACAAATAAAATGTGACAAACGTATTTGATCGGTAGTCATCATAGTTCAAGAACCCATTCGACTGCACCAGGCATGTCACAAAATAAGAAAACAGAATATTAACTAACAGCCCTATTCTACTAACTTAACAAAGCTCACCACATTAACAAAATAGTTAATTTTAACAAGTTGTTAATGTTCCGTATTCTGGTGAAAATTTAAAAGCTCTTTTCTTTACAATTTTGTTAATTGCACAAAGTATCTTAACAACGACACATAATCTTAAAATTTAAGTGTTTATGCTAGGGAATTGTTGTGAAAATAATAAAAATTATAATACAATATTGAATTACATTTAATAAATATATCTTATTAATAAATAAGACTGTGAAAATGGAAGAATTTTTACATGTTTTTAGTTCTGATAGTGAAGAAGATCAAAGAAAGGAAAAACTTGAAAGACGACGCTATTTATCTATCTCTTTATCTATTTTTTTAATTCTATCCAACTCTAAATACAATTAAATGCCGAAATGAAAAATCCAAATATAATAATATACATATGCTAGTCAAAAGTAAAAATAGCAGCTGCTCCTGCGTGGTTCACTCAAAATTTGTTTGGCTTTTAAAAAAATGTAAATTTGTGTTTTAAATAAAAAAAAAAATCTTAAGATTACTTAATTCTTTGCATTTTCCATTTTGCTTGCTGATATAACATACAATAGAATTTCATCGGAAAAACAGCTGGCGTCTGAATGCTGCGAGTTTCACATTTTCACCACGCGTGGGAAACTTTTTAGCTTTTTAGAGCTTTCTAATTGTAAATGATTTTTTAGAATATGAACATTTACATTACATAACAATAATATTAAGAAGAGCTCCTTAACAATTCCTTGTTAAGTTAAGGCGGGACATGACATTCGCGGCAGAGAAAACGGACCTTGTTTTAAAAATTCATAACTCAGTCAAAAACAAACATTTATCCAAAATTTTTATTATTGTAGAGCATTGAACAAATTACAAGAAAAAAAATTCAAAAAATATATTTTTCACTCTAACATGGTTTTATAGAGCTCCAAACTGGCGACAGAGAAAAAAACGGGGCCTCGTGGTTGCAGCGCTGGGAGTTGCAAAAATTGTCCGATCAGCAAAAAAATGACTTTTTTAAATCTTAACAAAATTGGTTATCGTATGACACGACCTTTTTTTTTAATTTTTTATTGAAATTGAATAACTTATTTGAATAATTTAACTTTTGTTAATTTGTCATGTGTTTATTTGAATTTCAATAAAATAAAATAAGGAAATTAATATTTTTATTAAGCAATGAAATAATACAAAAATCGATAATATAACCTTAAATATATAACCTTAAAGTCGAAAGCTCAATAGCCTTTATAAAAGAAGTTTTGAAAAAGTTAACATCACGATAAATGGCAGCCTCAAAAAAGGTTGTCACAGCCTCCACAATTTGGCTATCCACAATTCGGCTATCAAAACCGAATTTCTCTCGCAATTTATAGTTCCTGCAATTCCATGCGAGGTTATTAAGCCTCCACAATTCGGCTATCAAACCGAATTCTCTCTCACCATTGAATGTTGTAAATTGAATGCAAATTGAAGAAGTTGTCACAGCCTCATATATTACATTTTCTGAGAACCGTAATATTACGGCTAGAAGAGGCGAGCATCAGCGAGCATCTTATAATGCCTGCACATGTACAATTCCAATTTTAAAAATCTTTACACACTCAAGCCCTGTTTCCAATAACGCGTGAGAAGCGTTGCGTAAATTTACGCAAACAATCAATGCATGAAAACATACGAAACTAGTTCCAAAAAACAGCATGCGTGTGCCCGCAGCGTAAAATTTTCGAAAATTTTAATATTTTACGCACGTGAATATTTGACAGCTATTGAAATCAAAACGGCCGATCTTTTCAGAGTAACACGAAATAGTGCTGTACGAACTATTGAGAACTGACTACAAGGTAGTTGGTACTAGTGTGAATACTTTTCAGTTAAATTTGGTTCTCAAAATATGTTTTTTTTTTTAATATGAGTGTAAAGTTGCATGATTTGTATCATGTCTTCAAAAATTCAAAATTCAGTCGAACTCAAATAAAACATCGCAAACAAAATCCCACTTACAAAATTTACCTAGCCAGGTAATGTTCAAATTATGCTTCGCTAAGCTGAAAGACGGCAATCACCCAGTTGTAAAAGGAGCCCTGCTGAATGCCTGCCGGCAACATACCTTGGAAGTTCAGGTGACATGCTCGCTTCCATACCCGTTTGTATCTTTTTCAAATAGGCATGTCCTAGGACCGCATGTCTGCCAAATGGACTGCCGTAGCATCAATGCTGCATGCATCTTATGGTATGAATGCTACATTCATTGCGTTATATTGACGCGGAAATTATGGGCTTTTTACAATCATGTAAGAACTATTTTTTCATCCTAAAAAAACAATTGTTTTTGTAGTTATTTGTCTAAAGGCAAAAATTAAAGTAAATAAAAAGTAATTTTTGGACATTTTTGAAAATCAAACTTTCTACTTTGAACTTAACTTTACAAATGAGAGCATCGAGAACAGAATTGCACGTTTGCAATTGTAAAAATAAAATTGTAATTTATTTTAATTATCGCTACAAGAACAAAAATATGAATGTGCATAAATGCAGCCTTGGTTTATTTTTGGCGCCTAAAAATAACAGGATTTTACATTGACAATCCTGAAACATACCTCACTTCAGGCCCTTAGCCAGGATTTACCTTAAGGGGGAGAGGGGGTTTTGATAAAAAAATCTATAAGTAGATATCAGTAAAAGCTAAAAGGATAGATATGGAAATTTGTAAGCCAATCCGTTTTAAGACTATTTGTGAATATGCCTGTTTTTAAATGACCATAAGAGAGATAAGGAGAGTTTATTTAAGTTTTTTTTAAAAAATCAATTTTCAGTACTTAGTTCTTAGATTTTTGCCTATGGTTTTTTGAAAAATGGTCCAAATTAAGAATTTTTAATTTTCTCTTAAAAAGTATTATTCCGAAAATTAGCGCAAAAAGTAAAAATTTCTGTGACAAAATTTTACTAATTCAACAATATTAGTGTTGCAGTTTGTTAAAATCAGAATTAAAATCAGCTATAAAAAATGAAAACAATTTTTATTGGACATTTCACGTAAGCGGGAGAAAAAAATTGTAGTCTTTAGATTTGATTTCTTTTTGGCAATCTTACCCTTTCATTGATCCCCAGCTTGTGTACAACTATTTGAACCTGTGTGAACCCTAGTTCGAGTTATCGTTAAGGGCTAAAATATTACTGTTCTCGAAAACGATTTCGAGAATTTAAATAATATTAAAAAGAAAATATTTTACGATCCTTAAAAATTTAACAGTTTCATTTCCTCATTATTCAATTCCAATAACAATTACTATGTATATTTTTTTTTTAAATAACATTTTTTGAGCAGAGTAATCGACTCCGATAAAAGTCATATTTAAATTTCAGACTATTTTTCAAAAACCGTTATTCGAAAACTGGTTTTTGCACAGCACCAGTATTTGCAGTATAGCACCAGTGTTAATGTTAAAATAATTACTAAGATGGTTAAATTTTTTAAAAAAGAACAGTAAAACAGTTAAAAAAATTAAAAAAAAAACAGTAACTTTTTTTTGGATACTTAATAATTTAATAGGTCGTGGATTTATATTTAAGTTATTTGTAAATTAAAAAAACTGAAAGCAAAATTATTTTAACTTCCAAATTGTGTTTTAATTTTTAAATATAATAAAAATAATTTTAAAAATGCCGAAGTTTAAAAAACTGTAACTGTAATTTGTTGAATGAAAATTTGGTAACAATATTAAAAAGTCATCAAATCAGTATAGAATTGGAATGTATAAAATGTTTACCAATATTTTTTTTATTGAGAATTTTTTTCGGTAACATTATTAAAAAATCATCAAATCACTTTAGAATTGAACTGAATTTTTGTGCCAAGTTGGAATTTTAGATGTCTTATATACCAAGAAAACAACAAAATAAAATGGTCAAACTTTTCAGTCATTTGCTTTACGTGGAATACCCCATAATGTGTTAAATTTCGTGTTTCATGTATTTTTTACACTATACAGCGTTTAAAAATTAAAAAAAAAGGATCCATTCAAAGGAATGATTTCCAAAAGTTTTGGGTCCAATAAGCTTAGATATTGCATACAAAATGTCAAGCTAATTTTCTTCAATTTATAAAATTATATTCGTTCTAGGTATAATTTCATATATATTCACTTTTTGAGCATTGAAATTGATTTTTTAATATACAAACTCCTTGGAGATTAATTCCAATATAATTATTATGACTTTTATAATCTGTTAATCTTTCTTATGTTAATCTTTCACTTGGCAAAAATAATTTTTTCATTATTTAAGTGAAGTTTTCAAGAAAATTAACATCATTATCACAGTTTATCTTAAAACAAAATCACATTTTGAATTTCACAGTCTTATTTGTGTTATTTCTTTGTACTTTTTGGACCATAACGGTTGGGTTTGAACACCTAAAATTCCCCACTTGTCTACGGGTCTGCTTCACTTAGCAGTAATGAGTAAGTTTTTCAAATTTCTAAAGGTCGACTTTTAAAATTAGCATTAAAGTTATGACTTGCCACATCCCTTCCATCGGTAGGCCTGATTTGTTTTTCATCTGGATATATGTCCACACGCACACATATGATATAATATGTACACATGTTCTATTGGAATTTTCCCCGCAGCTTCCGCAGCATAAAACTCAACGCATCTCAAGCGTAATTGGAAATAGGGCTTCAATTTATGTTATGAATGTTGTGTTGTTGTAATGTTGATTCGGATATGTTTGATTTAGATTTGTTTGTCCGAAGAATGCAAACATGTAGTAAAGACGCACGCCTTTCCCTACGTAGCGTCGAGTCTGCTCCATCACTTCATTGCGATTGACACTTAAAATAAGCACTACGCAAAATATCGGTGTGTCCATCGACCATGATTGATGGTTGCAAACCGTGGAAAATCCCGCCGACACGCTTGTTTATCTCATATTTTGAAATGAAGCATCAAAAAGCTGTCTTGTGTTAAATAACAGGCGCAGTATCCACACAATTCCGATCAATTGGATTGGCACCTTCGCTCATGTACCCAGGCGGTGGCGTACCCGTTTTTGAAAACTGCTTTCGTGGAACGGTCGCAGTAGCCAGAATTTAAAAATTGTGTCATTTTTTTTTATCTAGTAGTTGAGTGTACTGAAAAAAAAGCGCAATTGTATCGAAAATGCCATCACTGACATGGAATACATTCGGAGCACCGAAAAAGTCTTACTAGCGGGATTAAAGAAATAATTGATACCCTCCCGTATTCTATTCATATTTTTCCTAGCTATGCTGAGGTTCAAAAAATTGTTATATTTTTTGTTTTTGTAGTTGAGTAGATTGTTTGTTAATATATTTTCTGTTCGTTTATAATCAGAGTTAGTCAGAGCTAAAAAGCTGACTAACACAAACACAATTAATAAAATGTCTGCATGTGTCCATCACTGATTTAAACCAAGGTTGATTAATATAGGTTAAGGTTGCGAACATAGTCAACGCTGGTTTAGACAACGGTTTATACAACGGTTTAGACAGGACGGCAGATCAGATCAGATTTTCACATTGGAGTAATAAAGAAACCAAGTCATTCATCTCTTTTACTCTAATAAGTTTTCTGATCTGATCTGCCTGCCTGTCTGAACCGGCGTTCACTATGTTCGCAACCTAAGTCACTTGAAAGAAAAACACTCTTTTTCGCCTTTGCTCGAACTGTCAAAGTAACTGTTAGCTTAAAATTGTACAGATCCAATTTTTTTGTTGCTTGATTTCCTTTCATCCTTCTCGACCGAGCTCGACCGATTTCGACCGAGCTTCTCTCAAGTGACCTTACCTATACTAATCAACTTTGATCGCCGCTTGTGAGAAAAAAGGTAGTTGTCAAGGCTACCTTGTAAATTATTTTATCATGAAACCAACTATGCATTAGTACTCTTCTGATTTGCAAGCATTTGTTGTGTTTGCCTTCGCAGAAGTCAAACATTTCATTTGTTTGCGGAGAGGAGAACAGTACTGTGTACTATTGACGTGCGTAGAAAGTTTACGTATTTGAAAATAGTTCAGCAGTGTTAATAAAATAAAATCTATCTGTTGAAGTTAATTTTATAAGTTATATGTGTTTATATAGTTAATATGATACGCCTAAAAAAATCAAAATTGAACATGTTTTTATTTAATCATGTTTAAAAATAGTTTTGTAATTATATAATCTTAGATCTATGGTTAAATGATAATGCAACAGCATCCGAATACATGTTTCAGAGTACTATGCTAAGCAGATATTTAAAATGGTTGATAAATTATTACTTTCTATAATGATATCAAGAGACACACCAAGATATAAACAATCTTAAGATATTTTAAGAAGAAAATAATTGATTTTCCTTTTGTATTTCCAAGACAATTCTACTTTCCTACTATATCAGCGTTAAATACATGCAAGGTCAAAAAAATTTATTTTTTTAATTTTAGATTTTCTCTAAAACGTTGGAAGCCTTGGCTTAAGCCTACTTTAATGAACCTGTTAAATTTTAAGGGTTTTCTTTGTCCACCTTTATCACTAGGGGGATATTGGCCTTTATTTTCAATACCATTATAATCTTCGACAAAGATTGTGACGGGCAAAACCCGAACCAGCTTTTGCCGCAACACAACAAGAACCAGAATTGCTCACGAATTTCTACAAATTAACTTGAATTAAAATTAATGTAACGTTTGATTATTTGCTTACTTAAAATCAAATTAATTATTTCTCATATACTGATCGTTAGTTATTTAAACTAAATTGCTGCTCTCCTATTATTTTAAAACTTAATGAATATTAAATTTATATCTGAAGTAAATTGAATTAAATGAAATTATTACGAATTGTATTATTAATACCTCTTTAAAAGTTAAGATATTGTTATGTTAAGCTATCATCCTGTACTAAAGCAGTGCCTTCCACCCTGGGCTCTTAAGAGCTCTCTCGTTTCACACGTATTAAATAAAATAAATTGGTTACTGCACAAACGAACTAAGTAGTCGAATGAAAAAATATAAAATGTTTACTTTTATTTGCCTAGTTCAAAGATAAAATGCAATTAATTCTGTATTATATTTAAAAAAACACTGTTCATTTTATTAAATTTGTAGGTTTTTGCTTACATTTCTCACATTTCCACACATAAAATCTGGGTACTCAATCTATTTATGCGGTTATAAGTAAATTATACATCCCTATGGCTGAACGAGCAAACGGCAAATGTCAAAACTGACATTGTACCTACGCCAATGTTATGATTTTTTATATTTTTATCTCCGAGTTGCACCTACCTTAAAATTGTATCATGGCAGCGACACAACATCGAGAGCGCTTTTTATGACACTCCACAGCGAGAAATTTAAAGTTTGAAGATGACAAATGAAAATATGTATATTAGTTTTATTATGATCAGGTATGGGCACCACTACATTAAAAGATTCGTGTTATTTGTGCTCCTTGCACTGAGAAATATTTTTATGCATATTAAAAATAAAAAAAAATTAAAACTGAATTCTTTTTGGTTTAATTGATAAAAATGTACCCCAGTTGGCACAAAATAGCGGTAAATTATAAACATATGTTTATTTAGTTGCAAGATAGGAAAATAAAAAGTAGAACATGACAGAAGAAAAGATTGACCAATTGATGTATATATATTGAGTTGAGAGAAAGAAATTAATGAGAAAAGTGAACTGGAGTTAAAGTTATCTATTTTTGAAATAAAACTTCAAATAAAATCAGGCTATTTTTAATTAAGCTTTTAAAATCTCGTTTAATATCAACAAAATAAGTTTAAATATTTATTTTTAATTTAATGCAAAATATGCGCCCTTTGCAGAAAAAATTTGAAATCTTTTTAAATTTAATTCATAATAACATGCAGAGCATGTAGGCATTAAGATTTGCTCGCTTGTTTGTTTTTAGAGTGTAGCTTTTTAAATTTTTTTCGCTGTTCTCTTTTGCCTTCGTCCGACATGGGTCTTACCCGCTTGCAGTCTTTTTCGACACCGAACTGATTTTCGTTTAATTTCTTTGTTGTTACTTCTTGTGTTGCTACGTAAGCGTTTACTCTCAATACGTAAGCGTTTACTCTCAATGCTCCGTAGCTTGCTCCGTGCCCATAGCTGATTATGATTTCAAACGCTTTTGAAGGATCTCAATGCGTCTTACGTTATGTTTCGTTTCAAGGACATAAGAAAAATAATATAAAGAGGCATTATGAAATGTTTCATAATGATATTGATGAATCAGATAATGTAGAAAAGCAAAGATTTTATAAAAGGAAAAAAGCAATTTCTTTCGCATAAAATAAAGAATTGGATTTCTGAAATGGAAGAAAACTTGGACGAGAGCAATGTAAAAAACAAACAAATTAAACTAAAAATGACATTATCTAAATTAATAAGATATAATATTGTAAAAAAGGTAGTCCTATCTCAGATGGAGCAGTTATTAGAGATATTTGCGTTAAAATTTTGCAAAAACTTGATAGCGAAGCAGCCATACCTATAGCAACGTTATCTTTATGGCCCATATTAGACGATGTCCGTTTGTCCGATCTTTGTTGTTGCTTTCAATGTGAAACTGTCAAAAAACAGTGAGAGTGAGAGCGGATGAACTTTTTGTAAGGCGGACAAAATATGTTCATTTTGTCTGCTGTTGATGTCAGCAGACAACGGCCACAACAGTGTGGCGATGTGGTGAAATAAAAGTTTACCAGCTAAAAAGTAGTTTTTCTAAGGAAAAGTACTAATATCCTACTATAAGATAAAGGAAAAATAGTTGCTTGAAACACTTACTTTTGGCACGTTATATTATTAAAATATTGACAAGAAAGTGGTGTTGGAAGAATTGGTAAGTAAAGTTATAAATATATTAATGGAGTTCATTTATTAATTTAATGATAATCATTTTATGTTTAATGCGTATTGATTTGCCGAGTTTATTATATTTAAAGCTACTAAGTCGTAATCGATTTCCATATTGAATAAAAAATAAAGAAATACCGCGTATCAATAAAAACACAATAGAATAACAATTTCAACTCTAAAACTTTCAATCACTTTTGTACCTACGCAACGTTGCTATTAAAAGTAACTGTTTTCAAAGTGCACAAAATAAAGTGCAGTAGAAAATGTACTCAAACTAAATGAAATGTCAAATGTGTCCGCCCTAAATTTTCTGTCGTGTGACCATCCAGCGGACAAGAGAGTAAAAAGTGTTTATTTTCGTCGGACAAACGGACATCGTCTAATATGGGCCTATCTCACAATATCATTGTCCGTCGCACTGTACAAATAAATATATTGATTCTGAAATTAAAAGCCAATTAAACGATTGCAGAGTTTTTTTCCATACGCATTGGCGAGAGCACGGACATAAATCTTTATCAATTGGTGGTTTGCATTCGGTGTATAGGCAAATTTTTTCCAATCTAAAGCTCATCTGCTCTAAGCAGCGCAATTCATTAAAGACAGAAAATTTAAAAAATATTTGACTTATAAAAAATTGCGATCAAAGCATTAATATTATTATTACACTTTTGTCATCACATATTAATATTCCCATCACATTTTTCTTGTTTCTTTACATGCTGTGACTTCTTAAACAAGTGAACATATGATTTTTTTTTATCTCTTTTGACTTAGTTACACAAAAAAAAACATTGCATAAAATTAATATTTTTGAATTTAGTTGAATTTTTGAATTTGAATAGATTTCTTTCTTAGTGCACAATTTTGTCTGCTCACCAACACATGTTCATTACTATTTTTGACAGGCACTGTACCAGTGATGTGACTAAATAAAAAATCCCGATCGCATCACGATTTTGACCTTTTTATCCCACCAAAATGACACGAAAATCCCACCAAAAAATGTGTACCAATAAAGTTTTTTTATCCGATTTATGAAACGAAAAAATCTCAGAAACTTTTTATACAACAGTTTATTTATTAACGAAACCAAACATAAGACAAATTTTATATGTATATTGTAATGCACTCCAAACTACATTTTTCTATAATATAATCCTAAGCACATTAATGCAAATTTATTTACTAATCTAAAAGTGTATTGAACTCAACTAGCGTTTTAATTACCCTGTAGGAAAATCAACTAATTTAAAAGTAGTTGATAAAGTAGTTTTTTGTCAACCACAACTAGTTGAAATTCTGACTTTTTTCCATAGAACGAACTAACTTATTTTGTATGGTGATGTCCGCTAAATAAGTCAATTGACTTTCGTCTGCATATATTTTCAACTACTTGTTAAACTACAATTAAAGTTACATTTAAATTATTTTTTTAATTGCTTTTAAATAACCAATTGAAAACTATTACTGATGGCCTAAAGTTAATAATATTTGATGAAATAACATGGTTAAATATATATAAACTTGTAATCTAATAAAAATTTGCAATTAAAACATGTCAACATCAGTGTAGTTTCCGCCTTAATGTAATTAAAAGTAGTTCATATACTGGTTTATTTTAAACTAGTTTTTTAATTAGTTGTTTTTAAAAACAAGTTAGTTTGTTCCTATAGGGTATTTTTGTTACACTCACGCACAAATATATATGCATGCAATATAAACTTACCCTGTCGGGATATGAGTTTACTTAAAGCTAACTCATGGTTAATCAGAAATTAGTCACAGGTGACTAAAAAACTAACTCATTTTCCTTGTTTAAACCTATTCAGTTTTTCAATGCAATGTCCGCAGAATGAGTCAGTACTCATTCACTCTGCATAAGATTCGGCTAACCATAAGTTGGCTTATTATGAGTTAGCTTGTGGCGCATTAGCAAGAGGGCACTATGAGTTAGCTATTAACTGACTAACTAATTATTGCGTTTTACGAGTGAGCTTAGTTAGAAGGCTATAATTTAAAAATAAAAAAAAAATATTTTTTTCTTGTATTTTGATTTTATATGTATTAGTTTATTTATAATAAATTCCAGTCTTATAATTCATTAAATACATATTATTAAAATTTAAATTAATGTTAATAAAATTTACATTTTTACAAATGGGAAAATTATTTACATATACATATATTTCATATTATTTATGTTTTTTTTTTAATTTTTTAATTCAAAGTGATCATTCAAATTGTTTGATGATCATTAAAAAATGTTATAAATTAAATGTTAAAATGTTCTAAATTAAATATTTTGAAATTTACATATTAAAAATTAAAGAATAATTCATATAATTCATGTCATGGTCGATGTTTATAATACCAAACACCTATGTAGTTTTTCTCTTAAAGTCTTTTCTTTGCACTGAAACTGTTGTTCTTTATTATCTAATTCTTCAGCGACAACCTCCATTGAAGTGTCTTCTACTATATCATCCTGCTCCGTAATGCAAGGAATGATTTTTACGCCACTTTCTTCATTTGCCTTCCAATTCAATTTTGCTACATAAATAGCCATCTCTTTTTTTAACAATCGCCTTAAATTTCTTTTACTCCCACCCTTCATATTTCAAAACAAATCTTTATTTTAAATTATATTATATATCATATATATTTTATAAAACTTTACGTTCACTTGTTGTTGTTGTTCACTTGTTTCTTTAAATTTGCAAAATTTTAAGACGCGTGCTCGCTCGAATTACAAAACAAACTGATAGAAAAACTAAAACCGCAACCATTCACAGTTATGTTTCTTTTTATTTTTCTTCTTTTTTCTTTTCTTTGTACTATTAGTGTCTTCAAAGTTAAATCTGTATCAGTTTTGAGTGCACAAAAAGTTAGTTCAATACTTATCAAGAAGAAGTCAGATGAAACAAAAAACAAATGACTCATTTCTGCATCATTTTTGTTGAGTTAGTTTAGAAGTCAGTTGTAAATAAGTTACCTAAAAGTCAACTTGATTTTGAGTTAGCTCATAAAAGTCCGACAGGGTAACAACAACACAAGCTTGAACATGTTGACATGAACTTGTTTTTTTATGCGCAAGAGCATTGATGTCAATTGCATTGTTGCTATTTTGTCTCACCCACGCACAAAGTATATGTTAAAGCGAAAAGGGGATATTAAGTACATGCATGCACTTTTTCTTGTCGCACATATTATATTATGTTACTCATTTCTTTTGCACTTATTAGTGTTGATATGATTCACATATGTTATTTTTTATATTTTTTTTTTTATATTTATATTTTATGAAATTCACACATGTTGTTATTTATATTTATATTTATTTTTAATGTTAATATTTAAGTTATATGTAAGAAATGTAAAAAGGTCGTTCATGATCATATGGACGTGATCGAAGAACGCATTCTATATATTGAAAAATTAAAGAACAATTTAAAGAAAAGCAAGAAGAGGGAGTACAGCAAAGGATATAAAAAACATAAATTACAAAAACTTCAGGAATAAAAAAATGAAGTAGATAATCTTAAATTCCATGAAAATTTAAACACTTTAAAAATAAAATTTTTCGATATTTATGAAGATTTATTAAAAAAAATTAATAATTTATGTATAAAAGAAAAAATAACAATTACGAAAATTCAGGATAGAGATTTAAATTGTTCAAATATTTGGGAAGAAGACAATAATTTGCCAAAAATGTCGAACTTCGATATAAATCTGGTAGGTAAAAACCTACAAATCTTTAAAGGGGATTTTAATCAATTCGAGGATTTCATAATTTAATCAGAACTACTTCACGATCTACTTAAAGATCAAGATAAAGAAATTTTTATTAAATATGTCTATAATTTTAAGCTTACATCACAAGTCCGCAGCATAATTGGACGTTCGAAAAGGCCTTCGACTTTTAGAGAATTGAAAACTTTGTTGGAAAATTCATACCCCAATCCGAGATTTCTACAACTAATACTAAACGAATTTAGTTCACTTCGGCAAAATAACAAATCCATAGCAGAATTCAGAGAAAAAATTGCCGAGCTGGCAGAACAGTTAAGTTCGTTTGAAATAAAATCATTAGAAAATCCGTCCCAGGAAGCAAAAAATACAATATACAAAATTAACGAAAGTATGGCATTAAATGTCTTCACCAAGGGTGTTAATATTGAACACAAAAATCTTTTATTTGCAAATACACCTAAGACATTTAATGAAGCCACAGAAAGATGTATGACTGCGGAAAAATGTTTAGTTACGGACACAACGAAAGTTTTCCAAATACAGAATAGAAACAATTTTAGAAATAAGAGGGAACACAACACAAGGTATAGCAACAATCTTAGGAATTATAACTTTCCCAGCAATAATTTTAGAAATTATCAAAACAATAGTTCATACAGCAATTACAGAAGTAATAATAATTATAGAAATAACAACTTTTCAAACAACAATATTACAAATAGAGTCTTTACAAACGGGAGTCAAAGAAAGAATAACAATCATAGATACAATAATTTCCAAAATAATAACAACGCAAATTATAACTTAAACAGAAATTCGAATGTAAATTCGAATATTAGAAGAAATCATAATGAGCAGGGAAACGGGAATGGCCGGGTAGCAGGAATGGAAAGAATTTATATTGACAACAGACGCCTTGAATTATGCTCTAGGTGCAGTTCTGTCACAAGGTGAAGTTGGTTCAGACTTACCAATTTCTTTTGCAAGCAAGTCACTTTCGAAACATGATTTGAACAAACCATTCATAGAATAAGAGTTATTGGCCATACACTGGGCTATACATTTTTTCAGGCCATATCTTTATGGTCGCAAATTTTTAGTAATCACAGACCACAGGCCATTAGTGTCTCTTTTTACCCACAGAAATCCCTCATCAAAGATGACACGAATTAGATTAGACCAATGCGATTACAATTTTGATATTTTATATAAGAAAGGAAAAATGAATACGAACGCTGACGCATTATCCCGGATAGTTATTAACCGCGATTCACTGCAGGCTATGATTCCGACAGGTTCAGGAGATAGCAAAAGAAATATACTAGCAATTACAAGAGGTATGACTAGAAATAATCATATACAAAACAATAATTATAACAATACAGATTGTCTTCCCAACAAGAATAACGTACAAATTTTTGTTTGGGAATGCACATCAATATCGGACATTAAAGGTATGAAAAAAATTAAGGTTTGTTACTGAATGTAGGAGAAAGGGTACCCAAATTCAATTTGAGATAAACGATGAGGAAGTTATTATACGATGTAGTGGTAACCCACAGTTCACAACGCTGACTCTGGAAAAGCTATAATCAAGGATGTATAATTTAGGAATAGAAGAACTTGCATTAAAGAGAAACGATGATATATTTAGAACAATTGCAATGGAAAAATTTAAAAATATATACAATAATTTAAGTAGGAATGAGGAGAATTTAAAAATTTTAATTTATTGCGATCCACAGAGAATAGTCGACAAAACAATTCAAAATAAAATTATAGAAGAATACCACAACTCGACTTACGGAGGTCACCTCGGCATAAGAAAAACCACATTAAAACTAAAACAAAAATATATGTATATGGAAGAACATGGGAAAAATGATAAAGAATTACATACTAAATAGCAAAAAATGCAAAATTAACAAACAAACAAGACATACAAAAGAAAAACTAACTTTGAGAGACACGCCAGGATCTAGTTTCGAAACAGTATCAATAGACACAGTAGGTTCTTTACGTTTAAGTAACAACTACCGTTACGTACTAACTATGCAGTGCGAGTTGACGAAATACGTTATAGCTTGTCCTATGGAAACCAAAAACGCCAAAACTGTAGCCAAAACCTTAATAGAAAACTTAATTTTGATTTATGGTCACGTTAAAATTCTAAAATCAGATAAGGGTACTGAATTTACCAATGAGTTGATGTCGGAGATATGCAGCCAATTGAACATTAAGAAAATATTTAGTACACCTTGAATGAGTTCTTATTGAATTTCTGCAAACATGACGAACGGGACTACTGGATCCCATACTTCACATTTGCGTACAATACGACACCTCATATTGATACAAATTATAGTTAAATAATTGGCAAATCTACCAAATGATAATTTAGAAAAATCAAAAGTTTACAATACAGATAATTACGCGCAAGAACTGAAAAAAAGATTAGCATACTCTCTAAAAAAAAAAACACAAGAATTAATAAATATAGCCAAAGAAAAACGAATACAGAATAATACAATTACTGCACCATTAAATTTAAATATTGGTAAAAAAGCCTTAATAAAAAGAATGAACAGAAAAAAGCATCAATCGCCTTATCATGGTCCAAACACTTTAATAAAAAGAAATGGAGTAAATTCTATAATTAATCTAAATGGCAAAGTCAAAGAATATCACAGTAATTTATTTATAAAAAATGGAATTATTCAATGTAAATTTTATTATTAATCAATTAATTAATCAATGTAAATAAATGTAAAAAAAACCCCCATAATTTTATTTTTTCATACATATATAGTTCAGTATACTATAATTGCATTATATAATTTATAAGCAAAAATTATTTTCTAAAAATCAAATAATTTTTATCTTAAGAGTGGGGGTGTAATGCACTCCAAACTAAATTTTTCTATAATATAATCCTAAGCACATTAATGCAAATTTATTTACTAATCTAAAAGTGCATCGAACTCAACTAGCGTTTTAATTATTTTTGTTACACTAAACAACAACACGCTTGAACATGTTGACATGAACTTGTTTTTTTATGCGCAAGAGCATTGAATTCAATTGCATTGTTGCTATTTTGTCTCACCCACGCTCAAAGTACATGCATGCACTTTTTCTTGTCGCACATATTATATTATGTTACTCATTTCTTTTGCACTTATTAGTGTTGATATGATTCACATATGTTATTATTAATATTTATTTTGTGTTTATATTTATATTTTATGAAATTCACACATAATATTATTTATATTTATTTTCAGAGTTCAGAAAATTCACTCGTCTTCACTCGCAATCACTTACTTGCAGCACACAACACACAATTTTATTTTCTTTTCATGTGTTGTGTGCAACCGAGTTGGAGTGCTGTTGACTATTCTTCATGAGTTCTTCATTTTAATATTTGATTGCGCTGCACGTACACAAACAGTGATCGATCGCAACGGTTCACTGTGGCTGCGTATCGAACTTGTCTTAGCTTCACAATGTTCGTGTGGAATAATTCATTCCCTCGTGAAGAAAAAAATGAAGAAATTTTTCAAACACAACTTGTTCGTGTTGGAAAAAATTGGCAGTCGTGAAGAGAAAAATGAATGCACTGACATATTAGTTGCCTTGCACAGCCAAATGTGCGAATCATTACAGACATTAAATTAAAATAGAACTCCTTATTTATTTATATTTTTATCCGTTCAGAAAACATTTATTTAGACAAAAAGTACAAAAAATTACTTTGAGTTTTGAAATTAATGGCTTATATTTCAAATGCTGATAGACTGTTCAGTAAAATAAGTTAAAATTTAATTTTGTAATTAAAATGTTTGAAATGGATTTATTTGATAGTTTAGATCTCAACTTGATTAATACGGTTGAAAGTGCACTAAACGCACGTTCTAAACATTTGTAGAATTTGTCACATTTGGCCGAACAACAATCCAATACGCTGCACAGCCACCAAAAAAACATCCAAAAGCAACCAAAAGGAACAAAAACAACTAATACGTCACAGAATTAATTTTTCTATTCATGACCGCCAAATTTTTCCAACACGAACAAGTTGTGTTTAAAAAATGTTATTCATTTCTGTCTTCACGAGGGAATGAATCATGATACAAGAATACAGGTAGAAGTGACAGTTCCTTGGCATCCCATAAGTTGTGAAAAAATATGCCAAGAAAGAGAGCGTTTATTATAAGCTGTGTTTAATTCACATAGGCTGCATTCAGCGGAAAATTTGCTAAGTAGCTGTTGCGTGAGTTTTGGGCTGAATGGTATGTAGCATAAAGCAGGATTGGTATTATTGACGATTTATCGTCATTTCGACTTGTTTTTGGATGCAATTATGACCTGACGTTTTTCTTTCAATTTTACTACGTTTTTTGGTTAAATCGCTTTTCGTTTATTATTTAAAATTTGAGATTAAGGTTCAGATTCAAATTTCATTTGTGTGCTTGGAGCTGTTATATTTTGTTATTGAGGTAAAACTTAAGTTAGAGCAATTATCAAATGCGATAAGTCCAATAGAGAAACTGGCATTTAATAATACTTGCGGATTTGCTCAAACTATTTCCTAATATGGTTTTAGAAAACGAAGTCTTGATTCTGAATTTTTAAATTTAGTGTTTGCTTATCTTTTCAGTGATTCAGAAGAATAAGTAGAAATTGAATATTACTGGAAAACAGTGTATTCAATCAGAAGAGGAGACTAATCTTTGGCATTTTCTTTGATGCGAAAATTAATTTTTAAAATTTTGACCTAGGCTAGTTCGTCAGCAAACATTGGTCGTATTTTTTCTCAAATAAACTTAAATAAACAAAAATCTGAGGCATTTTGAGCACACAAAGGTTGATTTAAGAGCAAAGAATTCGTCTTGTTATAATTTGGACATAAGGAAAAAATTAACAAACAAATACAATATAATACAAATTTAATTGAATCTTATAATTTTTTAACCTTATTAGTATAGTTTTTTTATTTGATATTAATAACTGGAATAAACTCTTAACGGTCCTGTTTAATTTTTCACTAAAACATATATGTATAAATATGCTTATGAATAAAGAAAAAATTTTTGTTAAACTACAAAATTTACAGTACGAAAATTACTTTTTTTTCATATCAAGCCTGTTCGAGAGAGTGGTTTTGTTCTTGTTCTTCTATCTCTTTTGAGCTAGAAAAATACGTTCTAGCAGCTTGTAAGTTACTACAATCAAGTACCTAAGCAAGCGTCCACACGTGCAAGTGAATGTTCGAAAAACTCAATACATCCAAACATTTTTACTATTACACTCACATTTTCGGACGTGCAGCCTACTTGCAGCGCTACTTGCACGGAAATTTCCTAAGCAGTGAATTTTTTCACTTGCTGCAAGTAAATGTCAGAAAAGGGGATAAAAGTGATGTTTTTGAAGTGCTTTGTGGGTTTTTCCGGGATTATAGAAGAAGTATATAGAAGAAGCAACATTAGTTACATATTTTCCTCGTTTTCTAACTTCTTAATTTCAAGCTTTACTGCAATTTCAGGGAGAACCTTCGCATTCGACGACATTTTTAAAAGAACTTCCACTTGCACATAAGGACGCTGAAGCAACTTGCAGCTAATTTCGAATTTTTTCGAAGACAATATATATTCTCCACTTGCAAGTGATTACTGGCACATGTGGCACAGGGTAAACAGGCAAAGAAGTGTTCGCTATCGTTTATGTTTCAGAGTTTGCAAAGAAGAAACACTTGCTTATAAAATATTTTCTTTTTATTTTATTATTAATAGTGTGTATTGCAATAATAGTGAGTGATTATTAGTGGAAGTTAAGTAATTTGTAAATTCCATGTTATTTAGCAGGAAGAATAGTTTTATCATGGCAAAGAAGAGAGCGAGCACAATCGGCCATTGTCTTTTTTCAGAGTTTGCAATTAACCAAACATTTTCTTATTCACGTACAAATGTGTACCATGTTTTGCTTCATTGTAAATATAATAAACTATTATTAATTAATTAGTGAAAACATAAAAAATGTTAAAAATGTACAAGTGCAGCAATAGAACAACCTTAGCAGCTGCACATGCATAAGACCGAAATTGAATATATTTTCATTAACGAATTTCGTGTTATATTAAAGGTAACCGCCCGGGGAACATACTGTGTAAGTGCTTTATGCTACATACCATTCAGCCGGAAAGTTGTTCAACAGCTACGTAGCAAATTTTCCGCTGAATGCAGCCAATGGGTGTATGTTCATTTGCTTCACTTTTAGCTGTGTTGCATAAACAGCTGTTTTTGACAGCTTAGTAGGTGTTCATACATCAGTCAAATGATTGAAGTATATCGCGATTTTTTACTCTCTTTAACTCTCTCTGAAAATATCGATTGACGCTTGCTCACACACGATTTTTTGATTGAAGCTCCGACGCAGGCATTTGTTACTTTTCTGCTACCTACTATTTTGTGAATTCATATCGTGCTGTGTGCACTACTTTATTTGGGTGTTTCTTTTATTCAGTTGTTTTGTGTGCATAACAATTTTACAAAATGGAAAACAATAGCGGAAATATAGTTGATCTTTTAGGATTAAAACTGATCACATTAGGAAATCAATACGACGGAAATTGACCGGAAATTGACCATCGCATGGAAGTCATAAAAAAACAAAAGAATTAATGAAATTATGGCAGGAACTAAAGAAACTACACCTCTTTTTCACTTCAAAAACTACCTTTGTTTCCAGTTAACTACTTTTCATGATATAATTGCCTACTAAAAAGCAAACAAGTAAAATAATGCAACTCTTTGACTGATTGATGCAGGTCTGGAGCTCAATCAAAATTTTGACTGACGAGAGAAGATTTTGGAGTTCATTTTCGCTCTGAACAACAACAAAATTTGATTGATTCAATCATTTGACTGATGTATGAACACCTACTTATGGAATGCCTTTAGAAGAGAAAATCATCATAGCACTTATCAATGCTACCTGGATTCTTATATCATGGGAATAAATTATCCCACACGAACATTGTGAATCTAACACAAGTTCGATACGCAGCCACAGCGAACCGTTGCGATCGATCACTGGTTGTGTACGTGCAGCGCAATCAAATATTAAAATGAAGAACTCATGAAGAATACTCAACAGCACGCCAACTCGGTTTCACACAAAACATGAAATGAAAATAAAATTGTGTGTTGTGTGCTTCAAACTGTGTTTATTTTCATTTTTGTTGAAATTTTTTGCATCATGAGTGAATATTTCTGAACCCTGTTTATTTTTAATGTTAATATTTAAGTTATATGAAAATATTAATGTTAGTTATATTTTAAGTAAATAAAAGTAAATAAAGTCGAACATTTTTGAAATAAAATTAATCTAGTTCTGCTTCTAAGCAGCATAACTTTTATTTAAAAATCTAAGTGCTTCTAATCAGCACTAGTAAAATTTTTGAACCTGTGGCGTTGTAAGCGCCGGTGAAAAATTAAGCAGGCAGAGCTACCAACAAATTTAACACGGTAGAGCGAAAGTGTACCGCGCACACGATCCAAACATTACAATATATATAAAATCCATTAAATCTGAATTTTAATAATAATTCATTAAGACCACTTAAATTGTTTATACCTACATATGTATAAGGAACTTGTACTACCACAAATAATAATATGACTTATTTAATTTATTATGAATAAAACTGCAAAAAAAAAAATTTATTCGACGCAAAGTGTACAATTCTGAAATGGAATGACTTGTCGTTTTTACTTTCTAGTTTTTACTGTGATGTTTTTCTGACTTCGCGTAGTATTAAGGAATCTTTTAATTTGTAAATTGTTCAACGTTTGTTTTTTTTTTTTTTTGTTAAGGAATCTTTTAATTTGTAAATTGTTCAACTTTTGTTTTTTGTAGAAAATTTATTATACGTTATTTATCAAAAAACATTGTTATGTTTATTTTTAAACATTATAATAATCTTTTAGTTTAATAATGTACATAATAAATTTTATTTTGAACCGACTTCAAAAAGAGGAGATTCTCAAGTTCGTCGGTTTCTCTGTATTTTTTTATTTTTTTTTTTTTAAATGTATGTACATCGATAACTCCTAAGCCATATGCCTGATTGCCATAATTTTTGGTGAACAGATAGATATCAAAAGCATGGAGGTGCTTGTAAAAAGTGGGCGGTATTCGAGAACTGGGCGTGGCAATACTAGATCTCGCAATACTAGATACTACTGTATCTCGAATAATATTGACACTAGGGTACTGCAATTTAGTGTAGGGGTAGGCACAATTATTAAAAATTACGGACAAGAAAATGGGCGTTATTCGACAAATATGCGTTGCAATATTAGAAAAACAGTGTATCTTGAATAATTTTGAGACTAGAGTACTGCAATTTAGTATAGGGGTAGGCATTATTATTACAAATTATGGTCAATAAAGTGGGCGTTATTCGAATAATATTGACACGAGTGTACTGCAATTTTATGTAGGGGTAGACACAGTTAATAAAAATTACGGTCAAGAAAATGGGCGTAGTTTGAAAAATGGGCTTGGCAATATTAGAAAAAGAGTGTATCTCGAATAATATTGATACTATGGTACTGCAATTTGGTATAGGGGTAGGCATTATTAGAACAAATTACGGACAATAAAGTGGGCGGAATAAGGGTAGGCAGAATTATTAAAAATTACGGTCAATAAAGTAGGCGCAATTCGACAAATTGGCGTGGCAATACTAGATAAACACTATCTCAGTTAATATTGACGCTGGGGTACTGAAATGAAGTAAAGGGGTAGGCACAATTATTACAAATGACGCTCAAGAAAATGGGCGCTTATTTAACAATAGGGCGTGGCAATAGTAGAAAAACACTTTACGTGCTGACAAAAAACACGTGACATCTGATTTCAATTTAAGGGACAGATATTTGAAATAACCAACAAACTTTCAGAATGTAATAAAACAATTTTTTTAAGAACTTTTTTTAAGAATTTTTTTAAGTATTTTTGTAGTTTATAAACTTTTTTCGAAAATTTATCATATTCTCTAAAAAGGAAGAAATAAAAACTTTAAAAAAACCGACAACAAAATTACTACAAAGTAAAAAATAATTTTAAAATTTTCCTTTTAATTTCTTGGTCATATTTGACAATTTATTTAAGCATATTTACATTGGAAAACTTATTATTTGAATTTTTTTTCTAATTGTTTACTATCATAAAAATATTAATTTCTTTATAAATAAAAAAGCTTTGAAGTTGGCGCTTCTGATTAAAAGTCTGATTATATTAGCGACGACCTTAAAAACTTTTCTATTCCTAATGAAGTTAATATATTTATGATAATAAAACAAATTAGAAAAAAAAAAATTCAAATAATAAGTTTTCCAATGTAATAATATGCTTAAATAAATTGTCATATATGACCAAGAAATTAAAAGGAAAATTTTAAAATTATTTTTTACTTTGTAGTGATTTTGTAGTCGGTTTTTTAATCTGTACTTTGCATGATTTTTAATCTTTGTAAATTGTCAACAAAAATTCAATGAAAAACTTGCATTTGTTTTTCGTTGCATTCGTGTTGGCAACTTGCTGGAGTAAGAAAGAAAAGAAATATTATAATATGATTTCGTTTCTACATTTTATCTCTCTTTGAATTTTTGTTTGTGCGGTACAAAGTCTGCCAACAGCATATGCACTGCGTTCCTTAAGACCCGTTTCACATTGGTCAAGAATTGAAAGCAATTTTTTTGACATTCTCTATTGGACTTGACGAAAACTTTTACATTTGTCAAGAGTTGAATCCAATTTCATATCTTTTTTGCTTGTTTTCTTAAAATCTAAAGCAAGCAGACGAAAGCGGCTGAAGCCAACAAATTAAAAAGAGAGAGAGACGCACGACGATATACAAAATATAAAATGAAGTAATGTGAGAAAAATGCGAAAAGAAAGAAAGGGAACACGAAAAAATGTACGGTACAGAGACATAGAGACCGTTAACTTTTTCTCCCCTTCGTCGTCAATTCTAGACCAATGTGAATGGGGTCCAACCCATTTTAAATTAAAAGTTAATGAACCTCCAGTTTTCTGAATGAATTTAAAAGTAGAAGTGCAAATATGAGCTTTAAGCCCAAAACGAAAAATTTCTGGCGAGCTGTGAGCTTATTTTTTTCATTTTTAAATTTTTTACGAAGAGTCAGTCCAAATGAACTGATCCAAAAAACGAAAGTTGGTTGCTCGAATAATTTTAGAAAAGTTGATATTTTTATTAACAGTTGTCCAATGTATTTGAATCTCAGAACTGCTTTTAAAAACTTTTCCTTCTTCTTCTTCTTTCAAAATGGCGGCCAAATTTTTTGTGCTACCATTAGCAATATATGCATTTGTGTCAACTTATATTTCTCAGCTGCTATTCTACATAGAATGATGAATTAAAACCCATAATATTAAGTACACTTTGGCCTTTAATATAAAAAATGATATATTTTTGTGTTCAAAACGTAATATCTTGCAACTTTACAAATTTTTATTTATAGAAAGCATTTAGTTGCACTAATAAATTTTTGCTAGAGTATATTTCAACTGTTTGTTTCAACATAAATATTTTTAACATTCTTACTCATTCATTAACTTTTTTGCTTGCAGCTTCTTAAAAATTTGAATTTTGAGGTTTGAGGTTCTGACTTT
Source organism: Coremacera marginata (assembly GCA_914767935.1). Lineage (NCBI taxonomy): Eukaryota > Metazoa > Arthropoda > Insecta > Diptera > Sciomyzidae > Coremacera > Coremacera marginata. Next base: position 91,162,578 of record OU612046.1, on the reverse strand, counting down.
CGGGTCAAATATCTCTGGTATGGGCATAGGTTAAAAAAATTTAAATTTATTCACAATAAATATCCCAGTTGAATCCCTTGTCCACAGAAACCTTCATTCCTCTTCTAGGAATCCACAGAACTCAAAAAAGTCCAAATGACGCACCCAGGAACCAAATCCCAGTTGAATCCCTTGTCCACAGAAACCTTCATTTCTGTACTAGGAACCCACAGAACCCAAAAAAGTTCAAATGACGCACCCAGGAACTGGCCAAATCCCAGTTGGATCCCTTGTCCATAGAAACCTTCATTTCTGTCCTAGTAACCCACAGAACCCAAAAAAGTCCATGTAACGCACTCAGGAACTGGCCAAATCCCACTTGAATTCTTTGTCCATAGAAACCTTCATTTCTGTCCTAGGAACCCACAGAACCCAAAAAAGTCCAAATGACGCACCCAGGAACTGGCCAAATCCCAGTTGAATCCCTTGTCCAAAGAAATCTTCATTTCTGTCCTAGGAACCCACAGAACCCTGTAAAGTTCAAGTGACGCACCTAGAAACTGGTCAAATCCTGTACTTAGAATCCACAGAAGCCATAAAAATCATAGAGATGCAGCTAGAAGTCATTTTAATAACATATTCATTTTTCGTTCTCAGAAACGCAAAAGAATTTTTGAAAGTTCGGCTCATGCCTAAAACACGTGAATACTATTCACGTGAATGCAAAAATCACGTGAATACGAACTACACATGTAGTTCAGGTTCGTGTTTTCGCGTCATTTTTTTAAAAGACACGTGTTCACGTGTAGCACGTGTTCACGTGAAACTGGAAGCTCTAGAACTTAGCTATTAATAAATAAATTTAAAGTTTTTAATATTTCAATCCAAATTTAAACTTAAAATTTTACTTCTTATTTCGCATTTTGACTTTTTCATGTTTTGATAGTTGAATTCTAAGTTTGAAAAGTCTAAAATGTTTAAATTGATTTATAAAAAGTTTGAAAAATTTGAAGTTTGAAAAGTTCAATTTGTTGTATTTAAAGCTGATTGATGAATTTCCTCATTTTCAGTTTTTTTTTAAGTGATCTCGATCGTTTATAAGTTTCTATAAGTATTTTGTTACATGCATTTAATAAGTACTTTAAAAGTGCCTCCATGAGTTTAATTTTTGTAAGTTTGTATTAATTTGATTTGAAATTCGATATATTAATTGTTAACTTAACAAGGAATTGTTAAGAGCTCTTGTTAATATTTTTGTTATGTAATGTAAATATTTTCATATTCTAAAACATCATTTACAATTTGAAAGCTCTGAAAAGCTCAAAAAGTCCACCACGCGTGGTGAGAATGTGAAACTCACAGCATTCAATCGCCAGCTGTTTTTTCGATGAAATTTTATTGTATTTTATATCAGCTAGCAAAATGAAAATGCAAAGAAATAAGTAATCTCAAGATTTTTTTTTATTTAATAGACAAATTTACATTTTTTTAATAGCCAAACAAAGTTTGAGTGAGCCACGCAGGAGCAGCTCCTATTTTATTTACAATTTTTACCGGCATCACCCTCAACTTTTGGCTGGCATATGTATACTATTATATTTGGGTTTTTCATTTCGGTATTTAATTGTATTTAGAGTTGGATACAAATAAAAAAATTGATAAAGAGATAAACAGAATGAATAAATCATTTTCTTTTCGAAGACGTTTTAAATAGCGCCGTCGTTAAATTTTTTCCTTTCGTTGACCTTCATTATCAAAACTTAAAAGACGTAAAATTTTTTTCATTTTTCAGTCTTATTTATTATAATTCAATATTATATTATAATTTATATTATTTTTATTATTTGCACAACAAATCTCTTGCTACACGCATAAATGTTGAGATTATGTTGTCGTTGTTTAGATACTTTCTGCAATTAACAAAATTGTAAAGAAAAGAGCTTTTAAATTTTCACCAGAATACGGAACATTAACAACTTGTTAACTATTTTGTTAATGTGGTGAGGTTTGTGAAGCTGGTAGAATAGGGCAGTTAATGTGAGATTTTACCTCAAATAATTTTTTTAGTTCTTATCACATGTACATATTTGAATGTATTATATACATTTTTCTAAAATTATTAAAGTTACTCCGAATGAGAAATATCTTCTTCGATTTTGTATAATTTTTTTTTGTTTGATTGAATTGCTTTAAAAGGGCACTTTAAGTATTTTTTTTTTTAAAAAAGTCAACTTTCAACAGGTATAACTTTTTTCCCGAATTTCAGCTTTTTCAATTTTATTCAAAAAATAGCTCCAGATTATTCTTAACTCATTCGTTCTTTTGTTTTCCAAATTTCGCATTTAGATTTTTAGGAATTTTTTTGTAAAATACTCAAACTCAAAAATTTCAAAAAGGTGCTCTTCAAGAAAAAAATTCATAACGACCAAGTTATTCAACATAATTATACAATTTTTTGCATCTGCCTTAGGTATCTAGCCTTAGTTTAAGAAAAGATTTCCACAAGATTTCATTTCAATTTCTTCAAATTAGGATTTTTTTTTAAAGCAACATGAACAAAAAACAAGTTTTTTTTTTAAAAAAGTAAAAATTCGCATATCTGGAGATTTTCGTCAAATTTTCATGTTTGATAGTTTATTTTAAAGAAAAACTAATTAGAAAACGAACTGTGAACCAGCCTTTTTAAAATTTACAATTATACAAAAATTATTTGGGCTTTTTTAAAAAATGAGCACTTCTTTCACAAATAACCAAGTACTGGCATGTACCGATTTCTGTCGGAACGGGTTCCCGTGGTCCTAGGTAAACCATTTTTTTAAAAATTTCTTCCCAACAAACAACAGCTTCAATTTTTTTTAATAAATATTAGAGATTTATATATATGACCTGTGGTTCGAATGCAGCACCTTGTCAGTAAGTATCTGAATCCAAATAGTTTTCAATGGTTTGAATTTTACGTCAGAACTGAGGCATCGAAATATGCGACCTCAATGACATTTGCTTATTTTAAGAGCTTGAAGTTGTAAAAGTTCTTTTTGATTATCCTTAGCCTACAATTGAAAAACGCTTTGCTATAAAAGGAAAAAAAAAACTGTTTATAAGATTGTGTAGGAGAAATAAGTTGAAATTTTAATAACCAATTTAACTTCTTTGCTAGTCCGAGTTTCCATCTTATCGTAACTAATGCATAACTAAATCATTAGAACCATTTGCTTCAGCAATTAAATAGTATCCTAAGAGTTATTTTCTTCGCCCCAAAAGAAGAGCAACCCCTGATTTTTCGGCAAATTGATCTGAAAACGACACACAAAAAACAAGTAATGGCATTAATGAATAAGGATATGCATGTTATAGCAACCTGACTTGGATTCGCAATAAATCTTCTGTGTGTGCCACAAGACTAAGCAACTCCATTGCCAAAGAATTAAATACAGCGTTCTCAATGGTAGATCCACGAGGATCCATAAATTTCTGATACTTTCTAGTAACGCTTAGCATTAGGAGCATCAATGGGTAAAGATTTCGTTTGTATCGTTGTATTGTGCAAGTATCTGGATCAAGCGTTTGATCATCACTTAGCTAAGTGATAAACCTTTAAACAATATTAGAACAATAAATACCAGTTACATTTTTTTAATTTTTTGGAACCTTTAAATCCTTCAACTGTTCCAATGTTAAACCATGCATCGGCAACTCCAAATAATCATTCGGTTTTATTTTAATAAATAATAAATAAATAAATAATAAAACTACTTCATTGAAAGCAAAAGCTCCAAAGGTGACATTGTTGTAGATGTGTTAAAAAAAGAATTATTCTTGGAACTTGGAATATTTAGATGCATAGGAGTTACTTAAACGAAATCCAAACGGTTTTCCATGCGTTGCTTCCACTTAAATGGCGCATTGAAGAATTTTAGTTGCATTATTATCTCCGACGTCAACAAGCCGCGGCCAATTTTCTCAATGCAATTAACAACTCTAAAAATATGCGGGCTGCAGGTCTCATTTGTGGCCATCTCAGGGATTAAAAGTTAATTTTTCGAATTGTTCGATAATGGAAAAAAAAACACAATTTTAAATAGTTTAAAATATTACTTTATTTTCCTTGAGCTGTCAATCAACTAACTTAAAATTATTACAACATTTGTTTTTAAAGCTAGTTTTTGCCGTGCCTGCATGTATCTATGAATGTGTGTGTGTGTTGCGCTGCGTTGGTCAGCGCTGCCAAAATAGGTTCAAGTGAAAAGTGCAATCAAAAAATGAAAAAAGCTTTTCTAAAGCATACTGTGTGAACGGAAGTTGGTCAGACAGAATTCTTAATAATTATTTGCGACATTTGGAGCAAAGAATTATTAAGAATATTGATTATGCCGAAATTTACTGTGCGACCGGAAATTGGTCAACCAGAATTCTTAATAATTGTTTGCGAAATTTGGAGTAAACAATTATTAAGAATGTCGATAATTTTTATTAATTTTATATTATATTGTTTTTACATGGAAGGAAGGGGCTAACTATAACTCCCCCACCATTAGCTTGAGGCTCCGACGAAGGTATTTCTAAGACAGTGGTCTTAGGACAAAGATTTTTAGATTTTATTAAAAGAGCAAAAATTATCAAAATTAAAATTATTATAGTAAGCAAAATGCTTATATTTAAAGTATTTTTTAGATAATTATTTTTATTAATTTCTGTGATGTCTTTCCTATTGTTTTCGATATTTTGTAGATGAATGTTATCGAATTCAAGTTTAGTGTTTAAAACGTCTTCCTTGATAGATACATGTAGGTTCGGTAATATTATATGGTCTTTTACATTTATTTCAAAATTTTTGAAAGTCTTATTATTAATTTTAATATAACAGTTTTCAAATTTAATTATGTATGTTCCTTCTACAGTAGTTTTAAAATCGTTACAACTATGTAAAATTGCAGTATTTTGTGTATTTTTCACAATAATTAATCCATTTCTTATTTCTTTTATTTGAGTTGTTGTATCTTCTTTAAAAATACATTTTGCTTCCTTTATTTTAAAAATATTATATAAACATTGGTTTTCAAGTTTTCTTAAGCTTCTTTGTAAATTTTGTATTACTTCCGCGTGATATAAGTTACCGTGGTTGTCTGTTATAATTTAATTTTCTTTTACATATAAAGATTTTTTATTTCTGTTAGGTATGGGTTCGATAAGAATTTTTGAGTAATTATTTCCTACAAATTTTGGAATCAAAACTATTATTACAATTTGTCTGTTAAATGAGACAACTGAAATCTTTATGTTTGCTAATGTGTCAATGTCTGTTATATTTCTAAATTCGTCATTTGTCAAAATATTTCTACCTAAAACACCAAGTCTGCTTTTAAGAAGAATCTGTTCTGTATCGTCAATGTGATTAATGAGTATGCTGATGTCATAATTAATTTGATAAAGGTATTGCATGTATTTTACTTCATCTTCTATTGATATTATTCTGTTTCTAACTTCATCTGGCCATGTTCCTACGTATTCTTTTATTGTTTTTTGTTGTTTTTTAATGTGGTCCGTAATATTTTGGATTTGTCTAATTATGTCCCTGTTAATGCGTACTTGTTTATTATTTTCCGTAATGAGATTTTTATTATGTCCGCTTAGAGTTTCGAGTTGTTCGATAATATATTTTTCATCGTCAGCGTCCATAGTTCCTGTAATGTATTTAAGGCCTTTGCCGACTATGTTAAGAGCCCTCGTTTGCTTCTTGTCTGCGGCAGTAGATTATGTAATTTAACTTCCAGGTTTCTAAAGTTATGTAGGACTGAATTTAGCATTGGTCCTTCTATGTTGGGTTTGTTTGTCATAGGTTTAATGTTGTCCCAAATATGTTCCTTCGTTTCGTCGTATTCTGTCACGTTAATTATGTGGAGTACTTTTTCATAGTTCGAAATTATTTTGATATTTTCAATCTTTATATTGACGAAACCATTATTTTCATTCAGATTTTAAACATCCAGAGTCTGTGAACAGGTCGTCGGTAAATATGTCGTCAATGAAATTAAAATTACCATGAATGTGTCCATTTCCTGAAAATACAAAATTATTAAGTCTTTAAATGTTTAGCTGATTTTTACTGTTGGGTTATTATTATCTTGATATTTCTTTTGTTTTTTCAAAGGGGATTTATAGTATTTGTGTCCTTTTGCTGTGACAATGTGTTCTTCATCTAATGGTTCTGCGATTATTTTTCTAAATTTGGCATGGTTTTTGCCGCCTCTTATCTCTTTTAAATATACTGGTCCAGCTTGTATTTCGACATCGTCCCTGTCTTTATTTTGTGAATTGATTGTACGTTCCTTTATTTTCGTTATTCGTTCTTTAATTAAGGGGTATTCATTTTGACTTATACTTCCATTACTGAAGTCAATTGGTTTACGGCCTGTGGTTGAATGAATGCTATTGTTATAAAAATTAATTACTTTATAAATTTTTTCTTCTTTTGTGTCAATATCCTTATTTGGGTCGTTTCTCAAAAGTCTTAGGTGTTCGTTAAGGGTGTTGTGTAGACGTTCGACATCGGAATTTGACGTGAGATTATTATTTGATGTAAAATGAATATTAATATTATGTTCTCTAAGGAATTTTTGCAAGGCTAGTGCTTTAAAGCCTAGTTCGTTGTCTACAATTAAACTGTTAAAATGTCCTACATTACTAATGTATTGCATGACAGCTCGTTTAAGTTCTGTCCATGATCGACTGGATATTTTGATGGCTTGGGCATATTTTGAGAATTTATCTATTGTAGTTAAAAAAATGTTTTTGTTCAAACTATAGAAAACGTCCATGTGGACCGTATCTCTTGGTCTTTCGGGTGTTTCCGTTAGTTTAAATTTCTGTTTTACAGGATGCCTTTCGTATTTCTCAACATTACAAACTTCGCAATTGTTGATGAATTGGGTAATTCTTTGTTTTAATTTTGGATTATATATGACGTCTTTTAGTTCTAAAAAGTTTTCATTAATGCCCCTATGGTTATTCCTTAAGTGTTCTGTTTCTATGAAACTAGTAAGTTCACTTTCATCTGTTATGTCTTTTAAAATCTTTGAGCATTTCATTATTTTAAAGGTACCATTGTTATTGTTAAAATTATCCTTTATCACCTCTTTAAATATTTCAAAAATGCCTTCATCTTCAAAGTATACGACGTTTGTACCTGTTGGCTTAAAGTGGTTTTTCGTTATTGTAATGATTGTGTCTATCTTACATAAATTATTTTTCTATTCGAACTGAATATTTTCTAATTTTTAATTTTTAAGGATCCTGAGTTGATTTTCTTAAAAATGATTTGGGTTTTGTACATGTTTAGTGGACATTTACTCTCATGTATTATTGGTGTCCCGATTTCGTTGAAATTAATCATGGCGCGAGATAGCGCGTCGGCGTTTCCATTTTGTACGCCTTTTTTGTATTTGATTTCAAAATCATATTCGCTTAGACGAAGTCTCCACCGAATAAGCTTAGAGTTTGGCTCCTTCATTGAAAAAAGCCATGTCAAAGGACGATGGTCAGTTTCTACTATGAATTTGTTTCCAAATAAGTAAGGTCTAAAGTATTGAGTTCCCCAAACAATAGCAAGCAATTCCTTCTCAATGGTGCTGTAATTTTGCTCGTGATCGTTGAGCGTTCTGCTTGCAAAGCATGTTGGGTGACCGTCTTGGGATAACACGGCTCCCAATGCATAATTGCTTGCGTCGGTTTGTAACGTGAATTGTTTTTTAAAATCGGGATAAACAAGAACTGGATCATTAACTAAATGTTTTTTCAATGTTTCGAATGCATTATAATGCATAATCAGGGTCTTCTAAGTTAATTTTTATGTCCTTTTTTAAATATTTTGTCATTGGTTTTGCTATTCGCGCATAGTCTTTAATAAACTTGCGGTAATAACCTGTTAGTCCTAAGAATTCTTTGATGGCTTTTTGGTTTTTTGGGAGAGGGAATTTCTGGACACATTCTATTTTCTTTGGATTAGGTTTTATTCCGTCTTTGGTTATAATATGACCAAGGAACTCGGTTTCGTGTTTGAGAAATTCACTTTTATCTAATTGTATTTTTAGATTTACATTTCTGAGTTTTTGAAATACCTTTGATATCGATTCTATGTGTTCTGTAAGAGAAGTAGAAAATATGATGATATCGTCCAGATATACCAAACAAATCTTATTAATGTACTCAGATAAAACGTTGTTCATCAGCCGTTGAAATGTGGCTGGTGCTGTTTTTAAACCGAAAGGCATACGAAGAAACTCGTAATGCCCTCCTTCAACACTGAACGCTGTTTTGTGGATATGTTTCTCAGCTATCTCGATTTGGTGGAAACCTTTTGCAAGGTCCAACGTGGTGAAATATTGACAACGTCCTTGTTTTTCCAATATTTCGTCAATATTAGGGATAGGATATCGGTCGTCTATGGTAACTTCATTGAGTTTCCTATAATCGATAACTAGGCGCCATTTCTTCTTTCCACTCGCATCCATTTTTTTGGAACTACCCAAGCTGGTGCTGAGTAGGGAGAGTGACTTGGTCGTATTATTTTGTTTTTAAGCATTTCCTTTATTTGATCTCTAACTTCGTTTTTATGTACGTATGGGTACCTATAAGATTTTGCCACTATAGGAGCATGCTCGATAGTCCGAATTTCATGCTTATGGGCATTTGTAAATGTTAAGTCTCCTTTCGAATTGTCGTTGTAGAAAATATTTTTAAATTTTTTCACTACATTTAATATCTTTTCTTTTTCTTCAATATTGAAATGATCCGTTCTTATTTGTCCTATTAGAGGTTTGTCGTTTTCTTCTTTTATTGTCAAGTTTCTATCGTTTTCGTCAAATGTATATATGCAGAAATTTTCGTCCGTAACTTGAATGCATTCTTGTTTATGTACTGCGACGTTTTTTACTCCGTCGTTTTTAATTAGTAGTTTGGCTTTTATTTTATGATCATGTGCGTCGTATACGCCTTTTATTAGTATTATCTCATTGTCGGGTGAAGATTTTCCTTCAATATAAACTAAACCTTCTTTATTTGTTACTGGTACCTCAATCTCGTAAGTTCCTTTGTCTGTGAAACAGTATTTGTTATCCGTATTTGTTAAAAATTTTAGTTCTAATTCTTTTTCACCTATAAACAGTTTATTCTCTTTAAAATTGATAACGCCTTTTAAAAGGATCAATATGTTGTTTCCAATTATACCATCATACATATTATGATTTATGATATTTACTTACGAAAAAATCAAATTTTTCGTCTATTTTACCGAATTCTTTAAAGCAAGGGATAGCTACCCTTTCGTTAACTTCTATTGTGTGTTTTAGTGTTTGTAAATTCATTGGCCCTGTGGGTACATTCCACTTTGGATCGCATAATCCAGGGTTGATTATAGATTGGGTCGCTCCCGAATCTATTATGAATTTTAACACACCTAACTTCGTTTCTATTTCTATATGTGGTAAATTGTTTTTGAGGCCGGTAAAGGAAAATTTTGGGCTATAGAACTGGTTTCAATTTTTCCGATTTCCATTGGTTCCACCGCTTGTTGAGGGGGATTATTAATTTTAGCCTGGTTTCTATTCCTTTCGTTGTTATAACTATTATTGTTGTAATTGTTGTTGTTATAATTGTTATTATTGTTATTGTGGAAGCCGCTTGCACTGCTTCGGTTATAATTATACGAGTTACCTGATTGATTATTGTAACGGTTATTGCGGCTATAAATATTATTTGGTTGATTGTTAAAGCGGTTATAATTATTATTTGGTTGATTGTTAAAGCGGTTATTGTGATAAATGTTTGTATTGTTAGGATTGTTTGAGTATATATTGTTGTAATTGTTACGGTTAGTCGTATTATTTCTGTAATTATATTCATCTTTGTTGTTGTGTTGGTCTAGTTGTGTGTTCATTGGTTCTTCTAATCGGTCTATTTTCTGATTTAAATGGGTTGTAATAAGCATAGTTTGCTTCATGTAATATTTTTATTGCTTGCTCTAAAGTTTAAGGATCTCTGCAATATAAGGTTGACCTCATAGGCTCTGGTAGTTTTGCTCTGAATGTTTGAAGCTTTTATGTTAAGGTTAACGGTTTGTTCGATTTCTTCTTCAGTGGTAGCTGTTGACAGTTCTGTTTTAGTCTTTATATTGAGTCGCCTTAGAATGAACTTTAGGTCATTATAAAGTTCTACGCTCTTATTTTTAAAATTCGTTCCTCTCAAGTCATTAAAGAGTTCGTCTATCGATTTTCGGTCGGAAAAGTTATTTAAAAGTATCGTTTTTATGTCTTTCCAGGATATAGCATTGTTATCTATTTCTATTGCTTCTTTTGCTTTTCCTGTTAATTTTGATTTTATTATATCTGAAAAGATGCTCTGTGCTAAAGTGTCATATCGCGTCAGTGAGGGGTGGATTCGGTCGATTAGTGTGATGAATGTTAATAGATCGTTTGTATTTCCACTATACTCAGGGAGTCTATCAAGGTATTTGAGGGGGTCAATTGTTAATGAGGCTGTCATGTTTATATTTCCTGAATCTTCTCTTGTTAAAATTTCTCTTTGATTGTCTATTGCTTGTTGAACACCCTCAATTGCCCTATATAATACGTCAAAATTGTCTTCCATATAACAGTGCAAAAATAATAAAAAAATATTTGAAAAATTGAGATTTGTTTAAAATCTCATGGGAAAAATTGTAGCAGCGTTTTTCAATTTGTTTAATTTGTATTTATTTTTGGCCTCTTTTTTATATTTGTTTAATGAAATCTGCTAATTCTCTATTAATATCTGCTTGTGTGCCATAAGAATATAATTCAGCCTGGGTTATATAATAATCTTCCATTTACTTTTTTTTTATATACTTAATTAATTTATAATGTATTTGTAATATAAAATATGTGATATATACTTTTGGACTTAAAATATAAAAATATGAAGGTTCTTGATGATGGAGTTTGTTAGCGTTGGAGTAGTTAGTAGAGAGGATGTTTAAGATGTCTTCTTCGCTGTTCTTCTGTTCTTCTTCAATCAAGCATACTGTGTGAACGGAAGTTGGTCAGACAGAATTCTTAATAATTATTTGCGACATTTGGAGCAAAGAATTATTAAGAATATTGATTATGCCGAAATTTACTGTGCGACCGGAAATTGGTCAACCAGAATTCTTAATAATTGTTTGCGAAATTTGGAGTAAGCAATTATTAAGAATGTCGATAATTTTTATTAATTTTATATTATATTGTTTTTACATGGAAGGAAGGGGCTAACTATAACTATTAAACGCGCACTCAAGTGTGTTTCCCAGCGTCGCACTATAAGCTTTTCTGCTGCTGGACCATTGGCGCAAGCTAAGTAGCGAAACTTACATTTAAAAAATGAATATTTGGCAGCTAGAGATGATGACATAATCGATTGCTCTCATACAAAAATTTCGACTCATGTTCGATCGAATGCTGTCATACAAAAAAATAGTCGGACTGGAATTTTATTCGATTCAAAAGCTCGTTCGTTCACGGATGCTGTAATTCGGCCCCAGTTTTTTTCCAATAGTTTTTCTTTGTGTGTGCAATTTTTTTTTTGCTGGACTTGATTTTGTTGTTTTTTTGGTTTTTTTTATTTTTGTTTTGCTACAACTTTGTTGTTGATTTTTTTTTTTTGGCTGCTTTTCATAGATCTGAAAAGAAATAGATTGAAATGTTTTCATACTTCAGCGATTTTGTTGATCTCTCAAAAAACTCTTCAACTTTTCTGTTTCTGATCAGATTAATATGCTTCAAAGGACAAAATTTTATAGTATTAAACGTAAATTATAAATAATTAAGTAATAAATAAATTAAAATTTATATTTTTTATTCAATTATTTTATTAAATAAATCATATTATTATCGATTCGAATTGCTTCGAAGGACAAAGTTTTATAGAATTAAAATTTAATTTATATGACATCAAAAAGAATGTTTTTACAAAATTTAAAATTTTTTATTAAGTTATTTGCTCACCCCTTAAATTGAAATTCATAAAATATCAATTGAAAATAGGATATGAGCAATTCCATTCGTGCGTGACGTGACAATTCTACGGAAAAATATTTTTTAAAAAGTTAAAAAGTCGAATTTTTAAATAGGTTTTTTTGTATTTGGGTAGCAATTAAGTATTAATTTATTAATTAAAGAAAATGACAACAATCGATCTGCCAGCAAAAAAATTACAAAAAAACAAAAATGGGCTTTGACTTGGATTACAAAATTGCAAAACTCTGTAAATTGGGCAAGACTTCTTTTAAAAATATTTTTTTAAAAGTTTTTGAAATAATATTATTAATGATAATATAAAAAATAATATCAGAAATTCCACCGTATACAATCTTTTGGAAAAGTTGACGACTTTCCCAATGATATATAAACTATTATAATCCGATTAAAACTCACTAGTTTTTAGCATTTAAAAGTTTGATTCTAAAGAACGCTTTTACGCTTTAAAAAATGTAATCAAACAAATTTCCTTATGCCGAAATCCGATCGAAATAATATTTTTTTTCTTCCGTTGCACATTTTGTTGAAAAAGTATGCAATTGATTAATTTGGATTTCATGTTGAACAAAATCGGAAGAAATTTCAAAAATTTAATAAATTTGTAGTGAATTAAGGTTATTTTAACTAAAGAAAAATATAAACACATAACTAAAACAAATGTAAGCTTATTTACGTTAAATGTTAATGCTCTTTTAACGTTTTGCAAATAAAATTTTTTCAAAAACTAATATGAGGTTATTTAAATAAATATTGCATTTACTTTTGATTCCATGGTTGAGAAAATATCGAATTTCGGAAACAAATGCTGGAAAATCTAAAATTTTTCTGAGACCTAAGTTTTCTTGTAACATTTTGCAAGCTATATTTTCTTAAAATAATTTTAAGTTCTTACACGAATATTGTTGCATTTTTCTTTGTTTCATAGTAGCCTTTCTCGAGAACATCGAAATTCGCTATTTTCTCGCAAGAATCCTTAGGGATATAAAAATTGTTTTCATTTCTAGCAAGTTCATATAAGCTTAGAATAACAAATATGGTTTGCTTAACTTTTTCGAAACGAAGTTGTATTTCTAAAAGTGGGCGATTTTCTTTACAATACATGAAAATAGTTCCATAAAATAAAAATATATTTGAAAAAAAATACACGAAATTTTAAAAACAAATACAAAATATTTAAAACTAGAAATAATTTTTGGAAATCAGAATGCTTGAATGATTTTATGAAATTAGTCTTCATTTTTTACAGAAGAAATTTTGTAATTCCAGCATAGTTATAGCAAGTTATAGCCAATTATAGCTAGTCCTGCGTTTTAGGGCAAAATGTATTAAAAACAAATACATAATTTTAGTCATATATTTTCCACTGTGTTAATCTTGAGTTTTTCTTGTATTTACCTTTATTTCTTGTCATAAAAAACTAAAAACCACTGTTAAACCAAAAATTTTAAATGTTTGCTTATTATTTAATATAATACTTAAAAACTACCTGGCTTATTATATAATCTAATAACTAGGCTACTGATATGATTGTGGCGGCCGTTGTGCAGTGGGTAGAGTGTCTGGCCCATACGCCAGAGAACCCTAGTTCGAATCCCAACTTACACAGAAAGTTCTTTCAATTAAATTAATTTTTCTGTCGTTACCTCTCTGCAGACAATGGCAAGCCTCAGAGAGTAAAAACAGCCATGAAAAGCTTCTTGAGAACATAAGCCGTTCGGAGTCGACATAAAACATATAGGTCCACCTCTCGATCTTTTGTGTTCAAACATTTCACAACACACACAACACACACAACACAATTGATCATAAGAAGCTCGATCAAAGTCCTTTCAAGGGCTGAAATGGCCTTTTTTCATTTTATATTTTTTTTTTTCGGGTACTGATGAGTTGGCGTAGCAGTCAACGAAACAGGTCTGTCTAGTCTGCTGTATGATTGCTACTCTATACAAAGGGTATTGTTGTTTTCTTCGAAAATATAACTCTTAATTAATAACACTAGGCGCCACCCTTTTGTGATCCACATGCCACTAATTTTGTCTTATGGACTTTGGCCTTCTAAACACGAATATCACAATAAAAAATTTTCTATGGATAAGTTTTTGAGATATGATTTTTTGAAAAAATTTCCCCTTTTTTCCAGGATGTAGAGTCATAAATAGCAAATAACGAAAACGAATTAACCAATTTAAACAAAAAAAAATTAACTCAAGACAATAAAATTACCGACAAATGCTTAGAACAAACTTTGTCATTTGGCTCAGTAAATTTGACGGAATTAGAAGAAATTCGGCGAATTTTTTTTTTTTTTAAAAAAATAAAGTCGAATAATGTTTCAAAAATCCTTAAAAAAAATCGAAATCTCAAAAAAAATCTCAGTTTATCATTTTTTCCGTAAAGAAAGTTCTTTGAAGAAAAAAACACACTACCTTTGAGGAAAATTCATGGTAGAATAATGATGTTATAGACCATTGAGTGAAGGTACCGAAATTCTACTTTTTTTTGATTTTTTCATTTAATGCCGGTTAATTTAATATAAACACATCTGAAATTAATTTTTAATTAAAAACTTTTATTTTTAACGAAATATTAAATATCTACATAAATCCTTAAAAAGTACAGAATAAAAAGAATACCAAAAAATATATTGACTTAAATAGGAAAGGAGATATTATACAGATGTTGAATTAGAACGCGATAAAATAGTTCAGAAAAGTATTCGAAAATGAAATTGTTTGGCAATGGTTTAAAAATTATTTTGCCCCTTTTTTGTCGATTGTATTCATATATATCTGAATATAAACATACTGAATATATACATATTCATAAATATATATATATATATTCCTAGTTATAAGATTATATATACATATATACCCTATAGGAACAAACTAACTTGTTTTTAAAAACAACTAATTAAAAATAAACCAGTATATGAACCACTTTGAATTATATTAAGGCGGCAACTACTCTGATTTTGACATGTTTTAATTGCAAATTTTTATTAGATTACAAGTTTATATATATTTTACCATGCTATTTCATCAAATACTATTAACTTTAGGCCATCAGTAATAGTTTTCAATTGGTTATTTTAAAGTCATTAAAAAATAATTTAAATATAACTAATTTAACAAGTAGTTGAAAATATATGCAGACGAAAGTCAATTGACTTATTTAGCGGACATCACCATACAAAATATGTTAGTTCGTTCTATGGAAAAAAGTCAGAATTTTAACTAGTTGTGGTTGACAAAATAATACTTTATCAACTACTTTTAAATTAGTTGATTTTCCTACAGGGTATATATATATAAAAAAAAATACAAAAGAAAACCGGTTTGGCCTGTTTTACGTCAGCAACAAAAGAACAGGGAAAAATCTAGCATATCAAGCGAATCTAGCAAGCACATACTGAATTTTTAGCTTTACCTGCTTGTAGCGTACTCTTTTTCGTATATTTAACTCTGAGTTAAAGGCTTGAGTGGAAGCGAATAAGACCTCTTTTATATATATATATCTATATATATATCTAAATACAATCGACAAAAAAAGGGAAAAATAATTTCTAAACCATTGCCAAACAATTTAATTTTATCGCTTTCCAACTCAACATCTGCATCTTATTTCTTTTCCTATTTAAGTCAATATTTTCTTGGTATTCTTTTTATTCTGTACTTTTTAAGGATTTATGTAGATATGTATTCAATATTTTGTTAAAAATAAATGTTCTTAATTAAAAATTAATTTCACTTGTGCTTATATTAAAGTAACCGGCATTAAATGAAAAAATCATAAAAAAGTAGAATTTCGGTACCTTCACTCAATGGTCTATAACTTCATTATTCTACCATGAATTTTCCTCAAAGGCAGTGTGTTTTTTTCTTCAAAGAATTATCTTTACGTACAAAATGATAAATTGAGATTTTTTTGAGATTTCGGTTTTATTTAGATTTTTGAAACATTCTTCGACTTGATTTTTAAAAAAAAAATTCGCCGAATTTCTTCTAATTCCGGAAAATTTACTGAGCCAAATGACAAAGTGTGTCTTAAGCATTTGTAGGTAATTTAATTGCCTTCATTTAATTTTTTTTTTTAAAAAATTGGTTAATTCGCTTTCGAGATAGGTTGCTATTTATGACACTACATTCTGGAAAAAGGGGAATTTTTTTCAAGAACTCATATCTCAAAAACTTATCCATAGAAAATTTTTTTATTGTGATATTCGTGTTAAGAAGGCCAACATGTCCATAAGAAAAAATTAGCGGCATGTGGATCACAGAATTTTTGTGGATTTTGGCGCCTAGTGTAATTGAAAAATTATTAGAGTTATAAACATAGCATAAATAATAAAATAACTTAGTATCCAAAATTAAATTTTATGATTAAATGTAATTGACTTTAAGCTAAAATGAAATCTTATTATTTAATATAATAGCTTACTAACTAAAATGGAAACTTATTACATAATATAATAACTTATGAACTAAAATTGGTAAATATTTTGAAGATATTTCTGCACATTAAGCTGTTGTGGGTCTTTTAAAATTTGTTTAAAAAAAGAAATTTTGAAAAATATAAATATCGATGGTCAACTTTGACACCTCGTAACTGACTTTATACGAATTTTACAGGAGAAGCTATAAGCTATGTAGCTATAACGTGCCGAATGTTGCAGATGGTTGAAATGGCGCTTGTCGTAAACAAAAAAACAAATCATTGGTTCTTATAGAAGAATCATTTTATTATTACAAGGAACTTTATAAATACTTTGGTATGTATTTTCCTTGTACAAATTTCCTTATGCCGAAATCCGATCGAAATAATATTTTTTTTCTTCCGTTGCACATTTTGTTGAAAAAGTATGCAATTGATTAATTTGGATTTCATGTTGAACAAAATCGGAAGAAATTTCAAAAATTTAATAAATTTGTAGTGAATTAAGGTTATTTTAACTAAAGAAAAATATAAACACATAACTAAAACAAATGTAAGCTTATTTACGTTAAATGTTAATGCTCTTTTAACGTTTTGCAAATAAAATTTTTTCAAAAACTAATATGAGGTTATTTAAATAAATATTGCATTTACTTTTGATTCCATGGTTGAGAAAATATCGAATTTCGGAAACAAATGCTGGAAAATCTAAAATTTTTCTGAGACCTAAGTTTTCTTGTAACATTTTGCAAGCTATATTTTCTTAAAATAATTTTAAGTTCTTACACGAATATTGTTGCATTTTTCTTTGTTTCATAGTAGCCTTTCTCGAGAAAATCGAAATTCGCTATTTTCTCGCAAGAATCCTTAGGGATATAAAAATTGTTTTCATTTCTAGCAAGTTCATATAAGCTTAGAATAACAAATATGGTTTGCTTAACTTTTTCGAAACGAAGTTGTATTTCTAAAAGTGGGCGATTTTCTTTACAATACATGAAAATAGTTCCATAAAATAAAAATATATTTGAAAAAAAATACACGAAATTTTAAAAACAAATACAAAATATTTAAAACTAGAAATAATTTTTGGAAATCAGAATGCTTGAATGATTTTATGAAATTAGTCTTCATTTTTTACAGAAGAAATTTTGTAATTCCAGCATAGTTATAGCAAGTTATAGCCAATTATAGCTAGTCCTGCGTTTTAGGGCAAAATGTATTAAAAACAAATACATAATTTTAGTCATATATTTTCCACTGTGTTAATCTTGAGTTTTTCTTGTATTTACCTTTATTTCTTGTCATAAAAAACTAAAAACCACTGTTAAACCAAAAATTTTAAATGTTTGCTTATTATTTAATATAATACTTAAAAACTACCTGGCTTATTATATAATCTAATAACTAGGCTACTGATATGATTGTGGCGGCCGTTGTGCAGTGGGTAGAGTGTCTGGCCCATACGCCAGAGAACCCTAGTTCGAATCCCAACTTACACAGAAAGTTCTTTCAATTAAATTAATTTTTCTGTCGTTACCTCTCTGCAGACAATGGCAAGCCTCAGAGAGTAAAAACAGCCATGAAAAGCTTCTTGAGAACATAAGCCGTTCGGAGTCGACATAAAACATATAGGTCCACCTCTCGATCTTTTGTGTTCAAACATTTCACAACACACACAACACACACAACACAATTGATCATAAGAAGCTCGATCAAAGTCCTTTCAAGGGCTGAAATGGCCTTTTTTCATTTTATATTTTTTTTTTTCGGGTACTGATGAGTTGGCGTAGCAGTCAACGAAACAGGTCTGTCTAGTCTGCTGTATGATTGCTACTCTATACAAAGGGTATTGTTGTTTTCTTCGAAAATATAACTCTTAATTAATAACACTAGGCGCCACCCTTTTGTGATCCACATGCCACTAATTTTGTCTTATGGACTTTGGCCTTCTAAACACGAATATCACAATAAAAAATTTTCTATGGATAAGTTTTTGAGATATGATTTTTTGAAAAAATTTCCCCTTTTTTCCAGGATGTAGAGTCATAAATAGCAAATAACGAAAACGAATTAACCAATTTAAACAAAAAAAAATTAACTCAAGACAATAAAATTACCGACAAATGCTTAGAACAAACTTTGTCATTTGGCTCAGTAAATTTGACGGAATTAGAAGAAATTCGGCGAATTTTTTTTTTTTTTAAAAAAATAAAGTCGAATAATGTTTCAAAAATCCTTAAAAAAAATCGAAATCTCAAAAAAAATCTCAGTTTATCATTTTTTCCGTAAAGAAAGTTCTTTGAAGAAAAAAACACACTACCTTTGAGGAAAATTCATGGTAGAATAATGATGTTATAGACCATTGAGTGAAGGTACCGAAATTCTACTTTTTTTTGATTTTTTCATTTAATGCCGGTTAATTTAATATAAACACATCTGAAATTAATTTTTAATTAAAAACTTTTATTTTTAACGAAATATTAAATATCTACATAAATCCTTAAAAAGTACAGAATAAAAAGAATACCAAAAAATATATTGACTTAAATAGGAAAGGAGATATTATACAGATGTTGAATTAGAACGCGATAAAATAGTTCAGAAAAGTATTCGAAAATGAAATTGTTTGGCAATGGTTTAAAAATTATTTTGCCCCTTTTTTGTCGATTGTATTCATATATATCTGAATATAAACATACTGAATATATACATATTCATAAATATATATATATATATTCCTAGTTATAAGATTATATATACATATATACCCTATAGGAACAAACTAACTTGTTTTTAAAAACAACTAATTAAAAATAAACCAGTATATGAACCACTTTGAATTATATTAAGGCGGCAACTACTCTGATTTTGACATGTTTTAATTGCAAATTTTTATTAGATTACAAGTTTATATATATTTTACCATGCTATTTCATCAAATACTATTAACTTTAGGCCATCAGTAATAGTTTTCAATTGGTTATTTTAAAGTCATTAAAAAATAATTTAAATATAACTAATTTAACAAGTAGTTGAAAATATATGCAGACGAAAGTCAATTGACTTATTTAGCGGACATCACCATACAAAATATGTTAGTTCGTTCTATGGAAAAAAGTCAGAATTTTAACTAGTTGTGGTTGACAAAATAATACTTTATCAACTACTTTTAAATTAGTTGATTTTCCTACAGGGTATATATATATAAAAAAAAATACAAAAGAAAACCGGTTTGGCCTGTTTTACGTCAGCAACAAAAGAACAGGGAAAAATCTAGCATATCAAGCGAATCTAGCAAGCACATACTGAATTTTTAGCTTTACCTGCTTGTAGCGTACTCTTTTTCGTATATTTAACTCTGAGTTAAAGGCTTGAGTGGAAGCGAATAAGACCTCTTTTATATATATATATCTATATATATATCTAAATACAATCGACAAAAAAAGGGAAAAATAATTTCTAAACCATTGCCAAACAATTTAATTTTATCGCTTTCCAACTCAACATCTGCATCTTATTTCTTTTCCTATTTAAGTCAATATTTTCTTGGTATTCTTTTTATTCTGTACTTTTTAAGGATTTATGTAGATATGTATTCAATATTTTGTTAAAAATAAATGTTCTTAATTAAAAATTAATTTCACTTGTGCTTATATTAAAGTAACCGGCATTAAATGAAAAAATCATAAAAAAGTAGAATTTCGGTACCTTCACTCAATGGTCTATAACTTCATTATTCTACCATGAATTTTCCTCAAAGGCAGTGTGTTTTTTTCTTCAAAGAATTATCTTTACGTACAAAATGATAAATTGAGATTTTTTTGAGATTTCGGTTTTATTTAGATTTTTGAAACATTCTTCGACTTGATTTTTAAAAAAAAAATTCGCCGAATTTCTTCTAATTCCGGAAAATTTACTGAGCCAAATGACAAAGTGTGTCTTAAGCATTTGTAGGTAATTTAATTGCCTTCATTTAATTTTTTTTTTTAAAAAATTGGTTAATTCGCTTTCGAGATAGGTTGCTATTTATGACACTACATTCTGGAAAAAGGGGAATTTTTTTCAAGAACTCATATCTCAAAAACTTATCCATAGAAAATTTTTTTATTGTGATATTCGTGTTAAGAAGGCCAACATGTCCATAAGAAAAAATTAGCGGCATGTGGATCACAGAATTTTTGTGGATTTTGGCGCCTAGTGTAATTGAAAAATTATTAGAGTTATAAACATAGCATAAATAATAAAATAACTTAGTATCCAAAATTAAATTTTATGATTAAATGTAATTGACTTTAAGCTAAAATGAAATCTTATTATTTAATATAATAGCTTACTAACTAAAATGGAAACTTATTACATAATATAATAACTTATGAACTAAAATTGGTAAATATTTTGAAGATATTTCTGCACATTAAGCTGTTGTGGGTCTTTTAAAATTTGTTTAAAAAAAGAAATTTTGAAAAATATAAATATCGATGGTCAACTTTGACACCTCGTAACTGACTTTATACGAATTTTACAGGAGAAGCTATAAGCTATGTAGCTATAACGTGCCGAATGTTGCAGATGGTTGAAATGGCGCTTGTCGTAAACAAAAAAACAAATCATTGGTTCTTATAGAAGAATCATTTTATTATTACAAGGAACTTTATAAATACTTTGGTATGTATTGCCTTCTATTTGTCAAAAAAAAAAAAAAAAAATAGCAGGTAAAAGCTTATTGCTAAAGACTTATTTATCTACCTTCAAATTTTCATGAATTCTATTTTGTGCAACGGAAATAGTCGGCCATTGCTACAAGTTTGTGACATGGGCAGTGATCGAGTTTCTGGCTCATTGAGAAAGACTCCTCGACCTTTTCTTATCTGGCTGCATAAGGCGAAAGACCTACGAATGAGTGCAAGTGTTATTTTAAAATAAAGTTTAAAGTTTAAAATACATTAAAAAAAAAAGAAAAGTTAAGTAAAACAACTTAACATAAGCTGAGAATCTGCACATTTTACATGTAAGTTCTGACACTTATTATCCTCATTAGCATTTATATGAAGTTAAATTTTTTTTAATTGCAAACATAGGATTGCACATAGGATTTCTACTAACAAACACTTTTCTTATTTCTAAAAAAAAATTTCTAGATAAACTTGCAAATATAGTTTTTGAAGAACTTAAATAAAACTCCTTGAGTTCCATTTAAATATTGGTGTGCCAATCCGGATAAGGGTAATGTTCTGTTCCAGCGGCGCAAATACAAGCACTTGAAACTTGGATTGCTCTAGATTAAACAATTAACAAACACAGGCACTTGAACCTGGATTGTTTACGTAGAGAGTTAAAATAAGGCACTATAATGTTAAGCTTAAAATAAAAACGAACTTTATTATTTCCTTGTACCTAAAATATACGTGCTTAATTGCTTAGTTAAACAAATTAAATATTGACTAATTAACATTAATAAATGACAAAACCTTAATTCATGACAAATATTGCTTATTAAGCATTGATAATGTAAAAAATTACAAATATAAAAAGTGCAAAAATTCACAATATAAAAAAAGTAACAACAAACTTAATAATAATAAAAAGTAGGTCAGCAAGCGTGCGTTGCCCTGTGCTGTAGCTGCAATTTGTTTTGCCTATGTTGTTGTTGTACCATAAGTAAAATATAGAGCAGCAAGCGTACATTTCCCTGTGTTGTGGCTGGACAATTTAGTTTGCCTATGTTGTTGTACTGTTATTGTACAGGTAATTTATTAAGTGAAATTGTCATTTTTCTCCACAACTAAATTGGTTTCATTATGTTGGTTGGCACTTAACTCATTTATCCACAAATTTCTCCCATTTTTCTACGATCGTCACCTTGATACCAACAGTACAGAAGTTGTTGTCGGCCAAGCGTGGAGAGCAGTATTTACTCGGCGATCGTCTTGGTAAAATCGAGGCTCTGACCAATCGTCAAAAAAAAAACTATTTTTTTTTAAATACTACAAAAAACTAAAAAACTACAAAAATACGAAGAAATATTATAAAATATAAAGAAAATTTTAAAATGTAAATTATTCGCAAATCGGGAAAAAAACTTGGATTATCTATCGCGGCTAAATTTATATCCTCATGTGTTTTAAATTATAAAAAAAAGATAACTGTTTTGCCATAGTTAAAATTAAATTTGTCTATTTTAAACTTGTTAAAAAAAAGGAAAAAAAAGGAAATCCAAGCTTTAAAGTGTTTTAAAGATATATACATAAAATCGCGGTAAAAAGAAGGAAAAAAAACCAAGTGTAGTTTATTTTAGTTGTATATTTTTATATCAAGAAAAAAAAAATCTCAAAAGAAAAAAATCGCAAGTTGGTCACGATCATGGTGACAAAGAACGTTAGCAGCATGCTGTAGAACAAAAATTGAGGCAGGTCAGTTTTGCCAGCAACATACTGCGGAGAAAGAGAAATTGAGTCAGGTCAGTTTTTGGCAACATAATTTAACCAACTTAGATTCCACAGCGAACGCGAGAAAGATCTTTCGTCGTGGGAGCTGCAAAGGAAAAAACTATAAGCAAGAGCAACAACAACAATGTAAGTTTTTGTTACTTCTATGTATGTACTAAGCTTAGTTTTATGAGTTCTATTTTTCTTTTTTTGTGGATCATATTTTTTTCTCTTTGTTTTTTTAAAACTTTTAAAACTTTACATCAACTTTAAATTTTCTTAAATTAACCCGTGCTTGCGCACAAAATACTTTGAATATTTAAATATGATCGGTACTATTTTGCGATTTTGTTTTTTTTTTGTCCATCTTGGATTTAATTTGAATTTATTTCAATGTATACTTTTTATTAATATTTAAATATATAAATAATATAATTATTGTTAAGAATAATTCTGTTGTTAAAGCAGCGAAAAAAAACAAACAAACAAAAAAAAAAAGAAACAACAAAATTCATTGCAGGTACCTATAGTTAATTTTGTAGCACAGGCTGAACTTGTTAACTAAATAAAGAAGACAATTAAATATGGATTTCT
This sequence comes from Coremacera marginata, assembly GCA_914767935.1. Taxonomy (NCBI): domain Eukaryota; kingdom Metazoa; phylum Arthropoda; class Insecta; order Diptera; family Sciomyzidae; genus Coremacera; species Coremacera marginata. Next base: position 91,139,099 of record OU612046.1, on the reverse strand, counting down.
ATATTCATAAAGTTTTGGTTTCATAGCATGTCAACAGTAGCCTGATTTGGTACGTGGGGTCAGAATAAAATGTATTTGATAAAATGTCTGACCATGGCTGAGTGGGCAGAGATTTGTTGTTGGACCATAGTAATAACAAACCTTAAAATTTTTTGACCTGGCTTACGAAATGCAATAATCTAGATTCTTCCGTTTTTCTAATGTTGGTCCTTTTTCTATCAGTCCTCGTGTATATTTGTTCCGCGAGCTCGCATAAAATAAAATAATAATTTAAAGCTAATGGGCCAAAACATCAGATAGAGGGAAAATGGAACCCACCCAATTGCCGACGAGCAGAGCCGTTAGTCGATGCGTGCTAACCTAAGCTGATGAATACAATTTTAATCAAACAGATGAAAAAGAAAAAAACAAAATCATTACAACCAGAGACTTCATTAATAAAAAAAAACGTTATATGTTACATGGTCATTGTTAAAAACAATTTGTGAAATAATGAAGACGGTTTGATCATCATGGTCAATAAGTTTATGTTCAAATTGCTTAAATCAATAAAATTAAAATGTTTTTTAAGATAAAATCATAAATTATGTGTTTTTAATATCTAATTTTTGGCTCACGGCGGAACTTTTCTGCGGAAAAGCCCATATGTAACTTTTTATCGTAATTTTGGCTTTTGAAGTTAATTGCACAAAATAGCTTATGTCGTAGCCAACCTTGATGTCAGGTTTTTAATATTGCATTTTTGGATTAATGGGGATTTTTTTCGTAAAAATACCCAAACCCGAAATTTAAAAAATGTTACACTTCTATTAAAATGTTTCATAACGACCAAGTTATTCAACGTAATTACACAGTCACAAAAGTCAAATTCTTGACACTTTCATAATTCAGAAAATTACTTAAAAAAATCGAGTTGTATGGTCGAGTTTCATGAGAACCTACCGTTAATCCTTTTGGGACGCACGGTACACATATGTACTATCAAAAATTCAAACATCCCTAAAATCTCACATAACTGCGATAATCAAGAAAAGTTCTTTAAGAAAAAAACTTGAAAGGGGTATAAATACCCATAAATACTTAATTGTGATGAGTATGCAAAAAAATTAAATTTTCGTCCATCGTAAAAATCGAAGACACGAAAAAAATTGTTGTAAACAAAACACTGGCACTTTGCCAAATGTCAACGAGAGACGCTGATATTTGGCAGCCTTGTCATAGACAAATGTGGCAACCTACTAAAAAAAATTTTCGAATCGGACAATTAAGTACGGTTCACAGTGTGAATGAACCTTTCTTTTTGAACAAGGTGGTATATATTGTATATACATTAACATAAGGGTGGAGGAAAACTTTTACAAAAACCTCTTTGAATTTTTTATAAAAAACTTACTTAAAACTACTTAACCTACCTAGGATGAGACTAACTCAGTGATATGCCTGTAGTTGGATGCTAAGCATCTGGTGTTAAAATCTCGCGTTAGCTTTTTTATCCCATCAGCGATTTTTTCAATATCTGCAAGTGCATGAAGTCTGTTGGTGGAACAAACCATGCAAGATTATACATTAGTTTTAATAGCTTGTTTTGAGAAACCTGGAATTTTTATAAATGGCGATTAGCACTGGAAGACCACACTGGGGCCGCATAGAAAATGACTGCGTAGAAAATACCAACCAGAACTAATTTTTTGTTTTATATATTAAGACTTGATTTTCGGTTTATTAAGGGATATAGAATTGGAGTTTGCATATTTATTTTATTTGTGATGTAGGGTATGTGATTCTTAAAATTCATTTTAGGGTCAAGAATTATTCATAAATATATAACTTTTTGTTCCCAAGAAATATAGAGCAATTGTTCATATTTAAGGTTCAATTTGAGGTAAAAAGCAAGCTTTTCGCTTACTCGTGAAAAAAAGTGCCTGTGTTTTCTGAAAATTTAAAGATATGTTCTATTTATCAAAATAAACCATTATTTCTGATAATGCCATTTGCAGCCTGGCGATTAAATCAGCAGCTAAAATTTCTTAACAGAGGACTGCGGTGTCATCGGCAAAAATGGACAATGTAAAATAGTCTAACTTATGGAAATCCGCTGTATACATATTGTACAAGATAGGCGATAAGCATGAACCTTGGGGCAACCAGCTGTAATAGGAGTTAAGTTACAGCTATAAGATGAATATAAACTTTAAAGGTCAGATCAGAAAACGTTTTATTATTCGTATTAGATTTGGGGGGAAGCTAAATTTTATCATTTTGAAAACAAGACCATCATGCCAGACAGTATCAAATGCAGCTTTTACATCAAGTAAAACCATTCCAGTCGATTTTTGGTTTTTGTAGTTTGAATGAACTATATTCCTGATCCTTATTAGAAGATGGACAGAGTTGTTCTCGTCTAAAACCAAATGATGTGACGGAATAATATTATTAGCTCCAATAAAATCAGCCAACTTTTCCTTTATAACTTTTTCGAGTACTTTACTTATTGATGACAACAAGCTAATAGGCCGATACGAGGAAGGACAGTCCGATGGTTTGTTTGGTTTGTGAATAGATATAACTTTAGCCTCTTTAAATTCAGTGAGAAAGTAGCCAAGTTTTAGGCACGCGTTATTATTTATTGTTAGAAACTTTTTCCTTTATAAGGTAATGCCTTTAATCATCTGTTGTTTATTCCGTCAATACCTGGTGATTTTTAATTTTTAATTTTTTTAATTGTGAGCGAAACCGTTGGCGTATCCATATACATTTGATTTGTAGGATTTAAATTTACTCTTTGAAAATGTTCTAGAGTATTTCTGCTACTAAGACCGACGTTTCTAGCACTTGCGGCTCGTCTTGGATTTGGCAGAGCACGTTGCCTGATTTGCAAAAAGTTAATCTTACGTGGGTACTGATCGGATACTGACTTGTGTGGTCCGTTTGTGTGGTCTGACGTTTTGTGTTGACCGGCGCAATTTGCGCAAAATGTTTTGACTCTACAGCGACTGGAGCCATGTTCAAACTTTTGACAATTGTAGCACTGTTTCTATTCTATTTTCAAATATTTTGTATTTGTTTTTAAATATCCTGTATTTTTTTCAAACATATTTATATATTATGGAACTATTTTCATGCATTGTAAAGAAAAACCGCCCACTTTTAGAGATACAACTTCGCTTCGAAAGGGTTAAGCAAACCATTTATGTTATTCTAAGCTTATTTGAACTTGCTAGAAATGAAAACAATTTTTATATCCCAAAGGATTCTTGCTAGAAAAAAGCGAATCTCAATTTTCTCGAGAAATGCTACTAGGAAATAAAGAAAAATGACAATATTCGTGTAAGTGACCTCGAATTATTTCAAAAATATATGGTTTGCAAAATGTTACAAGAAAACTTAGGTCTCAGAAAAATTTTAGATTTTCCAGCATTTATTTGCGAAATTCGATATTTTCAAACATGGAATCAAAAGTAAATGCAATATTCGTGTTTTGCAGCCTCAAATTAGTGATTGAAAAATATTACTTGCACAAGGTTATAAAAACATTTCTTACATTTGGTTTTGTTATGCGTTTATTTTTATTTTTAATAAAAAATAACCTTAGTTCACTAAAACTTTATTAACTTTTTGAAATGTCATCCGATTTTGTTCAACATGAATCCAACTTCATGAATTGCAAACTTTTCCAACAAAATGTGCAACGGAATAAAAAAAAAATTATTTCGATCTGGTTTTGTCATAAACAAATTGGGTTGATTAAATTTTGTTAAAGTGTAAAAGCGTTCCTTAAAATAAAACTTTTAAATGGAATAACTCAGTCAGTTTTAATCGGCATATAATAGTTTATATATAGTTGTGAAAGTCGTTAACTTTTCCAAAAGATTATATATGTGGTGGGATTTCTTATTTATTATATTATTTCAATAACTTCTAAAAAAATATTTTTACAAAAAGGCTTGCCCAATTTACAGAGTTATGCTATTTTGTAAACCAAGTATAAGCCTACTTCTGTTTTTTGTAATGTCAGGCCAGCGCATTTTTTTGCTGGAAGATCAATTGTTGTTATTTTTTTAATTAATAAATTGATACTTAATTGCTACTCAAATACATTAAAACCTATTTAATAATTCGACTTTTAAATTTTTTAAAAAATATTTTTCCGTAGAATTGTCACGTCACGCCAGAATGGAAATGCTCATATCCTATTTTTCATTGATATTTTATGAATTTCAATTTAGGGGTGAGCAAATAACTTAATAAAAAAAATCTAATTTTGAATTTTGTAAAAACATTATTTTTGATGTTATATAAATGAATTTTTAATTCTATAAAACTTTGTCCTTCGAAGCATATCAATTTGATCGGAAACAGAAAAGTTGCGATAATAATACGATTAAGTAAAATAATTGAATAAAAAATATAATTTTTAATTTAGGAAAAAAATTAATTTTGATGGCATATAAATTTACGTTTAGTTCTATAAAATTTTGTCCTTTGAAGCATATTAATCTGATCAGAAACAGAAAAGTTGAAGCGTTTTTTGTGAGATCAACAAAATCGCTGAGGTATGAAAACATTTCAATCTATTTCTTTTCAGATCTATTAATGCAGCAAAGTTATAAAGAATAAAAATAAGAAAAAAGCAAAAAAACTGTTAGGATGATATTTCCGAGGAAAATATGGCCTCACAATTATATGCCCACTCCTAGACACCAGACACCTACAATCAACCACCAATCAAGACCTGCCAAGTATTTATATTATTAAACATTTACTTTTGTATTATAAATCATATACTTCATTTGAATATTAGATAACATTTAATATTTATTAATATAAAATTCTATATTAGTGATCACGCTATACTAAGTATACAAATAGGGTAAAAGGTTATCTACTACCCAACATTAAGCAAAAGGTACTGCGCCCTTTTACAAATAGCAGGATTAATATACGCTGTAACACTGGATAGTCGAAGGCAACATGTTTGACATAATTTAAATACTATCAACGAATACGTACATACAGATATACGAACATGCAGGCATGCAACATGCAACCACGACATACAACCAAACGCAACATGCGAAGAATATTCTTCAAACCCACTCAATTGTACACGGTATCACTAAAGCAGTCATCATTATAATATATCAACTCATGCCAGCAAATGAAAGCCAATACAGCAACAACAGAAACACGCACACACGCACAGAACAATAACAATATACTAAGCCTGCATCAAAATATACGCAGCAACTAATAATAAGCAAAACGCTATTTTTGCGTACGGCACCAATGCAGGCCAACCACGATAAACAACACTTAGCATTGGTACGATTTAAATTATAAACACACACACCTGAGACGTACTAAGCAAAGCCTACTCTTTTGCACACGGAACCAAGCATGAGAATAATAGCTGAAAGCCCTGCTAGAAAATCATGCAACGAGGAGTTCTTTTTCGACCGTCAAGCAGAACAGACGTACATTCAGAGAGTTCTTCTTCGATCGCCAAACATTGCAGCGATACATCCAACAAAGTCTTATTTCAACCACTGGCGAGTAAAATAATATACAAAGGAAATTATTGCAACCATCAAGGATATGAAATCATCATTACAAAGAAACAATATATAAATTCTGCATCAATAAATACCGAAGCATCAAATACAAACGAGGTAGTAATTTAACAGTCACCGAGCGATTCGTATTCTTATTTTCTATCCTATCCTACTTCCCTCCAACTTGTGTCACTAGAGGACAGGATAACATAAATTCTTTCTAGTGCCACATGTCCTTCGCTCTACACGAGCACAAGTCTATTCTTTCCCGTGTCACACACCCGTGCTCCATACGAGTGTAGCGCCCAGATTCGCTCCTTCTCATTGTGACCACTACTCCTGGAAATATTGCACGCTGAACGTGATCAAGTCAAGCCGACAAGACTCCAAAATAGCAGATCCTCCGTACTAAGCCGTAACATAAATTATGCAAGACAAGCCTACCAGAGCGAGTAGCAACAGTACCGAATGATTGGTACCCAAGACGAAACGACACTTCAAGGTCACGAAAAGCTTCGACCATTCAGTATAGTGTAATATAAAAATCCCACCGGAATTAATCCATGTATAATAATAATGAACACAAATTAAAATATAATATTAACAATTATATAACTAAATTTAAGAAACTACTGAAATCAAATAAACTGAATTAAAATTCAATAATAATAAAATACCTACATCTTTTCTTGATTATGAACCCTGGACAGCCGCTAAGGATACCCCAGCTGGAAAGTTAAAATTAACGTCCAGGAAGTTTGTTAGAAAACATAACAAAAGCAACTTCAACAACAAAAAAAAAAAAAAATCCACACACAAAGAAAAAAAAACTGGCGGGACACAAAACAACATTGAACCACAAACAAAAATATAAGCTCAAAAAAGACAACAAAACCAACTCCACAAAAAAAAAAAAAATTGCACATACAAAGTTGTCTATTGAAAATTTGAACTGTCGCTGTACTCTCAATGTTTGGCTGATTATTTTTTTGAGGAGACCTAGTTTTTCGATTGTAATTAGAAGTTATGGAACCGACACAATCCGTCCCTGTGCAAGCTGAACAATCTGGCCCGTCTGGCCTTGGTCAACCCAGCCATGCACAAATTATTTAAATTCGATTTTATTGATCTACTTAAGAAAGTTGCAACATAGTTTCAAAAACCCAAAGCTCAACAAATTATTACTCCACTTAAGACTGTTGCGACATAGTTTCAAAATTCAGCAACAAAGTATGAAAGTTGCTTACATTTCTTAACTTTGTTGCATCACCCAAAAACAAAGAAAGAAACCATAAACAAAAACAATTAAAACGAAATGCTTTCGCTTACTGATCGATATAATTGTTTTTGTCAATGCAGCTCTTTTACTCTTTTCCAATAACTATGTATGTATGCGTGCTCTAGAATAAGTATCTATGTATTTGTGAAAATACGAATAGGCTAAGATTTACTTTATAAGCTAGAATTCTTGTAAAGAGAAAATAATAAAGTTTCGATCTTCAAGAAGTGAAGTGTAGTGTTTTCTTTTTAAAAACCATAAACTAAAACTGGCGACGAGGATGGGATCCTCGTAGTGATCTTAAGTGAAAAAATTTATTGACAGGAGTCAATAATACAACAATATTCTGCAGGAGCAGGATACACAAAAAAAAAAACTAAAAGACACGGGGTATTTCAATTACCTAATCGAGGATCCTGAACCAACTGACAGGAGTCAGTTAATAAAATCGTAACAAACGAAAAATATTGGCAGAAGTCAATAGAATTTTAATCGCATCTAGCGGAAAAAAGTGATAAATTTTTAAATGATATCCGACAGTGAAGATACGTGGGACTTCTTTGAATCCACCTATTATAAAAAATTATTAGAACGACGTGCTGCAGAGACAACAGAAACAACAGTTGCAGAGACAACAGTTATAGAAACAACAGTTGCAGAGACAACAGTTGCAGAGACAACAATTGCAGAGACAACAGTTGCAGAGACAACAGTTGCAGAGACAACAGTTGCAGAGACAACACTTGCAGAGACAACAGTTGCAGAGACAACAGTTGCAGAGATAACAATCGCATTGACGAATTAGAAACATAATACATCAGATTGTGAGTAAATTTAAATATATACACATATGTAGATTTTTATTATAAATATTTCCTTTGTAAATATAATGAAAACATGAAATTTTTCCTTTTATAACAACAAAGAAAAGTGAACTTAAATTTGAAAATTTTTTTTTGAGTAAATGGATCAAAGTATTTTACGATTAGGCCAAGCAATACAAGGCATTGAAGATAATTTAAATACTCAAGCTCGTTTTTTATCAATAGTAGATACAGATACAAATCCAACAATGACAGCCTTACAGTTACACATAGATCCATTGAAATATCTGGAAAGATTGCCAGAATTTAGCGGATTTTTAGGAGATTTACACACGTTTGTAGGACTAGTGGACAGAATTATACCCACACTTAGGCGATATGACGAATTAGCTCAAGCAATATTTTCAGACATAATTAAATCAAAACTAAGAGGAAAAGCCAGAGAAGCTATTGAGATAAACGGACAAGCTACATCCTGGAATGACATAAAAGTTATTCTACAAGAAAACTTTTCGGACAGAAGAACAACTGACGAACTCTTTAATAAACTAAGAGGACTTTCCTTTAAAACCAACAGCATAGAATTTTACAACGATATTAAATTTGTTTTACGAAGACTTAATGCGAAAACATCATTCGAATTAGGACAGGCAGTAAGTGACGAGGAAGTTCAACGAACCCTCGATTTAAATATAAAAACTGCGCTGCAGACTTTTAAATCAAAATTGCCAGAACCAATGAAATCAATTCTTTTCTGCAGGAATCCAGACTCATTGGAGCAAGCAATAAATATATTGATTGAGGCTGGATATGCTTATGGTAACAAAAATATTACACAGCATAATACACCTCAACACAATTTAAATATAAGAAAAAATGAAGATTCAAGTCAAAATTATAATAAAAATAACAATAAACAAAGCAGAGGCCAAAATAATTCAAATAATTATTCAAACCGTAATGGAGGTCAAAATAAAAATTATAGCTCAAACTACAGAAGAAATAATTATCCAAACCATAATTCATCTCCAAGAGAAACAAATAACAGCTATGACTCAAATTTTCGGCGAAATAATTATTCAAATTATAACTCAGTACCTAGAGAATCAAATAACGGAAACAATAATCATGATTCTAATTATATAAGAAATAACAATTCATTCCCTCGAGAACAGTACCGATTGAATGGGCCTGGTGGACCAAATAGACCCATTGATAGACCAGAACCCATGGATATAAATACCCATGAAGTTCAAAATAAGCCAAACATGTCTAACACAAACAACATTAAGGTTAAAGAAAATTTTCATCAAATAGCCTCACCAGAAACTTACCTTTTATAACAGTTAAAACAAAAACAAAAGATTTAAGATTCATAATCGATACGGGAGCGACCCATTCGATAATAAATCCAGGAATCTGCGATCCTAAATGGTTCGTACACACCGAGCCAATTAATTTAAAAACCTTACAAAAGAACGTGAATATTAATGAAAAAGTGCAAATACCTTTGTTTGAGGAATTGGGTGGACCATTACCACAAAACCAAAAGGTAGACTTTTACGTCTGCCAATTTCATTATCAATATCACGGCCTCATTGGAAACAATATTTTAAAGCTGATAAAAGCAAAAATTGATTATGAAACCAATAATCTATACGTAAAGGGAAAAGCCACCAAAATTTATTTTACAATTACAGACGAGAACTATCACTATTTTTCAAAAAAGGGATATTACGGAATAACTATACCCGTGAATCAAAAGAACGGTTTAGTACACATACCCAATAAAATTACAGAAAATCAGAAGTTCGAAATTATCGAAGGAGTACACGAAGTAGTAAATAATTTTGCAACAAATGTTATTGTCAAAGCAAATGTTGATGAAGAACAGCAAATACAATTTAATTTAAAAAATATAACACCTGTGACAAGTGATAACTTTTATGTTTCCGAAAACTATAGGAGTGAAACACAACACTCTTTATTAGGAAAAATTAGAATAGACCACCTTAACGAAGAAGAAAAATTAAAATTAATACCATTAATAAAACGATATAACAAAATATTTTATGATGAAAAATCTGATCTTACATTCACTAATGCAATAAAGCATGAAATTCGAACACTCGAACATGCACCCATTGCAGTGAAAACTTATCGGTATCCGTACATTCATAAAAATGAAGTACAACAACAAATTCAGGAGATGCTTAACAAAGGCATCATACGCCCAAGTAAGTCACCTTACTCAGCTCCAGTTTGGGTTGTACCAAAAAAAATGGACGCTAGTAAAGAGAGCAAGTGGAGACTTGTTATTGACTACCGCAAGCTTAATGAAGTCACCGTAGATGATAAGTACCCCATTCCAAACATGGATGAAATCCTAGAGAAATTAGGAAGGTGTCAGTACTTCACTACTTTGGACCTCGCTAAGGGGTTTCATCAGATTGAAATTGCTGAAAACGATATTCCAAAGACTGCATTTAGTGTCGAAAATGGACATTATGAGTTTTTGAGAATGCCATTTGGACTGAAAACAGCCCCAGCAACATTTCAACGTTTGATGAATAATATTCTATCTGATTATATCAACAAGATATGCTTAGTATACCTTGATGATATAATAATCTTTTCGACATCCCTGCAAGAGCACGTGGAATCCCTGTCGAAAATCTTACAAAGACTTAAAGATATGAATCTGAAAGTACAGATAGACAAATCTGAATTTTTGAAACGAGAAACCGAATTCCTTGGTCACGTAGTCACGGCAGATGGCATAAAACCTAATCCGGAAAAGGTAAGTAGTGTACAAAAATTTCCTTTACCAAAAACCCCAAAAGAAATAAAACAATTTATAGGACTCACTGGATATTACAGGAAATTTATCAAAGACTATTCAAAGATTGCAAGACCAATGACAAAATATTTAAAACAAAATGCAAAAATAGACATAAAGGATCAAGAATACATTGACAGCTTTAATAATTTAAAAGTTCTTTTAACGCATGATCCAATTTTACGGTACCCAGATTTCAATAAGAAATTTGTATTGCAAACAGATGCAAGCAATTTCGCTTTAGGAGCGATTCTGTCTCAAGACGGACACCCATTATGTTATGCAAGCAGGACGTTAAATAACCACGAACAGAACTATAGTACGATAGAAAAAGAACTACTAGCTATAGTTTGGGCAACACAATATTTTCGCCCATATCTTTTTGGTCGAAAATTCATTATAGAAACGGATCATAGACCATTAACTTGGTTATTTAACATTAAAGAACCAAATTCGAAATTAGTCAGATGGAGGTTAAAAATCTCTGAATTTGACTATGAAATCAAATTCAAAAAGGGTATTAAAAACGGAAACGCAGACGCGTTATCACGTGTAATAATAAATCTTACCGAAGCAGAAGAACAAACAGTTAGGGAAGTACAAAGTCCGATAAACTTTTATAAAAGACAGTTCATAATTAAGAAAATTAATTCAGGAGCTTTAAAAATAAAAAAGAGTAACATGTTCCGATCTTATAGAACAACAATTTTGGTTAAAACCCTCGACAGAGATACAGTAAGAACATTACTTCAAAATCATTTCGACAAACACAAGACAACTGCGGTATACATTGAAGATGAAACATTTTTTAAAGTTTTTTCAGAAACAGTTTCTACAGAATTTAAGGATAATTACATAATAGTTAGAAGTAAAAATCTTCTAAAAGATGTACAAGATGAAAATGTCCTAGCAGATATAATACAGAGAGAACACTTGAAAAATAATCATAGAGGTATTAATGAAAATTTCCTCGAATTAAGAGAAGAAATTTACCACCCAAAATTGAAAGACAGAATAACAAAATTTATAAATAACTGTGAAATTTGTAATAAGGAAAAATACGAAAGAAAACCATTAAAGCTAAAATTTCAACTTACAGAAACACCTAATGGCCCAAGAGAGGTGGTACATGTAGATGTTTTTTATAGTCTAAACAATACACTATTTTTGACAATAATTGACAAGTTTTCGAAACACGCACAAGCAATAAGAATAATAGGTAGATCTTGGACAGAATTTAAAAAAGCTTTAACACAGTACTTGAGCAACGTAGGCTTAGTAAAAAAAATAATTGTTGATAACGAATTAGGCTTTAAAGCAATCCCATTACAAGAATTTCTGAAAGAAAATAATATTGAAATACATTTCACATCTAGTGGAAACCATACTTCAAATTCAGATGTCGAGCGATTACATAATACAATCAACGAACACATAAGAATACTTAAACACGATCCAAATAAAGATATAGAAACAACAGAAGAGAAAATCTTCAGAATAATTAAATATTACAATAATACAATACATTCGACGACCGGACGCAAGCCCATTGATTTTGTTAATGGAACTATAACACACGATGATTATAATACAATAAAGGAAAAAATTATCAAAAAGAAAGAAGAAAAACTTAATAAATTAAACCAGAATAGAAAAGATGTAGATATTAAGTCAGGACCTATATTTCTAAAACAAGTCAGAGGAGGCAAAAACTACTCTCGATTTAAGAAAGCGAATGTACAACAACTAGACGAAAATCACGTTACTTTTAAAGGACAGAAATACTATAAAGCACACTTAAAAAGAAATAAAAAATTTCAGACAAATCAATGAAATATTTCTATCTTACAGGAAAATGAAGGACACATTAAAAATTATACTCTGGATAATAATTCCAATAGTAACAACAACGCAGTACATCGAAATACAGAACATCAACGAAAACAATGGATATATCAATATACGTATTGAACAAGTAAAAACAATAAAAGATTTTATAAAAGTTCTTCATATAATAAACATTACAGAATTTGAGATCAATAGAGATAATATTAGGAATAACATAGATATAATTCAAAATCATGTAGGAAAAGATGATTCATCTTTTGACACATTAATTAATAATTTTAATTTACTTGACTTAAAGATAAATGGACTTAAGCCACACTCAAGAGCAAAAAGAGGACTTATGAATATTTTAGGCAAGGGACTTAAGGTCATAACAGGAACAATGGACAGTGACGACGAAATACTTATAAAGACAAATTTAGAGAATCTTTCCCAAACAAACGAAAAACTTATAAAAGAATCTAACAAACAAATAATAATAAATTCTCAACTTTCAAACCAAATTCAAAATATCACTTCACACATTAATAAGCAACAAGAATTAATCAAAAATATACTTTCACAAAATTCAAAACAAATACGAGACGAATTAGATATATTTCGACATATATATCAACTTAACTACGACATAACATTATTAAGAAACCATATTGACGACATTGAACAAATTATTTTAACCAGTAAATTAGGTATTTTATCTAGGAACATTCTGACTAATGCAGAATTAGAGTTAGTATCAGATTTAGAGGCATTAGAAGATATAAAAATGGCCGTAGTTTACTATGTAAATTTAATAACAATAATAATCCAAGTTCCAAATTACTCCAAAAAGAAATTTTCAAAAATAATGATTGAACCAATTCCGAAATTTGAAAATAAATCAATCATACTTGAAGAAAATATGTATATAATAGATGAAGAAAACAATTTATACAACGACAATGTTAAAGATAATCTTAAAAATAATTTAAAACTTGTACAAGACAGTTGCCTCAGTCAAATAGTTAAATCAAAGAATGCACAATGTGAAATGGCAATTGATATCGAAGAAACAATAAATGAAATTTCTGATGGATTGATAATTGTAAAAAACTTAAAAGATAATCAATTAATTCAAAATTGTAATAGTAATAATATAAAATTATATAGGAACAGCTTAATAAAATTTGGAAATTGTCAAATAATTTTAAGAAATTTAACCTTCAAAAATACATTTCTAAAAATTAAAGAACACAATATCTTACCCTACACTATAATTACTATTAAGGAGAAGAGTAAAAATAATGTAACATTATTAAATGAATTACATATTGATAAAATTGAGAACACAAGAGATTTCATCAAATCAACTTTAACGAAGGATTTATTCACAATTTCAATATTTAATTTACCAAGTATTCTCATTAATATATCAATATTCGCAATAATTTTTACGTACTTTAAATTCCGACGCAATAAAAATTTTCAAATTAAACCAAAATCTTCGTCGGAGCCTCAGACTAAAGGGGGGCGAGTTATGGAACCGACACAATCCGTCCCTGTGCAAGCTGAACAATCTGGCCCGTCTGGCCTTGGTCAACCCATCCATGCACAAATTATTTAAATTCGATTTTATTGATCTACTTAAGAAAGTTGCAACATAGTTTCAAAAACCCAAAGCTCAACAAATTATTACTCCACTTAAGACTGTTGCGACATAGTTTCAAAATTCAGCAACAAAGTATGAAAGTTGCTTACATTTCTTAACTTTGTTGCATCACCCAAAAACAAAGAAAGAAACCATAAACAAAAACAATTAAAACGAAATGCTTTCGCTTACTGATCGATATAATTGTTTTTGTCAATGCAGCTCTTTTACTCTTTTCCAATAACTATGTATGTATGCGTGCTCTAGAATAAGTATCTATGTATTTGTGAAAATACGAATAGGCTAAGATTTACTTTATAAGCTAGAATTCTTGTAAAGAGAAAATAATAAAGTTTCGATCTTCAAGAAGTGAAGTGTAGTGTTTTCTTTTTAAAAACCAAAAACTAAAACTATTAGACTCCTTCAAAATTGTATATTTCTTTTTTAAGGAAAGATTTAAATTAGGAATACGACTGATGCATTAGCAAAAGACATCCATTATATCTCATATTAAAATTAACTAAAAAGGAAACGTCCCCAGATGACTCGCCAATTTGAATGGTTTTCAGATATGTGATAGGGGACAAAAATCTAAGATTGACGTATTTTTATACGTGCTCAACAGTTGGCTTTGGGTTTCAAAATGGCGTTTCAAAATCAGCTGAAATTTCATTGTTTCGCTATTTCACTGTTTTTGATGGAAACAATACAAATTTGGTATTACAAGAAAGGTATTTAAAAGCCACACATTATTGAATTCAATTTGTAAAAACTTTTTCTTTTTTTAAAAACAGATAAATTAGATGTCACGTGTTTTGAAATAATTATACCCATTCTAGTAACGAATTTTGCTACCCTACTGTCAATATTAACTGAAATATAGTGTTTTTCTAATATTGCCACACCCCTTTGTTGAATAAGCGCCCACTTTCTTGACAGTTATTTGTAATAATTGTGCCTACCCATGTACCTCATTTCAGTACCCCAGCGTCCATATTAACTGAGATAGTGTTTGTCTAGTATTGCCACGACCATTTGCCGAATAACGCCTACTTTATTGACCGTAATTTTTTTTTATTCTGCCTATCATTGTACTACAATAAATTTCAGTGCCCTAGTGTCAATATTATTCGAGATACACTATTTTTCTAATGTTGCCACGCCCAATTTCCAAATACCACCCACTTTTATGACAGTAATTTGTAATAATAATGCCACTATGCCAAATTGCAGAACCATAGTAACAATATTATTCGAGATACACTCTTTTTATAATATTGACACGCCCATTTGTCGAATAATGCCCATTTTCTTGACCGTAATAATAATGCCTATCCCTATACTAAATTGCAGTACTCTAGTCTCAAAATTATTCCAGATACATTGTTTTTCTAATATTGCCACGCCCATTTGTCAAATAACGCCTTTTTTATGGTTATTTGCAATAATTGTGCCTACCCCTCCACTAAATTGCAGTACCCTAGTGTCAATATTATTAGAGATACAGTGTTTTTCTAGTATTGCCACGCCCTGTTCTCGAATACCGCCCACTTTTTTAGATGGGCACCTCTGTGCTTATGATATCTATCTGTTCACAAAAAATTATGGCAATCAGGCATATGGTTTAGGAGTTATCGAAGTACATACATTAACAAAAAAAAAAAAACAGAAACCGACGAACTTGAGAACCTCTTTTCCGAAGTCGGTTAAAAAGAAATTTTAATTTTCTGTTGTTATTTTGAACAGTTTTAAATCAATATCATGAGGAGACTATTTTCACTTCATTTCCACTTATGTGTGATTTAGGACAATTTTAAAAGTTACTTGTTTTGTTTTTGGAAATGTTTAGCTTTTTTATATAAAAATTTGTTTATTAATAAATTAACTTATTTCCTTAAAAATATAATTTTTGTTACAGATGAAGTTCACAATATGGGTGTCAAAAATCTTATTTGTTGATATTTTTATGTGAGCAGATATTTGACTGGAAAGTATATATTTAATAAGGATTCCATACAAACTGTGTGCTTATAACTTATTTGTCTAAAAGTATGAGAAGAAATCATCAGAATTCCAAGGGTTTAACTTTCGATGCAGATATTTTCGTTGTTTTTTTAATACATTTCGAACATAATGTGTTCGAATAAAACTTTTTGATAAACATTTTTTATTAGGGTAGTTATATTTTCAATAGTTTTTTCAAAAAGGGTTCAAAATATCGATTGCTTTTCAGAACTTGGCGCAAAAACAGTGTTTTTTTTTTTGTAACAACAATTACATTTTTGACTCCCTTTCACACAACATCTTCTGTTATTATCTATTCCTGTAAGAGATTCTTTATCTATCTTCTATATATTTATTCCTGTAAGGGTCCCCTTATTCCAGCAAATCTACAAATGGTACAACAACACTTGATATATCATTACAAAGGTCTTGAGGTGTAGGTAAGCAGAAAATTATTAGATTTTTGATAAGAGGCAGCGTTTACTAAATATAAAAAATGGCATAAAAGACAAATAACATACTCTTGTTATAATGTGAATAAGGAAGTATGATTTCCAAAGCGAGGTAGGTAAGTATCTACTAAAGAGCTGCACAAGCACTGTACAAATGACTTGCAAGCCATCAGCTCTGCTTTCAACTACTTCCGCTCACCTACTCTCTCATATCAAAACAAGCACTTTAGTGAAGAAAGGTTTTGATATACAAATAAACACTGCACGAAGAGACAGTAGAATATTCAAGCAACAGAACAAAAGAACAAAACTGAAGCAGAACAAAACTGTATTAGAACCTACTGCACTGTCACTGAAGTGCTTACAGGTAAAACGAATGGTTTGTTTTTTTTTTTGTCATGTTATAATCTGCTCATTCGGTAAAAGTTTTGTTTTTATTACGTTTCATTCATAGATTCCTACCAAAAATTCTTAAAACATTTTAACACAAACCAAATTAT
Organism: Coremacera marginata; assembly: GCA_914767935.1. NCBI lineage: Eukaryota > Metazoa > Arthropoda > Insecta > Diptera > Sciomyzidae > Coremacera > Coremacera marginata. The sequence continues at coordinate 91,122,174 of OU612046.1, read as the reverse complement.
TACAAATAGACAAACAACCTTACCAAAAAAATAATTTAGTGCTGGCTCTTATTAGCGCCAGCTTTAATGAGATTTTTAGCATAAGCTTAGCAGATGCTACAGCGGCAACTAAATTAAAAAGCTGACGCTAAAATTTAAGATCAGTTTTTTAGTAAGACTGAAAGTTTACAGAGATCAACACTGAAGCATGCACTCGCTATGCTTGCTATGATTTACTGTTACTTCACTGTAGTGTATCTTTATGTTTTTATATTCTGTTCTGCATCATAACATAAGCACTATCTATTACTGTAGCGAAAAGCATTTCAACTGATGAAGTGCTTCTTTCGTTGCTGAGCTGGAGCATAGAACTAGTGTATGCGATGTCAACGCTACAGTGAAATGCAGTGCACTGAAGTACTGTACAGTAGTGAAGCGTCGCAAATAGAATGTTTTGTGCAGCTCTTTAGTACCTACACAGAATTTTCGGGTCGTTATCACTAGTTTCATTCATTAGCAAAAGATATATCAGTTAAACACAAAAATGAATTAGCTGTTTCTCCTATAAAAAACAGGAGTACCCCTTTGATTTTTTTCTTGAGGCATTATTATAATTCTCTTATACAATGATCACAAATCTTAGGAAAAGGTAATAGCTGAGGCAAAATAGCCTATACTGTCCTAAGCAATTAATATTTGGATGAAACTGAAAAACTTGTGTTATATTAACTAAAATTCAAAGCAAAACTAAGTTGCAAATTTCACAAAGTTCTTAGATGAGTAATGTGATGATTGACCAAATAAACACAAAATTAGTTAAATTTACTTTGAACCAATAACTTAGATTTATATAACTTTTTTTCAGTTTATGAAACAAAGAAATTTAAAGAAAAAAATAATAGTTCCTGTGTATAGGGCACTTGTAATAGATCGAATAGTAACCTAAAATTTTTTATAAGATGGGCAAAAGAGTTTAACCATCCCTTTATAAAGAAAACTTTATTCACTTCTCTAGTGCGGCCTATCTTCAGTCTGGGGTGTGGTGTCCACAATACGGTACCTACATTGATGAAATTGAATCAGTTCAGACAAAAATTGCTTTTGTTCTGCTTAAGCAATTTTTACTGCAGAACTTGTTTTCGTCTACCACCTTATGAATATCGGTTACAGCTCATGAATCTTTCTTCAAATACTTATATATCAAGACCTTGCTTAAGGCAGGGGGAATGTGATTGTAAGTTGTTGAAGTCGAGAGGACGACCAAGTAGCTAACAATAACGAATAGTGAAAACCAACGATAAGATACTCAGGACATTAACGGAAGTGGAGAGCAAGTGTGTGTCATGATTAATTGCAAATCTACGAAAATACTTTTTTCTAGGATAATGCAAATAAGAACACAAAGTAATTGATAAAGTTTTTTATTTTGTTTGTTTGTTTACAAAACAAAACTTGTTTACAAAAACAAAAACATGTACAAACATCAACAACACAAGCCGCTCTGGATGGTCAGTACATTTTCAAAACTGCTTACAAAAAAAATGCATGCAAACGCAATAAAAACAACCCTAACTCGGCGATGTTGATGTTGATAGCACCGCTACTATTACCTTGTTTATCCGGTGCTTCAAGTCGATTTGATCACAATCGCTTTGAGTCAGAATGATTTTATGCCCTGCAAGCGGTTTCACTAAAAACGGAAATCGAAGCGATATGAAAATTTGAATTTTGTTTCTTAAATAACAATGGAAAACAATAATAATTTAAATTATTTCTTTCTTTATTAATCAATTCTATTAAAACAAGAAGAATTTTGCATATAAAACAGCTATAAACTGCTTCACCAAGGCCAAAGCATATGATTTCCCAAACGATTTAATAGAACAGCCTGTTTGTGAGCTATTTTAAACCGTCTTGAAAAATTAGAACCGAATTGAAATGAGGTTTTATTCAATCGGCTTGAAATTTTTGAAACGGTTTGAAATTCGATTTATGCAAGGTTTTAACCAAAACGATTTGAGTCGAACCGACTCAAAGCGTCGGATATACAAGGTATATGTCAGAGAATTGAAATGAGTTTTCGACTGAAATCGGATACTCAAATCATACCCGAGCTGTTTGCTGTTCTCTACCCTTTCCATACTCAATGAAATATTTAAATACTTATACGCTCATTACCATATTTTTGGGTATAAGTACATTCTTATATCTGAGCGCGGCGTGACCCGCTAACCACTTCGTTTCATTTTTAATGTGTGAGTTAACGACACACGCGCTGACTGTTGGTCAATAACCGACCTAATTAATTATGTTAACTTTTGCAATCATCGTGGGCTAACAACCGCTCTACATTATATGCTGACTTTCGTTGCAGCACTTTAATATTTCGCTATCATCTTTTTATGCTGACATATGGCTTGGCACTTTTATGCAGCCGAATCAATCAACAACAACAACAATGATAGCAGCAGAGGAACAGCAGTGCAGCTCTAGGCAATAAGTTAGCATAAGAATATTTTATAATTTAGTCTTAGTTCAAAATTAAATAAATAAAGTTAAAACATCAGAGTTCGCTCTGATGGTTTTTTAAAAAACTTAATAAGTTTAAAATTAATTAATTGGCGCCCGAGCAAAAAGTTTAGTTTCGCGTTGTTTTAAAAATTAGCCGGATAAATTACTTAGTTCAGAAAATAAAAAGTGCTTAAAAAAATACCACTGCAAGAAAAAGACTGGTAATTTTAAATAGAACGCGCGGAAAGATCCTAACCTAAGACCATAACATCAGGCAGGAATAAGGCCCCTGAGTAAGAAAAACCATATCCAAAAAAGGAGTCCAATCCAGAGGACAGCCTACTGCCCATAACAAGGATCAGCTAGACAACGATTAACACATCAGTTCACGAAACTACCGCCTGTCAATAAAATAAACAGCTGGAAAAGGATGAACGTTATCTTATATATGTAAGAATTTGAATTTATATAAAAAAAAAAGTTAAATTTGATATTGTGAAAAATAATAAAGTTAAAGTAAAGAATAATACGTATATTGCTTTAAGACAAATTTAAGTAAAATTTTGAAAAAAAAAAAAAAAACATATTATTGTAGCAAAGCTTTTAAAAATTAAAAATATTAGGAATATTATATTGAAGTTTTATGAATCTTTTTTATTTATTGAAAGCCTATAAAATAAACTTTATCTTGAGAAATATCAGAAAAAATATATTGAAAATTTTTTTTTCGTTCATTGAAAAATATTAACAGTGGCACATAGTGCCAATAATAAATATTTTATCAAAAATTACATAAATTTATTATATGAAAATTCAAAATCGAAAACATATTGAAAATATTTCTTTTCATTTAAATAAACTATAATTACAAAAAAAAAAATAAAATAAACCTTGGCTTGTACAGCCTATAAAAGAAAAATACAAAACCGTGATTCATCACTGTAAGGGGGACCCTCCGGTTTATAACACTGCTTAACTTTGCGATTCCGAACTCCGGACCCTCCAAAGGAGAAAGCCACCTTTCCTGGAAAGGATAACATAATAACAATTAACAAATAATACCAAGACAATACCTAACCCTTCATCTAACACTCTTCCCACACCTGCTCCCAGTAACCCAATTTCAATGGACGAAATAATGACTTTAATGACAGGAATTGTGACGAACGTCTTGCGAACGGAAGGAAGAAATATGGTGCAAGCAGCAATGAATCCAAACGCCAACTTCTCTAACACTACAGACATAACAATTGACCCCGGACATCTAAACAACCTGACCGAACTTGACAAAATACCGGACGTTGTACGTTGCCTTCGAGATTTTTCCGGTGCCCCAGGAGAATTTATCTCTTGGAAAAAAAGTGTAGACCGTATACTACAAATATACGAACCCTCGAAGGGCTCACCAAAATACTATGGCATACTGAATGTCATAAGAAATAAGATCATAGGTAACGCGGACGCTGCACTTGAATCTTACAATACACCACTGGACTGGAAAGCCATCTCAAAGTGCTTAACCCTCCACTACGCAGATAAGCGCGACATTAGTACCCTAGAGTATCAAATGACATCTCTAGTCCAAAATAACATGACCGTTCAGGAATTCTATCAACAAGTATATTCACACCTCTCGCTTATTCTCAACAAAATAGGATGCATGGAGATTGGTCCCGAATCAATCAATCTTCTCACAACAACATATCGTGATAAGGCTCTCGATACCTTTATCAGAGGACTTAAAGGTGATCTTCCAAGACTTTTAGCAATGAGGGAACCAATAGACCTTCCACAGGCGCTTCACTTGTGTCTGAAGTTAGAAAACCAAAACTTCCGATCCAGTTACGCTCTAAATAACCAAAACCCAATAAGACGAAACTACAACAATCCTCCCAGTTTGCCACACAAGAAACCATAGCATAACCTACAAAAACCACATAGAGAGTTCTACTCTGAACTAGCTTACATGCCTCAGCCTTACACAACGAATCCGTACAAACCCCCACAAAATCCTGGTTATCCAAACAATTACCACCAACGTCAATACAATCCACCCCCCCCGACCTACCTATCCAAAACCACAACCTAAACCAGAACCAATGGATGTCGACGTAAGTCTTCGTTCACGAGGCATAAATTATATGAACAGACCACGAGCAAATGATTTTGCAGGCAAACGTCCCCAACCCTTTTCCGAACGCCCCCAACCATCTCAGAATCCAAATAAAATGCAAAGAAACTACCATCTGACAACAGGAGAACAAAATTACACATGTTCAGAACAAGACGAATACTCAAATACAAACTACGAACAGGAAGCATATGATCCTTCCGCCGGCTTAGAAAATTGTGAGACAGAACATTTTTTAGAATGAAAAGCTCTTCGCTACCCTATTTTGAATGTAAGTCGAAGAGCGGAAACATTTTAAAAATACTTATCGACACTGGATCTAATAAAAATTATATACAATCTGAGCTTGTAAATAAACCAATTCCTAAGGAACAATCATTTTCAGCAAACTCCGTTGGAGGCCCCATTGCAATAACACACCATACTTACGTCAATCTTTTTAACATTCAGGACCTCAAACTAAAATTTTACCTTCTACCGTCACTAGTTTCGTTTCACGCTATCTTAGGCAACGACAGCCTTAAAGAATTAGAAGCAATCATTCACACCAAGCAGGACTATATGATCATTAAAAACTCAATTAAAATTCGAATTAAACAATGTACAACACAGAATGTAAACACAATAGACATACGAACAGAACATATGAATATGACACAAAAACAATTAATGAACTCCTAAGATCATTCTTAGGACTATCGGGTTATTACCGCCGTTTTGTGAGCGATTATGCTAACCTAGCAAAATCTCTCACAAAACTCTTAAGAGGGGAGGAAGGACGAGTGTCAGGAAATAAATCAAAGAACACAAAAATAACTTTAGATTCAGAAGCCATAGAAGCATTCAAAAAAATAAAAAACTCCCTAGCTTCAGACGACGTAATTCTGGCCTTCCCTAATTTTAATAAAGATTTTCACCTCACAACAGATGCTTCCAACTACGCGATAGGCGCAGTGCTGGACAAGATAAAAAACCGATTTCGTTTATATCCCGAACACTCAACAAAACAGAAGAAAGCTATGCAGCTAACGAGAAAGAGCTATTAGCTATCATTTGGGCACTAAAATGTTTTAGAAACTACTTATACGGTACCGCTAAAGTAAAAATTTTTACCGACCACCAACCGCTCATCTATGCATTAAGCAATAAGAATCATAATGCAAAAATGAAACGTTGGAAAGCAATCTTAGATGAATATAAACACGATCTTAACTACAAACCAGGTTGCACGAACAAAGTAGCTGATGCATTATCTAGGCCCCCTCAAATTAATTCACTTTCAATTAGTCAACATAGCGACGAAAGTTCATCACATGAACTCATCCCTTCAGTTGAAACACCAATTAACCTTTCCAAAAATCAACTATGGTTACAAACAGGCGAAGAAAATTCTTACCAATTTAATATCGTTTTTCCGACATACCATAGGCACATAATTACACGACCTGCCTACACAGAAGAAGATCTTATTGCAATATTCAAAAGATATCTAAACCCGTCTGTTATTAATGGAATCCTCACTTCGGAAACAATAATGGGCAAAATTCAAAATTTTTACAGCAATCATTTCAGAAATTACAAAACAAGATTTACCCATACGAAGGTTACTGACTTAATTTCAGATATAGAACAAAATGAACAAATCCTTCTTGAACACAATAGAGCGCACCGTAATGAGCGGGAAAATAAAATTCAGCTTTTAGAAAAATACTATTTTCCAAGTATGGCGTCTAAGATACATAAAATCGTTAAGCAATGTAATACCTGCAAACAATTTAAATACGACAGACATCCTAACAATCCCCAAATTAATGAAACACCAATTCCCGAATATCCCGGACAAATACTACACATCGACATATACATAGTTGAAAAAAACTCAGTATTGACTGCATTGGACAAATTTTCCAAATATGCCCAAATAAAAGTAATTAAATCAAGAGCTATTGAGGATATAAAAGAACCTCTAAGACAACTACTTTTCGCATTTGGCGTCCCACAGATGATCGTAGTAGATAACGAAAAATCTTTGAATTCACGGTCAATTTTATTTATGGTTGAAGATCAGTTAAATGTTAAAGTTTTTAGAACACCACCAAATAGCAGCTTTGTTAACGGACAAGTAGAAAGATTTCATTCTACTCTGTCAGAAATACTAAGGTGACTCAAACAGGACAACACACATGACTCTTTTAACGAACTATTAGACAGAAGCGTTTACGAATATAATTACACGATACACTCCACCACAAACCAAAGACCCATTGAAACATTTTTTGGTAGACGAGTTAGCACAAATCCAGAGATGTACGAACAGGCAAGACGAGATAACATATAAAAACTGAAAGACAAACAAACTAAGGACCTTGAAACGCATAATAAAAATAGGAATCCGATTAGAGACTATAAAGAAGGCGACATTATATACGTAAAAACAAATAAGCGACACGGAACAAAACTAACAAGACGGTACAAACCAGAAAAAGTAAAAGAAAATAAACATACGACAGTTTTAACTGAGTCAGGAAGAACAATACATAAGACACACATTAAAAGCTAACATTTAATTCTTACAGGTTCCTCATTTATGCTTGTAAGGCCGAAATTCAAATAATGAACTACACGACAACGCACATGATCACCTCGACAAATGGACAAGCAAAAATAAAGGACGGTACATTTAAAATAATTCATGTAATAAAACTGGACGAAAACCAAAACATCCTGGACGAAATTGAATCATTCATTAATCACAGCCTGCCAAAAGAAAACATATTTTTCCCTTCCATTACTCACGAAGCCATACAACTTTCCGAAATGTTGAACTCTATCCATCCTTTGGAGCAATCAAGGAAAAAGAGATTTCTTATTTAAGTTAGCATAAGAATATTTTATAATTTAGTCTTAGTTCAAAATTAAATAAATAAAGTTAAAACATCAGAGTTCGCTCTGATGGTTTTTTAAAAAACTTAATAAGTTTAAAATTAATTAATTTGTGCGTTGAGTAAGAATATTGCAAAACCATTTCGTTTCATTTTTAATGTGTGCGTTGAGTAAGAATATTGCAAAGGCGCGTGATCCGAATGTATTTTGATTGAATTCTGAGCACTGCTGCCGTTTTACACTTTTTAATAGTATTAAAATTTTAGTTTTTGGGGAATATTTCTGAAATTTTAGGAGTACTTTAGTACTATAGAAGTCTAAAATGAACAAACGTAATTTGACAAAGCTGAACGAAACAGCTTGTTCATATCATGGTAGAATAAATGAAGGTAGTCGCACGGCTGAGAGCCGACTACTATAACTGTCAAAAAAAAAAGCAAAAAGGCACTACGTGGAGACTAAGTTGAACTCAATGTGCCAAGTGACAGAAAATGATTTGTATTGCTTTGGACAATAATGGAAGCTAAGAAATAGAATACAATCAGCCGCGCTGCTACCTTCTTTTCATTGTTCCGTGGTCCATACGTTTTGTTCCGTAAGAACTAAACTTTAAGCGTCTCCACTCGTCAGATGTTCGCAAGTTGCCATCGTCTTGCTTCATCTATTTTGGTGAGGCCTTTAGGCTGTTTCCAGCTATTTGGAAATAGTAGTACTTTTTGTATTTGGGGAGTATAGGTATACGCGCTACTCAATAGGAGTAAAATACTACAATTGTAGTATTTTCGACAGCGCTGATTCTGAGTACTGATTTTTCTCTGCCAACGTCTCTAGCGTCAATTTGTAAAGCTAAAGCTTTTATTGACATAAAATGATATAAAAAAGTAAACAAATTTTTTGGATTGCTTAATTTCAGTTTTTGTTAAAATTTGAAAACAGCAATGTTTTGCTATTGGGGGTTGAAACTAAAAGTCTGCAGAGAACCATCCATTCTACTTGTACAAACAGATAAAACAAGTAAGAACTTGATATTTTTGGTACAAATATAACAACGAATAGAGCTTAACTTATGCTTAAATGTTTTGGATTGAGCAGAGAGCGTATCATCTCTTCCTCTGGCTCTCATTGTACTGTAAGCTTTTTCTCTCTTTATCGTCTCCACTAAGCAGAGTAACAGTTTTAACTCTTTCTTAAATTGATATATCCATTCAAAATGGATATTCCAGATTCCCATTGTATTAATCTCGTGCTTTTACTTTTTCTATGCTACTAAAAAAAGTAATGGTGTAATGGATATGGATTCTGTGAATCGATAGCTTTATATAAGGTACTGCCACATTCTTTAATTTTTAATTAATTAAGTTGTCGACAAAATGCCTTTGTTATGTTTACTATTTTTTATGAAATAAATTTAAAACTTGAATTGCATTGCACTTATATAAAGTGTTTCTTTTATTGTTTTATTAAAATAATTCGCTCTTTATTCTTTATGCTTTTGACATCACACACCCAGATGTTCCAAGTAGAGATAACAATATTACTGATATATCTGTTGCGTATGTTCTCAAAATTGTATTCTTGATGCTTTGTAATTTTACTCTCTCAAACATGTTCCATCGTTATGTAGAAGAGAAATATTCCATGCATACTCAATGCTTAGAGAGCGAAACCGATATAAGTTGATATAAGAAAAAATGCATTTGAATGCATTTTAATGTGATATACTTGTGTTTATTATGTGAGCTCTGGCTACCAAAAAGAAAAACATTGATTTTTATCATAATTTATTTTAGATATTCATACCACTATACTCCAAACATTGGCTGTTTCTTTTTCTAATGCACTGAGTTCTGGGGCTCTATTCCGTAACTGTGCATACAATTTGTGTACACAAAATTGAAAAACTCATATTCACTCAATGTGTGCACTTTCTAATTTCAAGTGATTCTGTATGTGTGATTCTGTATATGATTCTCAGTTTGTAAATGTACACTGACATTCTGAATATTAAATAAAATAGCTGAATAAAAATTTGTGGCTGTCAATTTCAAAATAGTGGTGAACGAATTTGAATTTTTGAAAAAAAAACAATTCAATCGTAAATATAAATAAACATCATTATAGTATACGTAAAATATTATTTGATTGTGTGAAGAAAATAAGTTATTCCTTGACTGATGACAACATTTTTAAAAATACAATTCCAAATTATGCCGGGTATATCACAACAATAATTTTACAACACAAATCAAATATTCACAGAAATAATCTTAGTGAATAAAATTTGTTGATTGTGTACACTTTTTAAAAGATAAAAACTCATTTTAAAGAATCAAATTTTAATGAATCGGAAACTGTGTACACTACTTTTTCCGCAGTTAGAGAATAGGACCCCTGTTCCTGTTTTTTCTATGTTTTCTGCGATATCGCGCCTGTAGCTGTAAACAACCACAACCTAAAGTCACAAAATCACCGCATTTTTCGGATCAAATATATCCAAATACCGCACAGTGTGGTCCATGTGTACTCCGTCGAAATAATTTATTGAAGCAATTCTACCCATTAATGCATTGGCTCCTACAAATTTGCGCAACCCTTCCGATTTCCGTGGCTTCAAGCGAACGCTCATTTTCATCTCTACGCAGATTTAAAACGTATCTGCGAAACAAAACAAGTGAAGATCGATTGAACGGGTTGGCGTTGTTGAACATGCATTGTGACGTGGAAGTAACGTGCGAAAATGTAATCGAAATTATGTCGAAAAAGCCAAGAACAATGAATACCATTTTATAATCTAAAACACAATTGATTTGGTTTACTGATTACTTATTTAATGAATATACTATGCATATTAGAGTGGCCCTTATTTTGTTTTTTTTTTTTATATTTGACATGTACAAGCTTATAGCATAGCTCTGGATTGTTTCTGTATGATGCAAAAGTAATATCAAAAATTCAGAAAAAATCCTAATCCTAAAAACCTCTATATTCAAAAATGGATTTACTATATATTGGAAAATAGTGCGGTTTTTCCAAAAAACAATCCCAATTACATTTTGTTAAGCTCAAATTTTCTAAAAACTGGTATACTTTTCGTCGTTTATTTAGTTTTTCCTAAAAAATGAGTTATCAAACATGGAAATCGGACTGAAATTATCAGAGTTATGATTTTTTACTTTTAGAAATAAAAATCTCATTTTTTTCTTGTATTAAAAATATCGCAAAAGTTAAAATTTGAAAAGAAAATTTATTTAAATGCCATGGAAATATTTTTAAAACTATACCTAATACAGATACAAAAAAATGGTGCGATTACGTTTAATAATTTGGTCATTAGAAATTTTTTGCTGGAAGTATGCCGGTTTGGAAATATCAAGTTTGAGTATTTTTATAAAAAAAAAAATCATAAAAAAAATCAAGTTTTGGAAAACCAATCCAAAAATGAACTAAAAAGAGTTTTGAGCTATCTTGTGAATAAAATTAAAAAAACCAAAAATCGGATAAAAAATAGCTGCTGAAACTTGATTAATTTTCAAAAATCCTTAAAGTGCCCTTTTCTGGCATATCAAACACAGAAAACGAAATCATAAACTCTGGTAATTGTAAAGAAAATTTAAATAAAAAACGAAGTGCGTACCAGTTTTTAGAAAATTTGATATTAACAAAAATTGAATTGGAATTTTTTTGGAAAAACAAGTTTCCAACAAATAGGTCGCTACAGGCACGTTTAAATACCAAAATTTGTTTCTGAACATTTCACAATTTACTTTTTATATGTAAAAGTAGAATCGTGGCACATTCACATTTTGAATTAGTTAAAAAGATTTGTTCCATACAGCTAAGAGTCACTCTAATGCATAACGTACATTAAAATTTTTAAACATCCCCCCCGAAATATTTTCCTGGGTCCGCCGCTGGAACTTGTACTTACACATGTGGACGCTGAAGCAACTTGCAGCTAATTTCGAACTTTTTCGAAGGCAATATATATTCTCTACTTACAAGTGATTACTTGCACGTGGGTCCGCAAGATAAAGAAGCTAAAACTTCAGAAATCTTTGCAATGAAAAACAATCCACATTTATTAAGGGGGTAAGGTGTTTTTTATTTTTTTATATGAATGCGCAACATCTCCTGAATATTGTGCCCAAATTTGAAAACGTTCCCAGTAAAACTAACGGAGATATGAATTTTTAGTAAGTATTTAGAATTTTTAGTAATTCGAATTCGCTGCGAATCGTTCGAAGTGATTTGTCGTGTTTTTATCCGCTCTGTAGAAATCTGCAAGTAATGGCATATTCCTGCAAATAATTGGACTAAAGCCTAAAAATTAACAACGAATGCATTGTAAACAATCTTATTGAATTGTTTAATATAAACTCCACTTCGGCAAATCGAACTTAAATCTTAATTATAAACAAAGTTTGTGCTAAAAATTATAAAAGCGCAAAAAAAAACATTAGCAATATTCGAACGACCGATCATCAATCACTCAATCGCTAGTGTTTCTTTTCTCGGTATTTACCCTGACTGCAAGAACATATCGGGAGCACCCATGGTACAATAATAAGGTAGGGTAAGGAGATTCACCACACCGACCTCTAATGCCACAAATATAAAATAGAGTGCTGCCGTATCTTAAAAAATATCCACGAAAAATCCATGCTTGTTCTGTGTGTTTTTTTAATGAATTACTTAGACAACACATGTCATGTTATAACTTGGTAAATATCGATGTTCGACAATTTGCCGAAAATTGGTTGTTGTACCACATTTGACAGGCGATCATTTGTGTGATTCTTTTCAGACAATTCTATTAAATTTTTTTAACCTACTATATACTTTAATATTGTTATTTCGCTTCGAAATTCGCTTCGAAAGAAAAGTTATAATATGTAGCCACTGGAATATAGGGAAGTACATTATTTTATTATAAGAAGTTTATTTTCTGTTGGGTTTTCTCAATCGCCATTAGGCCATAGGCCATTCGCTATGAATTCTTTCTCTGATACAGTAGCGCACTTCAGTTTGTGTGATTTGTGAATATATTAAGTAACATATTAAGTAAAGCTATATATATTTATAGTTAATTTTAAAATTTTTAATAATGTCAAAAAGAAGATCTGAAATCTGTCAAAGAACGTGTAACAAGGAAAAGTTAAGTTTCTTTAAGTTCCAACAGATTAAATAAAACGAATAAAAATGTCAAATGAAAGCAATGTGCCAATTTTCAAAAACAAATTTTTGATTTATGTTCACCAGTTTCTCTGTCTAATGGAAGTAAAAAAATTATGTATTACATTTAAAGTGGACAATTAATAAAAATTATGTATAAAAATTAAAAACACAAAAAGCTAAACAAAACCCAATTGGCAATAATAATTTACTGAACAAAGCTTTAAACAGCGATTTATTTCATTGTAAGCACATTTGTCCTAAATTATTATATTTATCCTACAAATAATTCCCTTTCTTATTATTTGTCCCACATTTATCAATAATACAGAAAAGTGGCAATGCTAAAACACATTTTGACATTCGAGGTCGGTGTGGTGAGTCTCCTTACCCTACCTTATAATTGTATCATGGGAGCACCGCAATTATATTTTTGTGTTGTGAGTGCTTTTCTCTGTTCTCGCTATATATATTGTGCTCTGCCACCCATGGTGTAAGAAAACCAGGTGGAAGCGAATTTTTCACCACACTTTAAATTGCCCCGGGTCTGTCAAAAAATTCTGACAGGGAGAGAGCAACTGTTGATTAGTGCCAAATTTTATTGGCTGCGTTCAGCAGGTACAACTTTTGTGCAATCGGTTAGTGTGTGTCTGCTGAGAGAAAAAATATCAGTGTCACAACATGTAAAAATGTCTGTCTTTCGCCGCACTTTATATTTTTGATACATTTGCTCAACGTATTGAGTATTTTCAGTGAAAAATTTGGCTTTTTTAGAATAAGTGTGCTTTTATAACAAATAAAATAAATAACGCAAAATATAACGAGAAAACACAATTTTTCCTCTATTTGATCACTTTTAAAACAATTGTGTTCACAGAAATAAAAAAAGAACGTAAACAGATGCCTGATCGGAGACACAGCATGTTGTACCCATTATTCAATTATTATTAGGTTGTTCAGATATTTGACGCCAACTTACAAGAATAATAGCTTAAACACATTAACGGCGACAACAACATTGTGGCATGCTTCAATTATTATAAGGTTGTCCAGATATTTGACGTCTACTCACAAGAATGTATACTCTTATTTGAAGAGGAGAGCAAAAGAGCAATTTTGTAAGGACATAAAAATCACGCAGTTGTCGGAATATCATACTTTTTCATAGTACAAACCAATAAAGATTCAAATTTAGTAGATATTTGACTACTACTTTTTGAAATACTTGCTTGTGTTGAACCAAAATATTATGAGCTTTAAAAATGTTATGATCACATTTTAGACGTAAAATAATATTGGAAAAATAAAACTTCTGAATGTTGCACGCATTTCATACTGTTTGTATGAATATTTTAATTACATATATGTTTTTTTTTTTATATTTGAGTAAAAATAAGTAAAAAGTATATAGTCAGTTTATATGTAAAATCTATTGGAATAATGTTTTCAAAATAGTTTAAAATAGTTTCTTTAACCAAAAGTATAAAAATAGTGATGTGTACATATGTGTTTGGGAAAATCAAAAATTTTTACTTTTTTCCTGTTTTGACAAAACTAGCTATTTTGTTCAGTCAACGCAGAACTTTTTTTTTATATTATATATAAAACTATATTGTATAGTTAATGGTTGTGTTAATATGTCTTCTAAGTGTTTCGTGATATAACCATTGTCATTTTTTCAAGAAGGTAAAAATATTTTTGACGTAGAATTCCGACGTTCTTATGGTTGTTGCTTTTGTTCGTGCCGAAATCACGAACGCAACATCGTGTTGTTTCTTGGAATGAACTGTTTTACGAATATTTCTCAGTAACGGCTTGTATTGTTGTTGTTATTAATACGTATGTAAAATTTACATTTATGTTATATATGCATATCAGCTGTTTATTATGCATATCGTTTGTTATTGTATTTGTATATCTTCAGCGAGATAACTACAATAAACAATTCAGATGTATTATAGAGATGTGCTGTAGAGCCAGAATGTAGCTACAAAAATGTGTATTACTACTAGGCAGGTTTACATATACAGAGAATGCGCATGGTCATTGTGCTATGTAAACTCTATTGATTCTTTAAATATCATAGTAAATTCGAATTATTTATTGAACTAATTTTATACTTATTACATATTAAAAATATATTTTGTTTGTTAAAATTTTAAATTTTCAAATTAATTTAAGATATATATAAGAACTTTACTTGGGAAAAATAAAAAATTCATATTTTTCCGAAATATTTATTTCCATTTATTAAACCTAAGATTGAAATAAATTTATCAAAAAAATATAGCAAACAAAAAACTCTACGTCTACGATAATATCTGTGTCTTTTGTTTACATAAAATAAGGCTATGTCAATTATCTGGATAACCTTATAATGGCTGCATTCTATCCGAAAGAGCGCTCAGGTAGCGAAGTAGCATAAAGTCATGGCAGAATTATAAGGTAGGGCCGACTCGGAGAGCTGTTCATCTCACGTTCCTTTATGTTCATGTTCCGCAGTCGATTTTAGGTTAAAATTTGTACAGTTTTTTTTTTTTGCCAATTTAAGACTTCTTTCACATTTATTAGTTATTATTACACTGTTTTAATAATATTTTCACTCAAACTATCACAAATATAACACACGCGACCGCACTACTTGCAACTTGGAAACATACAAATTTTTCTTAATTTGCAATTCCTTGTAAATTCGTCGTTTTGACAACTTACCAACCTTTTCATTATCCACTATTCGTTGACGCGTGAGGACACTGAGCGAACCGGCCCTACCTTATAATTCTGCCATGCATAAAGTGATACTTTCTGTAACGTCAAAAGGGAAACAGCTGTTCGACAATAAATGCTTTTTGTCTCAAATTTATTTTTTTTATGTTCTGTGTGCACACGTTTCAAACAAATAGTTTTAATTAAAAGCACTACTAAGCAATTTAATAATTTAGAAATTAATAAATTTAGTATTTGGTATATTTATCTGTCAAAATAAAGTAAGCGTAAGCCACTCAACTGAAGTAGCATAAAATATTTTCGCTACCTAAGATGGCGACCGCTCAGGGAACATGTTGTGCGAGCACTTCATGCAACATACCATTCAGCCCGAAAGTTGTTCAACAGCTACGTAGCAAATTTTCCGCTGAATGCAGCCAATGATTGAAACATGATTGTACCTGCTGAACGCAGCCATTTATTTCTGCAGTTTTTTACAGATGCCGGTACAATTTTTGTGAGAGAGGTGAAAAAAACGCTTTCACCTGGTTTTCTTACACCATGCTGCCACCTACCTACATCTCTACTCTCCTTCTTACGATCTTCTTTTGGGCTGATGTCTCCCGCCCCAATCAAAGAGTATATATATTAAATGAAGAGAACCCAATTCGCTCACTCAATTTTACTCGCTGAAAACCCAGCATGCAAACAAGACTCTTGGGGAAGTGTTTTCGAAATGTGATATTCGAAAACATTTCTGCCGGTATTTGTGCTAAAATTTGTGACCAGATTTCACCCCAAAATTGGCGATTCGCATTTTTGAGTTCGTTCACGCTGTTGTACTGTTTCTCCTTTGAGTACACTTTACCAGCAAGTATGCCCCAAAGGTTCTCGATAGGGTTACAATCTGGACTGCACGTATTCCATTGCAGCAAGTTAATATTTTTTGAAGAAAATCACTCTTTCGATTGCCTTAAAATATGTATTGACGCGTTGTTTTGCTGGAAGATCGACTCTCTCCCATTTGTCCATTTTATCGTAGGTATGGCGCTTAAAACTCGTGCGACATGTTAAAGAGTGACGAGTAAATCCAATTTGTCCTTGATTTGTCGAGAAGATAATCGATTCTGGGTTGCTTCGTGACGAATTTGTCCTTTTTGGCGCAACGTTAGCTTCGTGCAAGGAGGGTATATTCTAAAGAGTATTCACCAGACAATTTTTCCCTTTTTGCAGAAAATTTTCAACCGGCCGACTTGGTGGATTCGAAATTATGTTCGAATCTCAAAAAGCCGAAGTGCCGAAGGATGAGAGACCTTTCGAATGGTATTGTAAGCAAACCGAGTATGTGTTTTTGTTTGCTCTTATTACTTGCATGTAGGTATGTGTTTATTTTTTAGCTGGACGAAGTGTTTTGTTTTGGTTGGATAAATTTATTGAAATTTACATTAATTGCTTTTTAAACATTTTTCTTCTGATTTTGAAGAAAAATTTTTGATCTATAAATTTTTAGCTACTAAAGAAATAATAGAAATTATTTCTTCGATTTTGAAGACAAATTTTTGATATCTAATTTTTTAGCTGCTTAACCGTAGATCGAGCCTTAAAAAAACTTCATAATCCTAGCTATGTATCATATTTGATACATACTACCATTAATAGTAGAAAATTATGTGTGGCAACATTTTTTTCTTTAAATTTTTAATACATTTATTTTTATTGATCCATTTCAAGTAAATTTAAATGAATATATATAAAAATTGTATTTCATATTATTGCATTTTTAACCATTTATCGAGCTCTAATCGTAGACGGGCCTTAAAAAAAACTTAATAATCCTAGCTATGTATCATATTTGATACATAAGAGAAAATGATGAATAGCAACATTTTTTTTACAAGTTTTATCAAATTTTAATTTTAATTTACTAATTTCATGCTATCATATCAAGTTATTACATTTTTAAGTGTTATTAATACAATACTGCATGAGGAAACTACCAAATGTATCAAATATGATACATAGCTCGAATTATGAAGTTTTTTAATTTCTCATTACCTACTTATAATTTTTTTGTAAAATATTAATAATATTAATATTAATAGAAAAATAAACAAAGTCACAAAAAATTAGGTACCAAACTTTTTTGGTAAAAATGTTATGATAACATAAAAAACGAAATGTATCATATATGATACAAAGCTCGATTAACGGTTAAGAAATGATAGCTTTTTTTAAAAAAAATGTTTACTCTGATTTAAGAAAAAAATGTTTCTTCTATAAATTTTAAGCTACTAAAGAAATGATCGAAATTTTTTCTAGTACAAAAATGTTTATAATTTTGAAGAAAAATTTTTGATCTCTAAATTTTTAACAACTAAAGAAATTAAAGATTTTTTGTTTATTTAAAAAAATTTTTTCTCCGATTTTGATGAAAAATTTTTGATCTATGAATTAGTAGCCGCTAAAGAAATGATAGAAATTTTTTTTGTTCAAAAATTTTTCCTCTGACTTGAAGAAACATTTTTATCTATAAAATTTTAGCTGCGGAAATGGTAGAAATTTATTTCATGTTGAAAACTTTTTGATCAACCCCTTCCTGTACTCTGACACTTCGAAAAAATATGAATTTCGAAGTGTGATGAGAGAGGCCGTACGAGAGAATAAAAATTTGCTGAGCGCTAGCTAAAACAGGTTTTGCGACAATTGAGAAACGTTGTCTATTTCCTAAAAAAAAACTATTTGACACAATGTGCATGTGTGTGTGTTTTTTATTTCTACCCTGTAGGAAAATCAACTAATTTAAAAGTAGTTGACAAAGTAGTTTTTGTCAACCACAACTAGTTGAAATTCTGACTTTTTTCCATTGAACGAACTAACATATTTTGTATGGTGATGTCCGCTAAATAAGTCAATTGAGTTTCGTCTGCATATATTTTCAACTACTTGTTAAATTAGTTATTTAAATTATTTTTTTAATTACTTTAAAATAACGGATTGAAAACTATTACTGATGGCCTAAAGTTAATAATATTTGATGAAATAACATGGTTAAATATATATAAACTTGTAATCTAATAAAAATTTGCAATTAAAACATGTCAAAATCAGAGTAGTTGCCGCCTTAATATAATTCATAGTAGTTTATCAATTACTTGTTTTTAAGTAGTATTTCAATTACTTCATATATAATGCAATAAAAACTATTTAGAATTGAAGTGGATGCCGTCTTAATATAATTCGAAGTAGTTCGTATACTGGTTTATTTTAAATTAGTTTTTTAATTAGTTGTTTTTAAAAACAAGTTAGTTTGTTCCTATAGGGTAGCTACTCGTATGCTACGTTTGCTTATGTTTTTGCTAAATTTATTGAAATTTCGTTAAAAAATTTTTGTTCCGATTTTGAAGAAAAATTTTTCATCTCCAATTTTTTAGCGACTTAAGAGAGATACATTTTTTGTTCAAGCCCTCCCATTTTGAAGATACATTTTTGGTGTCTAAATTTCTTTCTATGCAAACAAATGTAATTGACAGAATTTTTGCGGTTTTTTTTGTGGTGATTTTTAGCTGCTAAGGAAATGATAGAAATTGTTTTCTTGTTCAAAAATTTTT
The DNA here is from genome assembly GCA_914767935.1 of Coremacera marginata. Classification (NCBI taxonomy): domain Eukaryota; kingdom Metazoa; phylum Arthropoda; class Insecta; order Diptera; family Sciomyzidae; genus Coremacera; species Coremacera marginata. The sequence goes on along the minus strand of OU612046.1, from coordinate 91,103,184 downwards.
CCTTTGATTTTGGAGAAACTTTATGATTTCTAGTGTCACAACATGTAAAAATGTCTGTCTTTCGCCGCACTTTATATTTTTGATACATTTGCTCAACGTATTGAGTATTTTCAGTGAAAAATTTGGCTTTTTTAGAATAAGTGTGCTTTTATAACAAATAAAATAAATAACGCAAAATATAACGAGAAAACACAATTTTTCCTCTATTTGATCACTTTTAAAACAATTGTGTTCACAGAAATAAAAAAAGAACGTAAACAGATGCCTGATCGGAGACACAGCATGTTGTACCCATTATTCAATTATTATTAGGTTGTTCAGATATTTGACGCCAACTTACAAGAATAATAGCTTAAACACATTAACGGCGACAACAACATTGTGGCATGCTTCAATTATTATAAGGTTGTCCAGATATTTGACGTCTACTCACAAGAATGTATACTCTTATTTGAAGAGGAGAGCAAAAGAGCAATTTTGTAAGGACATAAAAATCACGCAGTTGTCGGAATATCATACTTTTTCATAGTACAAACCAATAAAGATTCAAATTTAGTAGATATTTGACTACTACTTTTTGAAATACTTGCTTGTGTTGAACCAAAATATTATGAGCTTTAAAAAGGTTATGATCACATTTTAGACGTAAAATAATATTGGAAAAATAAAACTTCTGAATGTTGCACGCATTTCATACTGTTTGTATGAATATTTTAATTACATATATGTTTTTTTTTTATATTTGAGTAAAAATAAGTAAAAAGTATATAGTCAGTTTATATGTAAAATCTATTGGAATAATGTTTTCAAAATAGTTTAAAATAGTTTCTTTAACCAAAAGTATAAAAATAGTGATGTGTACATATGTGTTTGGGAAAATCAAAAATTTTTACTTTTTTCCTGTTTTGACAAAACTAGCTATTTTGTTCAGTCAACGCAGAACTTTTTTTTTATATTATATATAAAACTATATTGTATAGTTAATGGTTGTGTTAATATGTCTTCTAAGTGTTTCGTGATATAACCATTGTCATTTTTTCAAGAAGGTAAAAATATTTTTGACGTAGAATTCCGACGTTCTTATGGTTGTTGCTTTTGTTCGTGCCGAAATCACGAACGCAACATCGTGTTGTTTCTTGGAATGAACTGTTTTACGAATATTTCTCAGTAACGGCTTGTATTGTTGTTGTTATTAATACGTATGTAAAATTTACATTTATGTTATATATGCATATCAGCTGTTTATTATGCATATCGTTTGTTATTGTATTTGTATATCTTCAGCGAGATAACTACAATAAACAATTCAGATGTATTATAGAGATGTGCTGTAGAGCCAGAATGTAGCTACAAAAATGTGTATTACTACTAGGCAGGTTTACATATACAGAGAATGCGCATGGTCATTGTGCTATGTAAACTCTATTGATTCTTTAAATATCATAGTAAATTCGAATTATTTATTGAACTAATTTTATACTTATTACATATTAAAAATATATTTTGTTTGTTAAAATTTTAAATTTTCAAATTAATTTAAGATATATATAAGAACTTTACTTGGGAAAAATAAAAAATTCATATTTTTCCGAAATATTTATTTCCATTTATTAAACCTAAGATTGAAATAAATTTATCAAAAAAATATAGCAAACAAAAAACTCTACGTCTACGATAATATCTGTGTCTTTTGTTTACATAAAATAAGGCTATGTCAATTATCTGGATAACCTTATAATGGCTGCATTCTATCCGAAAGAGCGCTCAGGTAGCGAAGTAGCATAAAGTCATGGCAGAATTATAAGGTAGGGCCGACTCGGAGAGCTGTTCATCTCACGTTCCTTTATGTTCATGTTCCGCAGTCGATTTTAGGTTAAAATTTGTACAGTTTTTTTTTTTTGCCAATTTAAGACTTCTTTCACATTTATTAGTTATTATTACACTGTTTTAATAATATTTTCACTCAAACTATCACAAATTTAACACACGCGACCACACTACTTGCAACTTGGAAACATACAAATTTTTCTTAATTTGCAATTCCTTGTAAATTCGTCGTTTTGACAACTTACCAACCTTTTCATTATCCACTATTCGTTGACGCGTGAGGACACTGAGCGAACCGGCCCTACCTTATAATTCTGCCATGCATAAAGTGATACTTTCTGTAACGTCAAAAGGGAAACAGCTGTTCGACAATAAATGCTTTTTGTCTCAAATTTATTTTTTGTATGTTCTGTGTGCACACGTTTCAAACAAATAGTTTTAATTAAAAGCACTACTAAGCAATTTAATAATTTAGAAATTAATAAATTTAGTATTTGGTATATTTATCTGTCAAAATAAAGTAAGCGTAAGCCACTCAACTGAAGTAGCATAAAATATTTTCGCTACCTAAGATGGCGACCGCTCAGGGAACATGTTGTGCGAGCACTTCATGCAACATACCATTCAGCCCGAAAGTTGTTCAACAGCTACGTAGCAAATTTTCCGCTGAATGCAGCCAATGATTGAAACATGATTGTACCTGCTGAACGCAGCCATTTATTTCTGCAGTTTTTTACAGATGCGGGTACAATTTTTGTGAGAGAGGTGAAAAAAACGCTTTCACCTGGTTTTCTTACACCATGCTGCCACCTACCTACATCTCTACTCTCCTTCTTACGATCTTCTTTTGGGCTGATGTCTCCCGCCCCAATCAAAGAGTATATATATTAAATGAAGAGAACCCAATTCGCTCACTCAATTTTACTCGCTGAAAACCCAGCATGCAAACAAGACTCTTGGGGAAGTGTTTTCGAAATGTGATATTCGAAAACATTTCTGCCGGTATTTGTGCTAAAATTTGTGACCAGATTTCACCCCAAAATTGGCGATTCGCATTTTTGAGTTCGTTCACGCTGTTGTACTGTTTCTCCTTTGAGTACACTTTACCAGCAAGTATGCCCCAAAGGTTCTCGATAGGGTTACAATCTGGACTGCACGTATTCCATTGCAGCAAGTTAATATTTTTTGAAGAAAATCACTCTTTCGATTGCCTTAAAATATGTATTGACGCGTTGTTTTGCTGGAAGATCGACTCTCTCCCATTTGTCCATTTTATCGTAGGTATGGCGCTTAAAACTCGTGCGACATGTTAAAGAGTGACGAGTAAATCCAATTTGTCCTTGATTTGTCGAGAAGATAATCGATTCTGGGTTGCTTCGTGACGAATTTGTCCTTTTTGGCGCAACGTTAGCTTCGTGCAAGGAGGGTATATTCTAAAGAGAATTCACCAGACAATTTTTCCCTTTTTGCAGAAAATTTTCAACCGGCCGACTTGGTGGATTCGAAATTATGTTCGAATCTCAAAAAGCCGAAGTGCCGAAGGATGAGAGACCTTTCGAATGGTATTGTAAGCAAACCGAGTATGTGTTTTTGTTTGCTCTTATTACTTGCATGTAGGTATGTGTTTATTTTTTAGCTGGACGAAGTGTTTTGTTTTGGTTGGATAAATTTATTGAAATTTACATTAATTGCTTTTTAAACATTTTTCTTCTGATTTTGAAGAAAAATTTTTGATCTATAAATTTTTAGCTACTAAAGAAATAATAGAAATTATTTCTTCGATTTTGAAGACAAATTTTTGATATCTAATTTTTTAGCTGCTTAAGAAATGATAGCTTTTTTTAAAAAAAATGTTTACTCTGATTTAAGAAAAAAATGTTTCTTCTATAAATTTTAAGCTACTAAAGAAATGATCGAAATTTTTTCTAGTACAAAAATGTTTATAATTTTGAAGAAAAATTTTTGATCTCTAAATTTTTAACAACTAAAGAAATTAAAGATTTTTTGTTTATTTAAAAAAATTTTTTATCCGATTTTGATGAAAAATTTTTGATCTATGAATTAGTAGCCGCTAAAGAAATGATAGAAATTTTTTTTGTTCAAAAATTTTTCCTCTGACTTGAAGAAACATTTTTATCTATAAAATTTTAGCTGCGGAAATGGTAGAAATTTATTTCATGTTGAAAACTTTTTGATCAACCCCTTCCTGTACTCTGACACTTCGAAAAAATATGAATTTCGAAGTGTGATGAGAGAGGCCGTACGAGAGAATAAAAATTTGCTGAGCGCTAGCTAAAACAGGTTTTGCGACAATTGAGAAACGTTGTCTATTTCCTAAAAAAAAACTATTTGACACAATGTGCATGTGTGTGTGTTTTTTATTTCTACCCTGTAGGAAAATCAACTAATTTAAAAGTAGTTGATAAAGTAGTTTTTGTCAACCACAACTAGTTGAAATTCTGACTTTTTTCCATTGAACGAACTAACATATTTTGTATGGTGATGTCCGCTAAATAAGTCAATTGAGTTTCGTCTGCATATATTTTCAACTACTTGTTAAATTAGTTATTTAAATTATTTTTTTAATTACTTTAAAATAACGGATTGAAAACTATTACTGATGGCCTAAAGTTAATAATATTTGATGAAATAACATGGTTAAATATATATAAACTTGTAATCTAATAAAAATTTGCAATTAAAACATGTCAAAATCAGAGTAGTTGCCGCCTTAATATAATTCATAGTAGTTTATCAATTACTTGTTTTTAAGTAGTATTTCAATTACTTCATATATAATGCAATAAAAACTATTTAGAATTGAAGTGGATGCCGTCTTAATATAATTCGAAGTAGTTCGTATACTGGTTTATTTTAAATTGGTTTTTTAATTAGTTGTTTTTAAAAACAAGTTATTTTGTTCCTATAGGGTAGCTACTCGTATGCTACGTTTGCTTATGTTTTTGCTAAATTTATTGAAATTTCGTTAAAAAATTTTTGTTCCGATTTTGAAGAAAAATTTTTCATCTCCAATTTTTTAGCGACTTAAGAGAGATACATTTTTTGTTCAAGCCCTCCCATTTTGAAGATACATTTTTGGTGTCTAAATTTCTTTCTATGCAAACAAATGTAATTGACAGAATTTTTGCGGTTTTTTTTGTGGTGATTTTTAGCTGCTAAGGAAATGATAGAAATTGTTTTCTTGTTCAAAAATTTTTCCTTTGATTTTGGAGAAACTTTATGATTTCTAAGTTTTTAACTGCTAAAGAAATGATAGAAATTTTATTGGTTTAAAAATGTTTCATCAAAATCGTATGAAAATCCCTCCTTGTATTTGGGCACTTCGAAAAAATATTTATTTCGAAGAGTGATGTCAAGCCGTGCGAGAGAATAATATTTTAATGAGTATGTACATGAAAAAAGGTTTTGCGAAAGTTGTGACGTTGTCTATTTTCTCAAAAAAAAAAAAAAAAATACGATTTGACACTATGTGCATGTGTGTGTGTTTTATTTCTAGCTATGCTGCGATTTTTCAAATGAGTTTGAAGAAACATTATTGATAATTAAATTTTTTCGATCTGAGAACGTAATTTATTATATGCTTAAAATAAATTTTGTGCAAATTTATTCTTAATTAAAAAAAAAAAACTTTACAAATTAATAACGCTTTGTATGATTTTTAAGACAGTGAGTGTGACATTATTATTTAAATATCTGGTTTTTGGCTGTGCCTGCATTTACTTTGAATTGAGTTTAATGCAATGGTTTTTATTCAAGCAGGTATAGACACATACCAAAAATATGTACTACTTTATGATTACATGCGAAAATAATAATAAAAACCTAAATTAATATTTTCTTTTATTGATGTTAAAGTGAATTAAAAAGTTGAATTTGATTTGTAAAAAGTCTTTACTTTAAGCTTTATTTAGCTCAAGACTGAAATGTCATTCGTTGTCGTAAAAAGAAAATTCCTTTTTAAATTTTCAGCAGGATATGATTGTTATGTTAATTTGATAATACTAACTATTTTGTTAATGTGAAGCTGTCAGGGTAGGGCTGTTAGAATGCAGTGTGAAGCGGATAGAGAGGTCAATCCAATATTAGATATAATAGAGAGGGTGTATTCTCACCCTCTCCTAGTTATAAGTAAAAGTATTTAAAAGTGTTGAATTTTAAGTTTATCTACTTTTTTACTTTTTTACACTTTTTATGCAATAACTTAAAAATATGATAGCTACGCAAGATTTAAAACCAGTTTTGGAAACTTAATTTAACAAATTGATTAAAAGTGGAAACTAATTAAAGTTTTTTTGTTCGTTAAAGAAATAAGAGTTGATCAAACTCAAAAAATATTTTTCTTACAAAAATTATTAGTTCGAGTGCGAATTTCTCTTAATCTTTTCTAAAAAAGATTTTTTTTTTATTACGTCGTTTTATACTCTCAAATCTTCTCTTAAATTGTTTCCTACGAAGTTCTTACATCTAAACAACAGATTATCTGACTTGGAGTTTTAAATTGTGTATGAAATTGGTAAATTGGTATGAAAACAAAAGAAAGCAAGATTAGCAATCACTTCGATGTTTTTGTTGTACGATCGGCAGAATGAGAGTGAAATTAAGATATTTTAATTAATGTTATAAACTGAAAGAAAGTAAGATACATTAATTACCGTTCGACTTGTCACTTCTTCGTAGTACATTATAAAGGTACAAATCGAAATTTATAAAACTAAGATGAAACAATTAAAAACTTCCTCAAATATTTCTTCTCTTTGACATCAATTTGTGGACATATTTTATATTAAAAATATTAATTATAAAAATTATAAAAAATTTAGCTAAATCTACATCCATAAAAATTTAGTCAATTGAAATTGGTTAAGAGTTTGTGAAATTATTTGATTTGAAGTATATTTACTTTACTACAAAATCACCAAAATAACTATGTTTTGCGAAAAACTCAGTTGAAGCAAAACAGCATGAAAAACAACGATTTTGTGCTGTTTTTAACAGATTAATGCCTAAAATTTAAAATTAAATAACTCGACGAAATTTTAACAAATATTAATGAAATAGAACGTGTTAGATTTATAATTAACCAAGCTTTTATATTATCAGTTATAATAAAAGGGCACTTTAATACAAGTTATGATCAACGGCTACGATGCGAATTCGCACATATCTAAACACACAAAACCACACAATTTTTTTGTAATGCCTAATAGCTGTAATGTAAAAAGAGAAGAGCATAGAGCAACATGGAGTTTATTGAAACTCTCCCAACACAATCTTTACATTTTATTTAAATATATAATATTAAAATTTCTGTGCTCTCCTGTACTGTGCTCTAGCTTAAATATAATATTCTAAAACTTATTTCATAAAAATAACCCAGTACTTTTCGAGGTTTACCAAAATTTTACTTAAATTTTATATAATAGTAAAGATTGCTGCTGTGTGTATTTTTTTGTAGTTGGTATTTTGCTGCGGCTGTGAGCCGAGCACTACAACTGTCCAAACGAAATTTCTACCATTGACCGTAGAGACACTAGACGAATGACAGTGTCTTTCGCGGTCTATATATGAAACCGATTATAAAGGAGTAAACTCTAAAAATGTCACACTTAAAAATCATCAAAGTTTTTCTTAAATCAAAAATAAAATTTATTTTAATCATGTAATAAATTTCGTTCTCAGATCAAAAAAATTTAGATATCAAAAATTTTTCTTCAAAACCAAAGAAAAAAATTTAGTAAAACATCTTTCACTGTTTTATGTTGGTAAAAAATTGTAAATCAAAAATTTTTCTTTAAAATTAGAAAAAAAATGGTTGAACGAAATAGTGTATATTTTAATTAATTTAGTAAAAACCAAAACAAAACACACACATGCACATAGTGTCCAATAGATTTTTTTTGAGAAAATAGACAATGTCGCAGTTGTCGCAATTGTCGCCAGACCTGTTTTCATGTACATACTCAGTAAAATATTATTCTCTCGGACGGCATGTCATCACTCTTCGAAATAAATTTTTTTTCGATGTGCGCAAATACAAGGAGGGGTTTTCATACGATTTTGACGAAAAATTTTTAAACAAACAAAATTTCTATCATTTCTTTAACAGCGAAAAGATGTCAAAAAGTTTTCTTCAAAATCAAAGGAAAAATTTTTGAACAAGAAACGCAAAAATTCTATCAATTACATTTCTTTGCATAGAGAGAAATTTAGATACCAAAAATGTTTCTTCAAAATGGGAGACAAAAAAATTATCTCTCTTAAGTCGGCAAAAAATTGTAGATGAAAAAAATTTATAGATCAAAAATTTTTTTTCAAAATCAGAAGAAAAATGTTTCAACGAAGCAATTAATGTAAATTTCAATAAATTTATCCAACCAAAACAAAACACTACGTTCAGCTAAAAAATAAACACATAACAACATGCAAGTAATAAGAGCAAACAAAAACACATGATCGGTTTGCTTACAATACCATTCGAAAGGTCTCTCATCGCTTCGGCACTTCGGCTTTTTGAGATTCGAACATAATTTCGAATCCACCAAGTCTGCCGGTTGTAAATTTTCTGCAAAAGGGGAAAAATTGTCTGGTAAATTCTCTTTAGAATATACCCTCCTTGGTTTGGTGTTTATATACATATATGTCGCCAGCATCATTTTTGTCAAATCTGCATAATACTCTTTTTTCCGCCTGCTGCCACATAGTTGGTAATTATTTGCGCTCTATTTTTTTTTAATTTGTTCCAAGGCTTGTTGGTGCTTTCGCCTCCGAATATGTTGCTCCACAAAATATTTTTTTCGGCATTTACTGCAATACCACACAGTTTGCAAAGCAAAAGTTTATAGTCGGTGAAAAACGAATCATTTCCAAACATTTGTACAAAGTTACGCAATTTTCGTGATTTACTAGCAACGTACTTAGGCATTTTTTTTTTAATGCACACCTCTTTTTAAAACTTAAATAAAATTTACTAATTTCTCAACAAGTAAGCATCTTCATTAAACATTCCAACTTTACAGTAAATTTTTTTTTGGACTATAGCTGTCTCCTTGAAAGCAGGTTCTTTCCGAATATTTGTTGAATTGTTGCCACAAAAAAAAAAAAAATAATACAATTTAAAAACGGTGCCACCATAAAGATTTATGAATTTTAAAAAAAAAATAAAAAAGTCTTTGTGAATCATTAAAAAAATTTAAAAAGGAAAGAAAAAGGCAAAATGTAGTAAACTAGGCAAAAAAAGCAAAATGAAATTTTGTATTTAGAATCATAAAGACTCAAAACGTGTAATTCTTTTATCCACGAATAAATCTATCGACAAACAAAAAAAAAAGGCAAAGTCAACAAAATCCGGGCCCTGCTTATAACTTTCTTAATATTCAAGATATCTTTACAAAATTTTGCTTACATATTTTTGAGATGTTGTTAAGTAATTTAAAATGAAATAAAAATATTGATTCTGGGATGCCTCTAAATGTATTTCCGGCCCGCGGCTTCTAATCCGGTTAGAATCCGGCTTCTAATCCTAACGCGGTTCTTAAGCCGAGTAATGGTTGTCAAGACTTCATTATAGTCGGGCAGCGGAACTTGAACGCTGTCATCCATAACTGGGGTTTCCGGGATATCATCTCTATTGGCGAGATTGTTGTCATCATCGCCATTCAGAAGACAACAAAAGTGTTCCCTCCATAACGTCAGTGTACTCTGGATATCTGTCACTAGATTCTCGTTTTCATCGTTGAAGGAAAAGGCCCTGGTCTTAAAGCCATCGGCCAGGCGTCTTATCATTTCGAAAAATATTTGGGTCTCATTTCTGTCGCCATGTATATCAATCTTCTCACACTCGCGCTTTTCGGCCTCTCTTTTTTTCGCCTGAAAAGACGTCTCTCGTCCCTCCTTTCCTCTCTGTAGCACTCCTTAGCAGCACGCATTACAACCGGCTGCAGGGTGGCTTTGTCGGTTCTCATGTGGCCTTATGAATATTGAGATGCTTGAATCTAGTGCTACTTACGACCATGTTTCGTGCTGCGGCGAAGTCAGTCAGCCTCATTCCGTTATCGGATGTGTTGTCGTAGAGGTTGAACTTTCCGACTGTTGGACCAAAGATATTTTCCTTGCCCACCTTAGCGTTAGAGTCACCAAGCACAATTTTTATGTCGTGACGGGGGCAGCGTTCGTAAGCGTCTTCAAGACGCTCGTAGAAAGTATCTTTGATCTCATCGTCCTTGTCCTCTGTCGAAGCATGCGCACAGATAAGGCTTATATGAAAGAATTTAGCCTTGATGCGGATTATGGCAAGTTGTTCGTTCACAGGAGTGAATCGCATGATGTGATGCCATAATCTCTTGCCAACTACAAATCCACACCCTAACTCGTGCTTTTTCGCAGAGCCACTGTAGTATATATCACAGGATGCTTGCCGAGAGCAACCCTGTCCCTTCCATCGCATGTCTTGGATTGCAGTGATATCAGCTTTGTATCTTTCCAAGATATCAATCAGTTAGTTAGAGGCATCTTCCCAATTAAGAGCTCGGACATTCCAGGTGCATATCCGTAAATCATTATCAGTTTTTCGTTTGCGGTAATCGTCATCAGATTTGGGGATAATTTTTCTCATATGTCTTATGTTACTTTTGTTATGTATGTTATATATGCTAAGGATGATCTAGCTAATACAAATCCTATTTGTTGAGCCTAGAGCGAGCCACGCTGATATTGAAGGCCTCAAAGGCCGCTCTTTATGGAGATAAAATGAAACAGTATACTTATCAAATTTTGTTGATGTTGCCTCGACTCCAAACTCGACTCTATCGGCCTTTTTTTATTATCCAAAAATGTTTGACTTACATAATAAAATTACAATAAATTCTTACTTCTAAAAACACATCCACTTTCCAGTCACTTTCCAAAAATTAATTTCTGTATATTCTTGTAACCAATCACAATTCTTTGGTTACTACAGACATGCTGAAATATGAAATATGAAATTCTCAGTGCTTCTTATTTATTCTGATTGATTTCATATTGTTATCTCAAGATATTCATCAGATGCCCTACTCCATGGAACTATTCTTATGAAATTTCATTTCCACACATTTCCTCACATGCTGACCCACATGTGCACACTGCTATATGATCTTGTATTTTATTATTTTTATTTTCAAACTGAAGCGGTCGCTCGCGCTGACCCACTGGCTAATTTATGATTCATTCATCATTCTGTTTTATTAATTTGCTGGAATTGTTTATTTGTCGCTATTTATCAAAATCGTATTGCACTCACATATGCTCAGCATTTCAAGGTTCTGACTTTGCTTGTGACTAGGTGCTTTGTTTATTTTATTCTTGCACGTTGCAATGCTATTGTTTATTTTTTGTTTTTTATGCAAACAACACGTTTCATTGAAATGGTTTTTTTTTTACTTGGTGGCCTTTAAGCCCGATACACAACCTATTTAAGGCTAGGTAACCCGCCGCTCAAATTAGACGTACTTAGACTGACAGATGCCAGTTTGCCGTTGCCCAGGGAACACAACGTCGAGGTTGAAGTGTATTTATTGTTTAAAATGTGAATTGTTCTCATAAGGATTTTATAAGTTACTTCGATGTCTGCATCGAAGTCAACTTTCGTGTAGAGTGGCACAACGTGCCACTGTAGGGGTGATGGCAAGAATGCCGAACTGTTGAGATAACTAAAATTTAAACAAGGCTTTCGCCGCAGTATGTTCAAAAATAAGAACCTGATTTATTTTAAAAAATATTTCGGTTATACAGTAATTTTACCGGTATATTTCTTAAAATTATTTTAACACTGTTTCCAGTGCTCCTCTATAAATTCCAATATTAATTTTGTTTAAATTATGTTTCGCACTTTATTTTTATATTGACCAATCAAAATATGCACGATTTCAATTATATTGTATTTCCCCTCAATTATTAATTTTTCAACCAATCGATCGATAAACAGAATTTCTAGCCTTGACTTGAAAGAGTCAACGGCTTTAGTAAGATTTAGGCTTGTTGTTGTTGCATTATATTTTCATGCATTTTTGTGTGTAACATAAAACTCGATGTCACGCTCAAGCTTATGCAGCGAATAGCGGCAGAAGCGAAAAGGAGTGACAAAGTGCATTGAACAAGAATCCGAGCTTTTTTGTTATTAAAAATTGAAATTGTTTATGTTAGCAATGTATGTACAATTTTAGGGTTTCTAGTTTTCTGATTTTATTGTTTAATGTTTTTATGGTTTAGATTTTGGTTTGGACTTTGTAATGTTGCATTTTTGTTTATTTAATAGAAAAGATTGTGGTAAAAAAGTTGGTGGCTTTAAGAGTACACTACACCCTAACTCTTAAGCGAAAATTTACTTGTAAAAGTTAATTTTTAAGAAGTTGGAAACAGGTTATGCTTAAATATATACAGCCGTGGACACATAAATAGCACAAAAATACATGTAGGGTGTTTCACATAAATTTAAATAAAATACATAACCGAAAACAAGAATTTATTTCATGGTCTTTGAGTTTAAACATTAAAAACTTAAGATAAGTAGTAACTTTGTAATTACGAATTAAAAATTAGAAAATTAATGGAAAATCTGGAATTGCTCCTTAGCTTAGGTGGACGTATAAATAGCACAATTTGGTTTCTGGAAAAAAAGTCAGTGATTTATTTTTATTTTGCAATGAGCTTACAAATATGCTTACTAGTACTTGGTACTGTATCCCGAATTGTCCAAAACAGCCCGACATCTTCGTCCCATGTTCTCCACAAGCTTCATGACCCTATCCTTCGGAATAGAGTACCATGCCTTCTCAATTCCACTCCATAAATCATCTTAATTTCGAAAATTTTGGTTGCTTATGCTGACCTTCACATCATTCCATAAATTTTCTTTGAGATTATGGTCTGGGCTTTGAGCCGGCTAATTCAAAAAATTTATTTTTTCCTTTTTTAGCCAATCAATCACAACCTTTGCTGTGTGTTTTGGATAATTATTGTGCATAAAAACCCACCTAATACGCATGTTCTCAAATTCAAATGGCTCCATCTGGTTATTAAGAATATCTAAATACATATTTTTATCTACTATTCCTGGTATACGAAAAATTGGCCCAACGCCGTGCCAGGAAAAAGCTCCTCAAACCATTCAATTTCCTCATCCATGCTTTAATGATTTTTTTGTATACTTCGGATTCAACTCTTGGCGTTTGGGGTGCCGAACAAAAGATTTTCCATCTGGTCCAACCCTATTAAATTTAGTTTCGTCAGTCCAGAGCACGTTCTTCCAAAATTGGTCTTCTTTATTCACATAGGCCCTTGCAAACGCTAAACGATCCTTTAAATTTTTTTTTTTAAAGCGGCTTTCTTCGGCTAATGCGTCCATAAAGATAAGCTTCATGTAGTCTCCCAACAACATTTTTTTTTTTTGAAACATTAAGGTTATTTTCTTCATTTATTTCCCTCATAATTTGCTTTGCTGACTTGAAAGGATCACCCTTACTTTTGCGAACTATAAGTCTATCAGTAGAAGCGATGGCTTTACGCGGTCTCGGATTGAGTGGCTTATTCTCGAAATTATTTGAACCATTTGGTGTAACCAGCTTGAGTGCATTATAGACCATTTTTCGAGAAATTTTGAGAATATCCGCGACTTCAGATGGTTTTTTGACTTTTCGACTTAGTTCGTGAATTATAGAACTTTTTCCGAGGTGCAATCTTTGCCACGACCCATTTTATTTAGAATCGTCGAAATTAACTGAATAAAACTCTAAAATTTGTACAAACACCCGATCTTGTTAACTTTTATTCACCAACATGTGTGCTATTTATATGACCACAGCAGATGGTACATGCCTATACAGAAAGAGATGGTTTTAAGCAACGTCACACTGGAGTCTCAAAAAATAATAACTACAGTTAATGAATGCATTATGGGGTTCAAACGAAACGTTTAAAAAATAAGTTGACATTTGTGCTATTTATGTGTCCACGGCTATATTCATACAGTAAATTTGTAATGTACATAAAGAATTTTCATTAAAATATATGTATTGAGTTTACTATTTGTAATGATTGATAATATTATATCTTAAATATATATGAATATAATCAAAATTTTGTTTTATTTTATATTAGTTAATGTGTTAAAATTTTATATTATAAGTATGTACATATGTTATTTTATAATTAAAAATATTTAGTTTTTTCATCTGTGGGTTATATAATTTTAATATGTTATTACGGATTTCTTTTAAAATTCCATCTTTGTTTATAATTGTATTAACTCCTTTTCTGTTAATTACTTCATATGGTCCTTTATATGGAGCTTAATTTTTTTTCTCATATTGCCTACTTTTAATATGACTAATAGCCCTATTCTGTTGATTGACAATTGTAAATTTATTGACAACTGTAAAAATGTCTTATTCTTTAATATAAACAAAAGATCATAACATCACACAACTGTTAGCAACATTAAGAAAATATTCAGAACAAATAAATAAGCGAAACATTTTGAATGTTTTCAACCCCTTGGACCAAAAAATAGCAAATAAAAGACTAGCTTGTCAACGAATTTACAGTTGTCAATCAACAGAATAAGGCTATAAATCTCTTACATTTGCTTCTAATTTGTTAGTGTAAGTTGTATTATTATTCATTTTTCTTTTCATTTTAACTCTTGTTGTTATTTCCTTAGCTTTCTTTAAAGCAGCTTGTAATCTGATTCGCAACTGATAAGTGTAATCGTCAAAATTAAAAATTTTGTTGTCTTTATTAATTGTGTCAGTGGGTAAACTTGGTAATTTTTTGAATATTAGTTCGTAAGGTGAGTAACCTGTGTCGATATGTGGTGTTGTGTTGCAAGCAAAAGCGTAGTATTTAATCCATTGATCCCATTCATTGCCGTTTGTAAACGATAGTAAATATTCATTGAGTACTCTGTGATTTCGTTCCAGAGAACCTATTGTTTGATGATGGTATGGTGTTGAAAAAGTCTGCTTAATTTTAAGTAAATTGCATATGTTTTTCATAATTTCGTTAGTAAAATCTGTTCCGTTGTCTGATTTTAATATCTTGAATTGTCGGTTTTTAAAATGAATTGTTCAACTAATATCTTAGTTGTCGTTACTGCGTCTTTGGAAATCATTGAGTGAATCATGATTACAAAATGTATTTGTAGTCATTTGATATTCTTAAAGGTCCTACTGCGTCTATTGATATAACATCAAAACAGTTGTTGGGTGTGTAGGTTACTATTATCGGTTCTTTTGTATGTTTTGTGTCTTTATTTCTTGACCATTTTACTCATGTTTTTCGAAATGTATCGTTGTTTTAACTTTATCAATGTTTTATTTATTCTTAGAAGTCCTCCATATTCTGAATTATGAAATTCGTCAATTAGTTTGTATTGTTCAAAATTGTCTCTTATTTGTCTTGGGGTAGAATAAATTATTATTTTTAGTTGAGGCTTTCAATCATTTATCTTTATTCTTGCATATTGTAGTACACTCCACAGTACACATTTACTTAATTGTTATTCACACATCTATTTATTTATTACGTGCATTTAAATATTAATATACAACTAGTGATAACGCCCCGAAAATCGGGTTTACTTCCTTACTTAGCTTTGGAAATCACACATTCTCATTTACCTTAGAGCGAGTTCGTGTCTTAAGTTTTTTTGTCATTTTTGCGACTTTAAACGCTCATATCTGCTCAACGCTATCACTTATCAAAAATCTAATAAATTCCTGCTGCTAATAAAGTGTTGCTGTAGCGTTTGCAGATTTGCTGGAATAAGGAATAAATATATAGATCAGTACTATAAACTAAAATTATCTATATTAGGCACGTAAACATTTATTGTTATTTAAAAACGAACATTGAACTTATTCATGTTATTGCACTCACGCCCTTATTTATTTAAAACGCACATTGAACTCATTTACATTATTGCATTTTTGTTGTTGCATTCACGCACTTTATTATTATTTAAAACGAACACTGAACATATTTATGTTGTTGCACACACATACTTGATAATTATGCCGCGCACTATATGTAAATTATGAACATATATTTTTTTGTACTTATATTTATTTTTGCTTTTAGAATTTTTCATATAAGTATTAAATAATTGTTATTTAAATAATAAGTATGAAAAATCCTGTTAGCTTACTATAAAAGTAGAACATTTTTTGAAATAAAGTCACTAAGTTTTGAGCTTCCAAACTTGCTCCTTTAATTTAATAAACTTTTGCAGCCAACCAATTTTGGGAAACGGCACCGCAAAAGTCCTTTTTTTTATTTACAGGCCAACAGCGTTTTTAAGCGCTGGCACTTAATTTTTTCGCGCACAAAAATAAAAACTAAAAAAAAGTATAATTTTTTCACTCGCGAAAATTAAATTACGTCTACGCCCGAAAATCCACCACATGGCGATCCTGACCAATACGATGGAGAAGCTACGTAAATTAATGAAAGAGGAGCAAACAATTTTACCGACGGCAACTAAAGAGGAGGAGGCAACTTACGTGCCCGCTGGTGGTGACGGCCAGGCGGCGAATATAAGCCAGCGCGCATCGGACCACAAACCATTACACTGGAAGAGCATATACAGCAGCAGCAGCAGTAACAAAAACAATATTTTTTTTTTAATTGTAAATTTATAAATTTTAATTTTGAATTTTGTAGATAAATAAAAAAAAAAAACAAAAAGAAAACAATATGAATTACATTTTTTTAAATCCATTTTTGTAAAACTATTTTGGATTGATTGCTTCAACAAAATAAACACTTACACACACTCATACTTTGCTTTCTTTTGGTTTCTTTGTTTGTTTTTATTTTTTTTTAGCAAATATAAATTTTTTCTTTTCTTCTATTTTTTGTTCCTTTTTCATACACTTTTTTTTATTTGAATAAAACCGCGTAAACACTACATCGTTTAAATAGCGCGACGACTTTCACGTATGATTTTTTTTTTTTTTTTTTTTTTTTTTTTCAACTATATTATTTATACGAACGCGAATAATCATTTTTTTTACGCACACGCGACCGGCAACTTTTTAATGAAATTATAAAACGTCATTTAGTTCTTTATTTTCTTTTGTTTACTTTTTCTTTCATTAGCATGTTGGCAATACCATAGGGTGCTCCACACTTATTAAAAATAAAAAGTATCAATCTAGTACAAAATTTATATGGAAACAATAAAAAGCGGTATTATAATTTTTGAAAAATTTAAATCATACATTAAAAAGAGTAAAAATAGAACATACAGTAACGAATACGTCAATAGCAAATTAAAATTTGTTTAGAAACATAAAAGCGAAAATAGAAGAAATAGAAAATACCGAAGATTGTAGAATTCTTAAATAAAAATTCTACAACACCTACAAAGAGATTAAAGAATTAATAGGCACATTAGTCATAAAGAAAAATGTAAGAAATGCAAGAAATACAACAAATTTTAAGAACATTGTCTTAGAAGATTTTGATGCATCGAACCTTTGGGAGGAAAAAGAAAGTTTGCCAAAAATGTCAAACTTTGATATAAATGTAGTAGGTAAAAACCTACAGGTTTTTAAAGGAAACTATAGTAATTTTGAGGATTTTATTGTACAAACAGAATTGTTGCATGAATTAGTAAAAGGTGAAGATAAAGAAATTTTTGTAAAATATATTTATAATTTTAAATTAACTACCCAAGTACGCAGTATACTTGGACGTTCAGACCGGCCTACAACATTATTAGACTTAAAACACTTATTAGAAAAATCGTACCCAAATCCGAAAAATTTACAACAAATATTTAACGAATTCAGTTCACTCAAGCAGAATAGTATGTCTATAACAGTGTTTAGAAAAAAAATTGGAGAATTTTCAGAACAACTAAGTATTGTTGAAATAAAAGCTTTAAATAATCCAAGTAAAGACGCGAAAGATGCGATATATAAAGTAAATGAAAGAATTTCGCTAAAAATTTTTTTAAAAGGCTTAGATCCAGAATACCAAACTATATAACTGGCAAATCCACCAAAAACTTCTAATGAAGCTGTCGAGAGATGTATGGCAGTCGAAGAAAATGTAGTAACCAACAGAAATAATATTTTCCAGATTCAGAATAATTATAATTTTAGAAACCAAATAGACTATAATATTAACAATAATTTTAGAAATAACAACATTCAAAATAATGATTACAGAGAATACAGGTACAACAACAATAGTTTTAACAACTATTCTAGAATAAATAGTAATAATTCAAATCAAGGCTTTAATAGAAACAGCAACTTTCCAAATAACAATAATCATTCAAATCAAGGCTTTAATAGAAACAGCAACTTTCCACATAACAATAATTGTCAAAATAATCACAACTTTAGATACAACAATAACATAAACAGGAATTTTAGAGCAAATACTAGTAATTCTAACTTTAATACGCAGGGAAACGGCAATGGCTGGGTGACAGGAACTGTTACCCGCAGAGGCCAAAATTAATTTTGCAACTATCAAAAAATTTATCAAATTATATTATACTGAAATGTAAAAATTCAAATAAGCAACTGAAATTTCTTATAGATACCGGGTCTGATATTTCTGTTTGCAAAGTTGAAAATACTAACAATTTAAACACAAGATATATTTCAAAGATAACAGGTATAACGAATGAAACTAAAGAGTGTATTGGCACATCAAATTTAAAATTTTGTATTGAAAATAAAGAATTTGAACATTATTTTCAGATAGTCGAGAATGATTTTCCGATATCAACGGATGGAATAATAGGGCGAGACATGCTGAGGAGATATATGTCAAAAATAGATTACGAGACATGTACAGTTACATTTATAATTAATGAAAAAGAAATAATATTACCAATAATTTTGAAAGATTTTTTTAATGTTACGGTACCTGCTAGAACGGAAGCGATTGTTCCAATAAATATAAATGTTAAAGAGGATAGCATAATCCTTAATGAAGAGATAACTGAGGGAGTATTTTAAGGAAATAGTATTATACCCGCGGAAGGAGTAGCACACGTCAAGTTGTTGAACACAACAAATAAAGACATAGAAATAAAAAACTTGAAAGTCAAAACTGAACCATTAAATAAATATAATATTTTTCAACGCAAGTAAGATAAAAAATTTAACAAAGATAGGCTCAACAAACTAATAAACAATTTGGATATTGAATGCAATGGACCAGAGGTCAGAAAGTCAATAATAGACATCATCACAGAATATCAAGATATTTTTCACCTAGCTGAAGAACATCTAAGTGTAAACAATTTTTATATACAACAAATACAAACCACAGATTCAACACCTGTTTACATAAAAAATTACCGACTACCACATACACAAATGACAGAAATAAACGAACAGGTAGGCAAACTTTTACAAGATAACATCATTGAACATTCAGTTAGTCCTTATAATTCACCGCTTCTCGTAGTACCAAAAAATCATCAGATGACAAAAAGAAATGGAGACTGGTCGTCGATTTTAGAAAGCTGAATGAGAAAATCGTGAGTGATAAATTTCCTCAGACCAAAATAGAAGACGTCCTTGACAGACTGGGAAGCGCTAAGAACTTTTCGACATTGGCCATGACCAGCTCGTTCCACCAAATAGAACTAGACGAAGACTCGCGACCACTTACCGCATTTGCAACAGGAAACGGACATTTTCAATTTACACGCTGACCGTTTGGACTCAAGATATCGTCCAACAGTTTTCAACGCATGTTGACGATAGCATTGACAGGACTAGATGCAGAAGCTTTCCTGTACGTGGACGATATAATTGTGTTTGGGTGCAGCTTGCAGCACTATAACGAAAACTTGGCAAAAGTATTCAATAGAATGAGAAAGTTTAATCTTAAATTAAATCCAGATAAATGCTCATTTTTGAAACCAGAAGTTGTTTATCTTGGCCATTTAATTACAAATGAAGGTATAAGAACTGACCCAGCTAAGAATAAAGTCATTAAAAAGTACCCGGTCCCCACAAACTCGGATGAAGTAAGGAGATTTGTTGCCTTTGCCAATTATTATAGGCGCTTTATACCAAAATTCACTGATATAGCTAAAAATTTAAATGTTTTAAAAAAAAAAATACACAATTTAATTGGAATGACGCATGTCAACAAGCATTTGAAACTTCAAAATCAAAATTACTGAATCCCCCAATACTTCAATAAACTGACTTCGATAAACCATTCGTGCTAACTACTGACGCCTCAAATTATGCTATTGGCGCAGTATTGTCGCAAGGTGAGATCGGATCAGATTTACCCATTTCATACGAGAGCAAATCACTAGGAAAGCACGATCTAAACAAACCAATTTTAGAAAAAGAACTATTGTCCATGCATTGGGCGACAAATTTTTTTTAGGCCTTATCTTTATGGTCGCAGATTTTCAGTTGTGACAGACCATAGACCATTGGTGTCTCTTTTTTCGCATAAAAACCCATCGTCGAAAATGACACGTATCAGGTTAGACCTATGCGACTATGATTTTGAGATTAGGTACAAAACTAATACCAATGCAGACGCATTGTCAAGGATTATTATAAATAGCGACTCTCTGAGAGCTATGATTCCAACCAGCTTAGAAAATGAAGACACAAAAATACTAGCCTTAACAAGAAGTATGGATATGAAAAAACATACAGAAAACCAAAATAGTAAAGATTTAGAATGTATTCCAGCCAGGAAGACTGATCACCTTTTTGTGTGGGAATGCACATCTCTAACGGACGTAAACAAAATAAGAAAACTTAAGTTAGTTTATAACAGAGAAAGATTTTAAGAGTAAGTTCAAATCTAAGTAAGAAGTACATATGGAAGAATATGTGTAGAATGATTAAAAAGTACATAAATAATTGCGAAACATGTAAAATTAACAAATAAACCAGACATACAAAAGAACAACTAACTTTGACAAACACACCAGGAACAAGTTTTGAAGTAGTTTCAATAGATACGATAGGTCCTCTACGTTTAACAAATAATTACCTATGGAAACGAAAGACGCCAAAGCAGTAGCCAAAACAATGATAGAAAACCTAATTTTGATTTATGGTCATTTTAAAATATTAAAGTCGGATAGGGGTACAGAGTTTACTAATGAGTTGACGTCCGAAATATGTAGCCAGTTAAACTTAAATCAAGTGTTTGGCACACCATATCATCACGAAACTCTAGGTTCTATAGAAAGGAACCACAGAGAGTTAAATGAATTTTTACTAAATTTTTGCAGAGATGACGAATGGGACCATTGGATCCCATACTTCACTTTTGCGTACAATACGACACCTCATATTGATACCAATTATAGTCCTTTTGAACTCATTTTTGGCAAATTGGCAAACCTACCAAATGAAAGATTAGAATCATTTAAAAATTACAATACTGAAAATTACGCGCAAGAACTAAAAACTAGATTAGCATACTCTTTACAAAAGGAACATGAACTGATAAACATAGCTAAGGAAAAGCGAAAGAAAGATAATGAAATTTCAAACCCATTAAATATAAATATTGGTGATAAAATAATTGTTAAGAGAATGAATAGAAAGAAATATCAATCACCATATCATGGCCCGTACACATTTGTAAATAAAAATGGAGTAAATACAATAATAAATATAAATGGAAAATTAAAAGAATACCACAATAATTTGTTGAAAAAATGGATTTAATTGAAATAAAATATTGGTTTAAAATTGTAAATTCTGGAATAAGAAATAATTATTCCAGAATAGAATAAGAAATTCAGGAATAAAATTATTTCTTAGAAATAAAATTATTCATATAAAATCAAATAATTGTATTTTAAGGAAGGGGGTGTAGTGCACTCCGCAGTATGCACTTACACATTTATTTAATTGTTATTCACACATCTAATCATTTATTACGTCCATTTAAATATTAATATACAATTAGTACTTTAAACTAAAATGATCTATATTAGGCACGTAAACATTTATTTATTGTTGTTTTAAAACGAACATTGAACTTATTCATGTTATTGCACTCACGCACTTATTTATTTAAAACGCACATTGAACTCATTTACATTATTGCATTTTTGTTGTTGCATTCACGCACTTATATTTTTTTTTTTTTATTTATAAGGTATGTTTCATAAATATAACGCCACTGCGAAATTTGAAATATTTTTGTAACGGCCAGTTTAAACAATAGATAATGTTTCGGGGAACAGGGGGCGAAACTTCACATGGCAACGTGTCTGACCGCCTCAACCTGGCGAGGCCAGCATTATCCATGTCGAAATCGTCTCAAGTCGACTCAAACCTCCAAGTGGTGTTCCCTGGGCAACGGCAAACTGGCATCCGTCAGTTTGACGGCTAATTTGAGCGGCGGGTCGATCCATAGACCTTAAACATGGAATGTGCGCAGGGTTTGGGTCCCGCCACATTACTACTGCCCAATGAAAACTAAACCAGCCTCGGATAAGAACCCCAATTCTACGACAAATCCTGGAGAAAACCCACGAAAATCAAATTGACACACACCATCTCTTTGTCGACTTTAAAGCTGCGTTCGATAGCCCAAGAAGGGATTGCCTATACGCAACAATGTCTGAGTTCGGTATACCTGCAAAGTTGATTAGACTTTGCAGAATGACGTTGAGCAACACACGCAGCTCCGTCAAGGTAGGAAATGACCTCTCCGAAACCTTCAATACCGAAAGAGGTTTCAGGCAAGGCGATCCACTGTCTTGCGATCTCTTCAACATCATCATGGAGGGGATCGTACGAAAGGCCGGTGTGCATCGTAATGGCACCATTTTCTATAAAGGTGTCCAGCTCCTTGCTTACGCTGATGATATTGATATTGTTGGCAGAACCAAGAGAGATGTTACCGCTGCTTTCGCCGCTATCGAAAAGGAATCAGCCAAAGTGGGTTTGACGATAAATGAGGGTAAAACAAAGTATATGCAGTCTACAAACAAGGGAGCTCGGCGTTTAGACTCCCACGTTTCATCCGGCAGCTATAACTTTGAAGTAGTCAAGGAGTTTGTATACCTTGGCACCGCCATTAATACTAACAACGAAATCAGCCTGGAGATAAAGCGAAGAACAATAATTGCTAATAGGTGCTACTACGGGCTCAGTAAGCAACTAAGTTCCAGAGCCCTCTCTCGATCGACAAAACTAACACTCTACAAGACGCTCGTTCTACCTGTGCTGCTTTATGGCGCTGAGGCATGGGTAGTTTCGCAAACTGACGCAGCCGCTCTGGGGGTGTTCGAGAGAAAAGTTCTTCGCAAAATCTTCGGTCCTGTTCGAGTCGGCGATGACTATCGCATCCGAATGAACCACGAGCTGTATGAGCTCTACGGAGACATTGACGTAGTTCGGCGTATAACTGTGCAGCGACTACGCTGGCTGGGTCATGTCCATCGTATGGACGACGAAGCTCCAGCGAAAAAGGTGCTCGAAGCGAGGGTCGCTGGTCAACGACGACGAGGGAGACCATGCCTCCGATGGATGGACCAGGCTGAGGAAGCCCTAACCGCACTTGGTGTATCCGATTGGAGAAGGCGCGCGCAAAGCAGAGGCGCCTGGCGAGAGCTGATGAGGTCGGTCGAAATCCGGACACGGGTTGTCACGGCCACCTAAGTAAGTAAGTAAGTAATGTTTCGCGAATTTGGTCATCTATGCACAACAACAATAGTGAGCAAAAGTGAACTCTTTTCTAATAACGGAACATTGTTTATTGCTTAATATCACTCTCGATGCTGTCTCATATTTATAACGCCATTTAAAAATTTTTAATAAAAACGATTTTTATTGAATTTATTAAAAAAAAAATATATTAAATTACTTTTCCATTGGCTCCAATAACATTGTAAATGCGATTTGGCATACTTGCAATTAATTTTTTTAATGTGTTTGAATCAATTTTACTCCATTCTTCGAAAATTACTGATTTCCGTTCTTTCACGTTGCCAAATTGCCTATTATTTTTATACACCTGGCGTACAAGTACTCCTCATAAATTCTCGATGGGATAACTCTGAAGAGTACACCGGCTACTTCGGCTAGTTGTGTATGTCCGTTTTTTTCCAAAAGTGGAGTCAAACTGCTCTCCACTACACGAGTGTAGTCAGCGCTCTTCATGCTTGAACTTTCAATTTCAGAAAAACCACCCCACACCATCACGGAAGTGGTTCGCGGCGCATGTCGTATTAATAATGTCAAAATCCATCCTGGCCATCAAGATCCATTTTCTCTCATCGGAAAAAATGTCATGTCAAAATTAAACTTCAACGTGGGACCCTT
The DNA here is from genome assembly GCA_914767935.1 of Coremacera marginata. Lineage (NCBI taxonomy): Eukaryota > Metazoa > Arthropoda > Insecta > Diptera > Sciomyzidae > Coremacera > Coremacera marginata. The sequence continues at coordinate 91,079,008 of OU612046.1, read as the reverse complement.
TTTTAAAACATTATTGAAAAGCTGATTGGTGGTTAATTTGTTCCTATGTTTCTTCTTACAAATTCCAAGCTCGTTCTCTTATGTTTGCTAGCAAGAGCAGAAACACAATTCATAAGTTTACTACGGATATGTTTACACTGATGTAGCACTCTCCATACCGGTGTTCTGGAAACTTTTTCAGCAACAAAACTCCGCAACTCTTTTAAACTGTGTGTGTGTAGTTCTGTGTAGTTGCTCGCAGCTCGGGTTATTTTCCGCTGGTCGCGGTAAGAGGATTTTTTTTTGCCTTTAAAATTAAATTAAATAAAATTTCGAAGTGGCGTTATATCTATGAAACACACCTTATAATTTTTTTGCTTTTAGAATTTTTCATATAAGTATTAAAAAATTGTTATTTAAATAATAAGTATGAAAAATCCTGTTAGCTTACTATAAAAGTAGAACATTTTTTGAAATAAAGTCACTAAGTTTTGAGCTTTCAAACTTGCTCCTTTAATTTAATAAACTTTTGCTGCCAACCAAGTTTGGGAAACGGCACCGCAAAGTCCTTTTTTTTATTAACAGGCCAACAGCGTTTTTAAGCGCTGGCACTTAATTTTTTTCGCGCACAAAAATAAAAACTAAAAAAACAGTATAATTTTTTCACTCGCGAAAATTCACCACAATATGCTTTCTTAAATTCATTTTTTGTATATACTTTAAATATTTTTTCATTGTTATCTAGGCCTAGTTCTTTTATATTTTCCTTATTCATTCTTGATGCTAACTTCCTCAGTATCGAATCTAGTTTCGCTGAATTATCGTAAAATCCTACGTGCACAAAGTTATTTTCAATATTAATTGTAAAATTCTTCATATTTTTGTCGACATTAAATTTGAATTTCCTCATATTTGTAACTTCAGTTGCGGATGTGCATTCCCATATTTGAAGGTAATCAAGCTTCTGCTGAGAGCAGCATTTCTCCGTATTAGTGTCTAATTTGTTTTGTTTGGACATGCCTTGTAATAATAAGCGTTCTTTTCGCTTTGTCACCTACCTCACCTAAGGCGTAATTATCGTTAATTTTTGTAATAACTGATTTTTCTACTTCAGTTGCAGAAGTACCTAGCTGTTCTATTTGTAGTTTGTTAAGATCTGATATTGTATTTATTAGTCCGTTTTTGAACGAAATCACAGATGAATTTCTTTGCGAAAAATTTTTCAAAGTAGTAGTTGTGAAGTTAGTCCGATTGATGTCCGAACATTTAAAGTTAGCACTAATTGATAGTGCTTTTTTTATTATTTCTATTATTTTTAAAAAACTGTCTAATGCTTTGTAGTCTCCCGTGAAAATTGGTATTGTTTTTAAACAAATTGGATAAGATTTGTTCCTGTGACTAATTGTCACGATTGTTTGCTGGATATATGATGAACTAAAAAACCTAGCCGCAGCGTAAAACTCAAGGGCAATTTGTGCACAGGAGTTTATGTGGAGAAAGAAAGACAAATAATAAACAACACTGGTAAGTTTATCAATTTTGCTTGTACTCCAGGTTTTCAATATGTGAAGACGATAACCAATAAGTGGTTAAATGTATAAATCCAATATGGAGGCTAATATACGTATGTAGCAACCAGACTGGCTCTTTGATACATTACTTAAGCTTCTGATAGTCAATATGTGATTTTCTCATTCTCCGATATGTGAAGAATTTCATATATTGTCTAGTTGTCTGCTTTACTTCAATATCTGGCTTAAGAAAACAACTAAAGCACCGAATAATCAATTTGTGATTACAAACAAGAAGGTAGCCAAGGCTCGTCGGATAAGCCGAACGATCGACTCGTCAGAGGATCGGTACTAGAATATCGAAACTCGAACGAGTCGATAAGTAAGTATGAATATACGTATTATGCTTCAATTAATTTTTTACATTCTTCTGCGTTAGGGGTGCGGCGTAGACAGTTTTTATAGCCGTACCTATATTGAATTCTGCGATTTTATGTTTAATGTTGTTTTGATTTACTTCAGTATTTTCTACAAATTTTGATTTTAATATTTTTATTGCTGTTTTATATTTTTTTAAAAACTACTTTAAGTTCTGATAATTCTCTTTGTTCTCCTAATTGTAAGTTTTTGCCTAACTCTAAAAATCTTTCTATTAGTTCATTTAATTCTTCCTTTTTGGCTTCAACTGTTTCTTTTTTATATGGTCTATTTGAAGTCTTTTTTATATTTCTTATTATTCTCTCTATAGACTCAATTAATTCTTTTATTCTATCCATAAAATATTTTTAAAGGTTTTAATTTGTTTAGTTTATTTATTATTCTTCCATTAACTTCAGTATTAATTTGTGCAGTTTATACATAGCAAGCCTTTTGTGTTCTGCAAATCTAATATTTTTTAAAATTTTTGTAACATATTAATTAAAATTTTATATATTATATTAAGAAAATGTAGTTCACATTAAATATTCTGGATTCTATTGATCCTCTTGTTGACATACCATAAAGCTTAAAATATTGGTTTAGTTTACAAAACAAATACATACAAATGATTATGATTATAGTTGTAATTATTATTGTTATAGAGTGCTGTCTTATTTCGGACTTGGTAACTGCCGATCCTAAGTTGTTGTCTATTGTTTCATATATATTAATAAATTCCTTGTTTTGTTGCTCAAACATTGTTAGATATTGATATATTTGAGTTATATTTGGGATCATACGGAATTTTTTAAATAGGTTCCTATAGTTCTTTTTTTGTTTTTTAACTTTTCCAGTAGAGCTTTCTTCAGCGAGTTGTTCGTTGTTATTGCAATTATTCTGTATAATTCTGCAATACGCTGTCTTTTCAGGACCTTTCTTCCTCCTCTGGATTTTTTCTTTTGTGGTATCTCTGTACGTTAAGTTTTGATCACCTTGTTTCTGGCCTTGTATTTTTCTATTGATAAAGGTTTGGGTCCAGCTCCTATTGGTGTCGGTATATATGTAGGAGGCTTTGGTTGTCTTAGACTATCGGCTATAGCACGTAAACTTCATCAACTTTGTTTGTCTAATGTTGCTTTATCAGATCCACCACGCGTTGAAAAATTTTGTCGAAATTGTTGTCCATTGAAAACAGGAAAAATGTTGATCTGGTCTGGTCTGGTGCAGTAGAAAAAAATCTGTATCTCTCAAAAAAAAAAAAGGATATGTTTGGCAGGATCGCCATGTAGTGTATTTATTGTTTAAAATGTGAACTGTTCTCCTAAGGATTTTATAAGTTACTTCAATGTCTGCATCGATGTCAATTTTCGTGTAGAGTGGCACAACGTGCCGCTGTAGGGGTGATGGCAAAAATGCCGAACTGTTGAGATAACTAAAATGTAAATTTATATTTTAATCTGATTTATTTTAAAATATCTTTCGCTTATATAGTAATTTTACCGGTATATTACTTAAAATTATTTAAACACTGTTTCCAGTGCTCCTCCTTAAATTCCAATATTAATTTTATTTTAATTAGGTTTCTCCGTATATTTTTATATCTCCCAATCAAAATATGCAAGTTTTCAAATTAATTTCAGTTTAATTATTAATTTTTCAACCAATCGGTCGATAAACAGAATTTCTAACCTTGACTTGAGTCAACGGCTTTAGTTAGATTTATGCTTGTTGTTGTTGCATTAAATTTTCATGCATTTTTGTGTGTAATATAAAACTCGATGTGACGCTCAAGCTTATGCAGTGAATAGCGGCAGAAGCGAACAGGGGTGACAAAGTGCATTGAACAAGAATCCGAGCTTCTTTGTTTGTAAAAATTTAAACTGTTTATGTTAGCATTGTATGTACAATTTTGGGGTTTCTAGTTTTCTGATGATTTTATTGTTTAACCCTCCGATGAGTGACAGCTCTGAACTTCACGGCCGTGTGAAAAGGTCCCTACGGACCTTTTTTGTAAATCATGTTTTTTTCATATAAAAATTATTTTTTTTTTAATTTTTTTTGTTTTTATTGTGTATAACTAAATTCTACATACAAAAATAATTTTTTCAATTTTTTTAATTTTTTTTTGCTTGAATTTTCTTAAGACAATTATAAAAAAATTTAAAAATTATTGTTGTTGAGCGTGTACTTCTTGTCCCCCGCCCTGTGCGCAAGTGTTGCAGCGATGTAAGAGTGTGCTATGTTCTCCGCAAACAGCGTTGCCGCAGCCGAAGCAGTGTGCCCGCGTTTTCCGCTGCCGCACGTACTCAGAACGGCAAAAGCGACATGACGGTCTACTTGACCTAGACGCAACTGCATTGCCTTCCATCGGTCTTGGTAATACCTGAAATGAAAAGAAAAATAAAAAACAAATAAATATATTTTCTATTCTTGAATTTGAAGATGTTTTTCTTACCCTGACATCGAATGCTTCCATCGCATTGCGTATCCTTGGATATGAAGTTATATGGTTGTTCAGGGCACGTTCTTCGATATTTGGTGTGGCCAATTATTTCGTTAGCAGTAACAAGAACGACCGCCGTCTGTCACTCCTTTTTATAGGCTTCATTTCGTTGTAAATCGTAAAAGCAGCAAATGCAGCGACGTCCAGCATATTATAAAACATGGCCAACGGCCATCGTTGTGTTGCTCTTTTGCAGCTGTAAGTGCCTAGCATTTGATCTATGGTATCAACGCCGCATTTGTTGGCGTTGTAATCTAATATGGCATAGGGCTTCCGCTTCTCGGTTTGCTCGTCAACGAGGCAGGTGTAGTGCATTGTGGAGAGCACGTTCACCACTTTATTTTTTTTCATAACGCTTTTTTTCATAGCGAGCATAACGCTATATCCCCTTCGTTGAACCCAAATAATGTACTATTGATGGTGCGCTTCGGGTTCTTCTTGAACTCCTGTGGAATGAATGTTTTGTTGTAGCGCACTGTACCAACATATGCGGTCTTCCTCCTCAACAAAATACGCGCCAAGTCAAGAGTGGTAAAGAAATTATCCGCGTATATAGTACGGCCAGCATCTAAATATTTTTCCACAAGATCCAGCACTACGTTCTGCCCTCCCGTCTCCCATCTCCCGTTGTTGGTTTGGCAGTTTTCCAGAATATACCATTCCCTTCACAGGATAATAACTCTGTGAGTCGCATAACCACCATACTTTCAAACCATACTTAGCTGGCTTTGACGGAATATATTGTGTGAAGCGGGTGCGGCCTCTGTAAGGGAACAACTGCTCATCAACTGTTAGTGCTTCATGAGGAGTGTAAGCTGCTGCCAAGTTATGTTGCAACATTTGCCAAATATCGTCAATAGCCGCAGTTTTGCTGTTGATGAGTCGCTGTTGTCGAGTATTTCCATTGTCGAATCGAATAAATTGCTTTATACACATGAAGCGATCGTACGACAACGCAGCTTTGTATATTGGGCAACGCGTCGCGCCCCATAATTCCATAGCTGGTTCATGGTTTGATCTTGTGAGTCCAGCATACAAAAGAATAGCTACAAAGGCGTCAAACTCTTTCACTGCCAATGGCTTCCACTCCTTTTTCTTCGTGGGATTCGCCAAATTCCATGCAGCTGTAACCTCCCTGCCTTTACGATTTGTTTCACGTAGCACTAAGTGTATTATTTCCTCTGTCATGATTGAACGCATTATTGTATAGGGGTCGTGTATATTTCCTGTTGGTCCTGGTTTCTGTCTTGTGAAGTCGACCACGTTATGATTACGAGGGCGTGATGTTGGTGGTGCTTTTTTACTCCATTGGGTGCCATCTTTACCAATATAGTAACTCTCATTCGTTTCCTGTCCATCATTTTCTTCCTCTTCATCATCGTCGTCATCAGTATCTTCATTTAGCTCGACGTATCCTTCAGTTTCGGCATCTGACTCTTCAGCAGGTTGGTATGTGCGATCTTCATCATCCTCAACTTCATAATTATCAATTGCAGCAATATCAATTTCTTCATCCATGTCTTCGATCATAAAATCAGCAAATCTACTATCAGCTGCACGCCTTTCATCCGCAGTCATTTGCTGGTAACGTGTACTACGGCGTACAACAATTTCAGCAACGTCCAAATTACTTGCATCTGCCATATTTATATTTTTGTTTCTATCACACACGATTTTACTCTTCGCTGTCTAAACTTTGACTGATTTGGTTTACGAAACTACAACTTCTTTTATACTCTTTCGTACGTCTACCTAAACTCAAAGACATTAGGGATGATGATAAAAACAAAAAATTCTAAGAAAAAATGCTAAGAACAAAAATACTAAGAACAAAAAATACTAAGAACAAAATACTAAGAACAAAAAATTTTAAGAACTGGTTTATTGCTAGTAGTATAAAATTAGAATATTGTGCCTTTCCTTGAAAGCAATAAAGTTCATGTCTTCGAATTTTTCTTAGAATTTTTTGTTTTTACCATCATCCCTAATGTCTTTGAGTTTAGGTCTTTGTGTTCAGAACAAGTAAATTATGTGTTGAAACCGCGTACTATTCTCACTAAAACCTCAATAATAACTCCTAAAGTAATGATCCGATCGGCTTGAATTTTTTTCCAAAAGATGCGCAACAAAATACTCTTGGAATACAGAGTAACTTTGGGGGGGGGGGGGGGTTGTAGTGGCCGAAGTAGGAGTAATTTCAGTTTGAAAAGGCAAAAAGGTCCCTAGGGACCTTCTCACTCATCGGAGGGTTAAAGTTGTTATGGCTTAGATTTTGGTTTGGACTTTGTAATGTTGCATTTTTGTTTATTAAATAGTAAAGACTGTGGTAAAAACGTTGGTGATTTTAAGAGTACACTACAAGGTTTGAGTCAACTTGGGACGATTTCGACATGGATTATGCTGGCCTCGCCAGGTCGAGGCAGTCAGACACATTGCCATGCGAAGGATTCCCCCCCCCCCCCTGTTCCCCCTGTTGCAGTTATCTTGCTCACCGCAAATTCTAAGATCTTTCGCGGCATTCGTGCTGTTGGTGTTGTGCGAATGATCGCCCAAAACCCTAACGCCCAAAAACGAAGATGAACAAAAATGAAAATGAAAAAATTATTTTGGGCACTCATTCATTTAACATTGATTTATTTGTTGAGAACGAACTCCAAAAAATCGTGACCGGTGTGATAACCGCAACCTTGTTGCATATGTATCTTATGAAAAATCTTGTAATTTTTAAAAGAATAATTATTTTCTTCGTACGAAAGGAATCATGTGGAAAATTTAACGAAAACATAAAAACATTTTGTAAAAGGGCAGTAGTTATTTGAAAATGTTTAATCTTTATTATTTTCGCACAAGTAAAAAATCAGAAGATTTTTTAAAGAAAGACTATTTCCCTTTTGAGAAATATTTGAATGTTTTTATACATTTCTTAACTTTTTTCTTTCGTGAAAAGAAATTAAAAATTTCCCTGGGCGATATATTTTTTTCGTTAATGTTTTAAATATTTTTTAAAAAAAAGAATAAAATTTTGAGCAATCGTTAATTTTCATTTTTGGGCGATAATTCATTTGACAAATTTTGGGCGATTATTCATTGCGAACCATTACCCAAAATGAGTCAAATTAACTATCGCCCAAACATTTTTCTGTGCGATACTTTATTTTCCGTTTTTGGGCGTTAGGGTTCTGGGCGATCATTTGCACAACCCGCTCTTGTAGGTATTTAAAAAACTAATAAAAACCTGTACGGAACATGACAGAGGAGTGGATGCAAACTGCAATGAAAGCTCGGCTTGTAAAGATATATGCAGTGAAGTGGCAAGCGTCATCAAAAGAACCCGGTATTTAATAATATTGGCACTGATGTACGTTCATAATTGTGGAATTGCAATGAAAATAAAAATTGATTTGATTGACAAAATTTGATTTTTGACAAGCGTTTGATTTATCTCAAGCCTTGGGGTTAGATTTTTAAAACATGGAGACATTCTTATTGGGTTTCAAACACTTTTTTCTGAAGCTACAAATTCGCTGGATATGGCGCTTTAGGAGCTTTTGAAAAACTAATTGGATCAAGATGATTTGAAAGGAGATATTGATGATTTAAAAATGGCACTGAATGTTCAGTATAAAGTTAGTTATAAAACAAACGATGGGTAAAAGACAGTGTTTGAAGCCTTAGAAGAGTGCAATAAAGAAATATCTATATCTATATATATATATAATATTGTAAAAAAAAAATCTGTACATGAAATATTTTTTTGAAATTCTTTTTGCTATGGACGTTTTGAATGACGCTGAGCCCGAAAATCGCATTTTTAAAATTTTTGTCTGTCTGTCTGTCTGTTAAAGCATCACGTGAAAACCACTGGATGGATTTAAATGAAACTTGGTATCTAGGTTCCTTATATCCCCGGTTGGATCCGGTAGGGGGCGCTGCGATCGGGTTCCAGTCATTTTTTTTAGCTTATCTCCGAAACCGTTCATCCGATTTGCATGAAAATTTGTATGTAGAGGTTTTCGGACACGCTTAGTTTTTTTGACTTATCAACACCGTTCTATCTCGAACACCAGAGGGCGCTGTAGTACAAATATTTTGAAAAACCTCGAAAAACTCCTAAACTGTGCATCCGATTTATATGATAATTGGTATGTAGAGGTTTTCGGATACGGTGAGTTTTCATGACTTATCTACTCTGTTCTATCTTGAACACCAGAGGGCGCTGTAGTACAAATATTTTAAAAAAACGTCAAAAAACTGCTTAGTCGCTTATGCGATTTGCATGAATGTTGGTATATAGGGGTTTTGCGAAAACGGTGAGTTTTTATGACTTATAAACTAGGTTCTATCTTGAACACCAGAGGGCGCTGTAGTACAAATATTTTCAAAGAGTCAAAAAAATCCAAAACCGTTCATCCGATTTGCATGAAATTTAGCATGTAGAGGTTTTCGGACACGCTGAGTTTTTTTGACTTATCTTATCTTTTCTCTCTCGAACACCAGAGGGCGCTGTAGTTCAAATATTATGAAAAACCTTGAAAAACTCCTAAGCCGTGTATCCGAATTGCATGAAAATTGGGAAATAGCGGTTTTCTGATACAGTGAGTGTTTTGGACTTATCCTCTTTGTGCTATCTTGAAAGCCAGAGGGCGCTTTAGTACAAATCTTAGGAAATCGAGTAAAACTTCAAAACTGCTCATCCGATTTGGATGAAAATTTGTAAATAGCGTTTTTCGAGTACGGCAACGGTTCTGGTGCTATCTTTTTGCCCTTTCTCGAAACTAGAGGGCGCTGTTGTCCGATTCGTACGTGTGTATGTTATTAAGCTGTTCCTTAACGGCTGCACTGATTTTGATGAAATTTTTTGTGTCTTTGAGTGGATCCCTGAATGGTTCAGATTCACAATTGGAACAGGTAGATGGCGCTGCAATTTTGTTTTTATAGTTTATCTCCGAAAGCGTTCATCCGATTTGCATGACAATTTGTAAATAGACGTTTTCGGATATGGTGAGATTTTATGACTTATCTACTCTGTTCTATCTCTGTTCTATTTTGTTAATATTTTAAGAAACTTCTAAGCTATTTATCCGATTTTCATGAAAATTGGCTTATAGGGGTTTTCTATTATGGTGACTGTTTTGGACTTACCTTTTTTGTACTATATCGAACACCAGAGGGAGCTGCAGTACAAATCTCTTAAGAAATAGTGAAAAAGTAGAAAGCCGCTCATTTGACTTGGATGAAAAATTTTATTAAAAGATTTTCGTGTACGGCAACTTTTTTGCCGTTATCTCTTTTGCTCTGCCTCGAAAAGTAGTGGGCGTTGTTGTACAATTTGTGCGTGTCTGTGTTATTATACTGTTCCTAAACGGCTGCACCGATTTTGATGAAATTTTTTGTGTATGCTTAAGTGGATCCCTGGATGGTTCAGATTCGCAATTGGACCAGGTAGGTGGCGCTGTGATCAGGTTCCACGAACTTTGTTATTATAGCTTGTCTCCGAAATCATTCATCCGATTTACATGAAAACTTGTATATAGGGGTTTTCGGGTACGGTAGTTTTTATGACTTATCTATTTTGTTCTATATTGAACACCAGACGGCACTGCAGTACAAATGTTTTGAAAATCTCGAAAAACTCCTAGCTGTACATCCGATTTGCGAGAACATTTGTACTTAGGAGTTTTCGGATACGGTGGGTATATTAGACCTTTTTTCTGCGCTATCTTAAACACCAGGTGGTGCTGTAGTTCTAATCACTTAAGAAATCAGTAGATACAATATGTTCGTTCTGGATCAGGAGGCGCGGAGGCGCAAGCCGATGACGTCACGCCCGCACCTCAGCGCCATCTTGTGGGGGCTTTTTGCTTAAATGTGCAAAGGTGTATGTCTTTGCTAAGAGCTATTATGGTGTATGACTTTGCTTTAAACTTTTAAATTGGCAAGTTTGGGGTATGTCTTTGCTTTAAACTTTTAAAATTGGCAAGTTTGGGGTATGTCTTTGCTTTAAACTTTTAAAATTGGCAAGTTTGGGGTATGTCTTTGCTGTAAGCTTTTAAAAATTGGCAAGTTTGGTGTATGTCTTTGCTAAAATGTATTAAAAATCGGCAAGTTTGGTGTATGTCTTTGATAAAATCTTTTAAAATTGGCAAGTTTGGTGTATATATTTGCTTTAAACTTTTAAATTAGCAAGTTTGGAGTATGTCTTTGCTTTAGGCGTTGGTCATAATTTTATACACTACATTATCGGTAGTGGTAGTCAAGCGAGTTCTTATCAGTGTTTGCATGTTTCGTTTTTTTTTTCTTAACCCTCGAATACCTAATAGCAATGACTCAAATTCTGCTGGCTGACTTTAGCTAAAGTGATATGACTTGCTATATGAAAATATATGCATTAATATGGGTTGAAGCAATTTAGGTACGGAGAAGGTTGAAGGGTTAAAGAAATGTTTATAAATTTATCATAATGGTGCTAAGTATATACCCAGCAACTTCTACGCCGCTGTATTTTATTTTAAGTAAACGAAATACACCGCAACCAAGAAGAGTCAGGAAGTTTCTAGAAGCTTCGAGATGCAGAAACGTCGAAAACAATTTAGAAGCCGACTTATGTTATTGTATGCCGATGACGTCACCCATCCCCATCCCGATACGGATTTTAATTTTATTTAATTTCAATTTCAATACTAATTTCAAGGTTAAAGTGATAAGAGCCAAGCTTCATAATAAGCGCACTCATAACCCGCAAGTTCAATATAAGGCAGCAATGTAGACGTTCAACATGTTTTTGTGTTACTTCTAAAATAATTTTGGCGTGTTACATCAAGAACAATAAGTGGTGCAATAGCCTTGAATCCAACGACATCTAGCAATGGTTGAGATTCCCGTATATAAACGACATCTAGCAATGGTTGAGATTCCCGTATATAATAACTTTGTTGAAATTTTGTATACATATCATATAGTACAGCATACTGTCCCATTTCAAAGCGACTATTTAAATCATCATAGGGATATGATTCAGAGTTTATATATATATACTTTTAAATTAGATATATTACAATGATCAAATTTATTTCCTTCCTGTTTACTTTTTCTCTTTGTAAGCCGATTATAAGAAATCATGGTTTTTAATTTTGCGGTGAAAGCTTTACCTTCCATAAAACTTTTGTTTCCTTTGATAGTATAGGATTTATATGATAGTCCCAACTTCTAAACGCCATTGGTATTACCAAAATTTCGTTTTTAATTATCTTGTACATTTCCAATTTTGCAAAGTAACCCAACCCGCGTTTTTTAATGCGCCACTTTCAGCTTTATTCAATGATACGAAATTTTTCATGGTTGATGAAATTGCAACATTACGTGTACGATCAACTTCAAAGCCATTAATTTCATATCGAATTTCATCGAACAGATATGAAACAAAGATGTTTTTAAATTTCACACCTGTTGTTACTGTATCATTTCCTCCTTCCTGTTTTACTATAAACCCATGATTGTAAATCATACTCTCACTTGGTAAGACAAAGAGATACTGATTTTGAATGGGTATACGAATCTCATCGTCATTGTTAAACGATTTTTGGTATGGAAAGTAAGTATGATAGTCTCTTTTTATAATACTCTCATCGTACATAGGTTGTTGAAGTACATTGAGTATTTCATTCATATTGAATTATTGGTCGATTGATTGATTGAGCAGATAACTGCTAAAACTGATCTGTACTATTCAACAGCTAACTGCTTAAACTGATCTGTACTATTTAACAGCTAACTGCTAAAACTGATCTGTACTGTTAAACAGCTACCTGCTAAGACTGGTTTGTACTGTTAAACAGCTACCTGCTTAAACTGGTTTGTACTGTTAAACAGCTACCTGCTAAAACTGATCGATAATTAATCAATCAATAATAATATCGATAATCAATCAACCAATAATTCAATATGAATGAAATACTCAATGTACTTCAACAACCTATGTACGATATACCTATTATAAAAAGAGACTATCATACTTACTTTCCATACCAAAAATCGTTTAACAATGACGATAAGATTCGTATACCCATTCAAAATCAGTATCTTTTTGTCTTACCAAGTGAGAGTATGATTTACAATCATGGGTTTATAGTAAAACAGGAAGGAGGAAATGATACAGTAACAACAGGTGTGAAATTTAAAAACTACTTTGTTTCATATCTGTTCGATGAATTTCGATATGAAATTAATGGCTTTGAAGTTGATCGTACACGTAATGTTGCAATTTTATCAACCATGAAAAATTTAGTATCATTGAATAAAGCTGAAAGTGGCGCATTAAAAAACGCGGGTTGGGTTACTTTGCAAAATTGGAAATGTACAAGATAATTAAAAACGAAATTTTGGTAATACCAATGGCGTTTAGAAGTTGGGACTATCATATAAATCCTATACTATCAAAGGAAACAAAAGTTTTATGGAAGGTAAAGCTTTCACCGCAAAATTAAAAACCATGATTTCTTATAATCGGCTTACAAAGAGAAAAACGTAAACAGGAAGGAAATAAATTTGATCATTGTAATATATCTAATTTAAAAGTATATATATATAAACTCTGAATCATATCCCTATGATGATTTAAATAGTCGCTTTGAAATGGGACAGTATGCTGTACTATATGATATGTATACAAAATTTCAACAAAGTTATTATATACGGGAATCTCAACCATTGCTAGATGTCGTTTATATACGGGAATCTCAACCATTGCTAGATGTCGTTGGATTCAAGGCTATTGCACCACTTATTGTTCTTGATGTAACACGCCAAAATTATTTTAGAAGTGCTTTAGTAAGGCATTTGATAAGCTACCACACAATCTAATCTTATTTAAACTTGAGTTAATGGGATTTCCACAATATTTTGTGAACTGGATTAAATCGTATTTGGTGGAGCGATCTTATCAAATACGTTTCCGAGGCGCATTGTCTTCTGAATTTATTGCTGGATCAGGTGTTCCTCAGGGTAGTCACCTTGGTCCTCTTCTGTTTATTTTAGCTATCAATGATGTAACTCACGTCATTGAACACTCTCATCTGCTTATTTATGCCGATGATATGAAAATATACAGAACAATTAATTCTAGAGATAATTCAGATCTACTCCAGTCTGATCTAAAATCCTTTGAAGTTTGGTGTTCTAAAAATAATATGTTTTTAAATCCAGATAAATGCCAAACTATGACCTTTTCGCGAAAAAGGAATAATTTTATTTTTGATTATAAGATGAAAGATACTGCCTTGAGTCGTGTAGACACCGTCAAAGACCTAAGTATATGCATGGATTCTAAGCTATCGTTTAACATTCATATTGATAATATTTGTAAAAAAGCATCTTCAATGCTTGGTTTTGTAAAACGCTGGGCCAAAGAATTTAATAGCATGATTACAACTACAACGTTGTATTATGCAATCGTGCGTCCTCACTTAGAGTATGCAAGTCAAGTGTGGTCCCCAAGTTACAATGTGCATGTTGATCGAATAGAAAGAATCCAAAAACGTTTTGTTCAGTTTGCTCTAAGGGGCTTAAGTGGAACTGACATATTAGACCTTCCTCCTTATGCGGATCGTTTAAAACTATTAAAAATGCAGTCTTTAGGTGATCAAAGGAAATCGGCAGATATCGTATATTTACACCAGCTCATAACAGGTGTATTCGATTCTCCAGAACTTCTTTCTCACATAAATTTTAACACTAACCGTAGAAGCAGTAGAAACGCTAACAACTTAATTTATTTGTCATTTAGTAGAACAAATTATATGGCTACTGCTCCTTTAAGTCGCATGAGTTCCTTTGTTAACAATTGTAGCGTTTTTGATGTTAATTTGTCAAAAGGTCAACTCAAAAGTAGATTAAAATTAGTTGTGTAAATAGATCTATGTATACGCATGGTTAGTTGTTACGTCTTGTGTTGTCCCTGAGCCCAACCCATTTATTGGTGGGTAAATTGATCCCACATTAACTTGTTTGTGGTCACGGGTATCCATAACATTGATATTTTCAATGATTACTGGGTAGTGGCTTTAGATGGGTTAATGCTGAGGAAGTGCGATATAGCTGTAGTAGCTGAACTCTATTGTTATTGCATGTAATCTATAAAAAAAAAAAAAAAAAAAAAAAAAAAAAAAGAAGTAACACGTCTTGTTGAACGTCTACATTGCTGCCTTATATTGAACTTGCGGGTTATGAGTGCGCTTATTATGAAGCTTGGCTCTTATCACTTTAACCTTGAAATTAGTATTGAAATTGAAATTAAATAAAATTAAAATCCGTATCGGGATGGGGATGGGTGACGTCATCGGCATACAATAACATAAGTCGGCTTCTAAATTGTTTTCGACGTTTCTGCATCTCGAGGCTTCTAGAAACTTCCTGACTCTTCTTGGTTGCGGTGTATTTCGTTTACTTAAAATAAAATACAGCGGCGTAGAAGTTGCTGGGTATAAGCGACTAGGCCGATAGTTATTAAGCGGGGCTTGTTACCTCGATGTCCCCCAACTGACGAATAGATATTTTTATACGCCTATGTTTCAAATGGTTGTTATCCAATTCTTAAACTACTTATGCAAATCTAATACACGCACCTTATACTTAGCACCATTATGATAAATTTATAAACATTTCTTTAACCCTTCAACCTTCTCCGTACCTAAATTGCTTCAACCCATATTAATGCATATATTTTCATATAGCAAGTCATATCACTTCAGCTAAAGTCAGCCAGTCATTGCTATTAGGTATTCGAGGGTTAAGAAAAAAAAACGAAACATGCAAACACTGATAAGAACTCGCTTGACTACCACTACCGATAATGTATTGTATAAAATTATGACCAACGCTTAAAGCAAAGACATACCCCAAGCTTGCTAATTTAAAAGTTTAAAGCAAATATATACACCAAACTTGCCAATTTTAAAAGATTTTAGCAAAGACATACACCAAACTTGCCGATTTTTAATACATTTTAGCAAAGACATACACCAAACTTGCCAATTTTTAAAAGCTTACAGCAAAGACATACCCCAAACGTGCCAATTTTAAAAGTTTAAAGCAAAGACATACCCCAAACTTGCCAATTTTAAAAGTTTAAAGCAAAGACATACCCCAAACTTGCCAATTTAAAAGTTTAAAGCAAAGACATACACCATAATAGCTTTTAGCAAAGACATACACCTTTGCACATTTAAGCAAAAAGCCCCCACAAGATGGCGCTGGGGTGCGGGCGTGAAGTCATCGGCTTGCGCCTTCGCGCCTCCTGATCCAGAAAGAACATATTGTATCTACTGAAATCTTGAAACACTCAAAAACCGCTCATCCCATTTAGATAAAAATTTGTATATCGGATAAACAGGATTTGATTATCGAGTATGGAAAGTGCTTTTGGCGTTATTTTTTTATTCAATCTCGAAAACCAGAGGGCGTTGTTGTACAAATACCGCAAAAGGCTCAAAACAACTCATCCGATAAGTATAATTTTTATAAGTGTAATATATAATTTTTATTTTGCTATATCTTGAACCCCAGAGGGCGCTGTACTACAAAATACAGCAAGGCGTAGCCAAACTCGAAGGGTGATAAATATCTTCTTTTCTTCTTTATGTGTATTTATATTCCACTTTCTTTTTACGCAAATCAGGACAGCTGATGCCGAATTCTGTGGTATTTGAATACGAATCAACACATGCGCAAGTCAGTTACGTCATAAGTTGGCGTTGTTTTGACATTTCAATTTCTATTTTCAAAGCTTATTTAATTTTTGCCGAGTTTCCTCGCGAATTGCCAAAAATTCGTTTTTGCTCCGATTTTTTTTTTTTAATGTGCAGATTTCGATCGAATACAATATAAAACTTGAAAATATATTTTTGCAAGCGATCTGCGGCACGCACACGCAAATCACGATTTCCCTAAATTTTTCTCATAATTTTCAGATGTTGAAGCTACATTTTACTCATTTCGCTAAAGTTACATGTTTGAAAGTTGCACACAAAATTCCTTCTAAAGTTTGCGAAAAGTTTTTTGAAATCGACGAATGAAATCGAAAATTATTTATATCAACTCCCGAGTTAAGCCGGGTATTCATCTAGTTCTCTAATATATTTAATTTACCAACCATCCTTGTAACTCTTCCACACACTTCGCCGACTCAAAACTTATTTAAAAAGCACTATGTCGCAAGATAGATTAAACGCTCTCACATTGCTTAATCTGTACAAAGATATGACGCCATCAGTGGATTTTATTTTTGATAAACTCGCTGAAAGTAGGCGTAAATTGACTTTGAAAATCTTTGACTTTGGTTTATCTCGTTAATCTTAATCACAATAATCCTGTAACTAACGCAATTTTTTTAAATTTTTAATTATTTTTTAATACAAATAAAATACTTTTAATAAAAACTTATTTCCAGTTATCATTATGTATGTTATCATTGTTGTGGAATTCTTTGTGTGTTTGTTAACTTTACCAAGCTTTTATATGCAAATATTACTCCTTAATATTACTCCCAAATATTACTCCCAAAAGGCACTTGAGAGAAGCTCGATCGAACAGTCAGAATAGATGAAAGGAAATTATGAAAAAAAACCTGAATCCGTACAATTTTTAGCTAACAGCGATTTTGGCAGTTCGAGCAAAAGCATAAAAGAGTGCCTTTCTCTCAAGTGACAACCTATATTAAACAACCCTGTATGAGGTGAAGAAGTTAAATAGAAAAATGCTGCTTGCCCTGGCTGAGGTTTTTACTAAGAACTATTAGTGCAAAAATCGAACTCACTAGCCACTACAAATAGCCACTATAGTGACGATTATTTTATATGTAAGCCCGGCTATTCTGGTAGCGCCCCCGATATTTGTAGTATATTCTTTATTTTATTTTCTATTATATTGTTGTTTTATATTATTGAATATTTTGCACATTTTAATATAATAAACTGCAGCAACAACGCGAAGTTAACGAAAATAAAACGCGAACAATACGAAATCAAAAAACAATAAGTAAACAACGCGACGTGTTAACTTAAAGCAAATCAACAAGCGAATCAGCTGTAGTGGATTTCAAAAAAGCATTGCCAGTGTGACCAAAAATGATCGCACATTTTGTGACTTCCATTTTTGCCACTATTTTGTTAATTTCTTTGAATTTATCCACGCTATCACAAAATTAACCCCAAGTCGTCATCGAAAAAAATATTTTTAATGATTTTTCCCGAAAAATATTTTCTTGATTTTTGGATTTGCTTGAAAGTTAAACAATTATTTGTATTTTTTTCCAATTTACAATTTTTGTAAATAGCAATTTACAAAACAATTATTCCAATTTAAAATAGTTGCAAAACTTTCAAAAATAAAAATTTATTTTCAAAAATAAAAATATTGGAAAACAAATATTTTTTCGTGAAAATTTCTACTTATTAAAGCCCCCATACACTTATCAATTTACCGAACAACTGAGTTGGAAACTGATTTTGTACTCGGCCACACACAATACAGTCGATTATAATGATTTGGCATTCAACTTTAATTTTGCTTTGGCTGTGGCTGATATTCGAGTCGACGACTTCTCCACACACTATTTGATCGAGTTGTCAACTTGACGAGTTGCGTACAAAAAATCAAAATATTTAAAATTTTCTTCAACCATCGCGACAACTGCCAAATAAATCAACTGACTGCGCCAGACACAAGTAGATTTCTGATAGTTCTGTCGAAATTGGTCGGTAAGTTGATAAGTGTATGGGGTGCTTTACAAACAAATTAAAACAAGTTTAAGACAGCATTTGAGATTGAAAAAAGTTTATTCACAAACGAAAGTTTCTACTTATTAGAAAAAAATTCGTTTAAGACAGTTCCAGCTTGAAATTTCTTACATTTGAGTTTGTTAACCAAATTTTTTTTCCTTTTCTACGTATTAGAAAATTTTTTTCATATATTTTTTGGAATAATATTTAGTCGAAGTCTACGGATTAGAATCAATTTCTGCTAATTCATCGAATAATAATAAAATTTTTTACTTATTAGAAAAATTTAACAGATTTTTTTAAATAAAGCGTGAATGCGGTTTCTACGTATGAGAAACCATTTTCAGTTATTAAGTAAATTTTAATGAAATTTTCTACGTTCTAGAAAATTTTTTCGATTTTTGGAGAATAAATTGTGAAAGTTCCTACGTATTAGAAGCTAATTTTAATTCTTCGTCGAATTTAAGTAAAATTTTCTACGGATTAGAAAATTTTTGTTGAGATTTTTGAAAATATATCTCGGGAGTTTTTTCTTATTAGAAACAATTTTTAATCATAAAAATTTTTCAACACAATATTCCATTTTTTTTAGAAATTTGTTCTGATTTTTTGAAAATATATCCCGAGAGTTTCTAAACATTAAGGCAGAATCAAAATAGACGAAACGAGACGATTGCATCTTCGGTGCAACTTCGCAGCGGTGTTCTATTTTGCAGCTTGTGCAACTTCGCAGTTCTATTTTGGTTGGGCCTTTAGCAAGAATTTTTAATTATCAAAACATTTTTTTTCAATACAATTATCTTTTTCAAGCGAAGCTTTTTACTCCTCGTTCTGTGATTTGCTTGGAGTGAAATCTGAAAAATTTTCGACGTATTTTTCCTTAAAATTTTATGGTTACATATTGCTTGCGTTTATTACAACAAGAAAATTAAATACTTTAATATAAAAAATATTTCTTTGCCCCCGTGTGGGGTCGAACTCGCATCCAGTTGATCACGAGTTCTATACACTATCCACTAGGCCACCAAGCTGTGTTATAAACGCTTGTTGATTCAATGTTAAGTATAACAGAACCTATGCTGCAGTAGATCGTTACAATCTATCAATAGATAGAGGATTATGTATTGGCTTATAACAATAAGATGTCAGCAGCATCGGTGTGTTATATTTTTTCTTGATGTGAACGCGCAAAGGAAAACAGAAGACGTGTTACCACTACAATATAAAACGGGTTTTTATTAAAGAAACTTAAGCAATTATTGCATTAAATCCAAAGTAAATTTATTAAAAAAATGATAAAATGCGGAAGCCAGCCGTCAAAAAACACGATTGATTTTCGTCTCTCTATCCACTTTCTTCCCTTTTTTTCGTTCATTCTAACCAATACACTAGCACTGCCTTATCGATCAATGCAGTGCAGCCACAAAACACCGATGCTGGTGACATCTTGTAGCAAGTAGAAGCAAATTTGTTGTAAAAACGAAAACAAAATTCCCATTAGAAGTACATTGCGTTTTTTGACAGCGAACAGACGGTGGATTTTTTTTTTCGTTAGGTAGTACGCTGTTGAAGGAAAAAATTTGTTCAGTGCAGCCAAGCTCACAACCATGTGTGAAAAGTTAAAATGGAGAGTCGCTGGCATAATATGCCCGTATATGTAATTGGCGTTGAAATTTGACATTCAACAATAAAAAAATAAGCAGTAAGTATGTTTTGTCTTAATCTTCGTTCCTGTTCGAGTCGGCGATGACTATCGCATCCGAAAGAACCACGAGCTGTATGAGCTCTACGAAGATATTGACGTATTTCGGCGTATAACTGTGCAGCGACTACGCTGGCTGGGTCATGTTCATCGTGTGGACGACGAAGCTCCAGCGAAAAAGGTGCTCGAGGCGAGGGTCGCTGGTCAAAAACGACGAGGAAGACCATGCCTCTGATGGATGGACCAGGCTGAGGAAGCCCTAACCGCACTTGGTGTATCCGATTGGAGAAGGCGCGCGCAAAGCAGAGGCGCCTAACGAGAGCTGATAAGGTCGGCCGAAACCCGGACACGGGTTGTTACGGCCACCTAAGTATGTAAGTAAGTAAGTGTGTTTTGTGTATATATGTAATTTATTTTATGTTATTTAAAATTTTTGAATTTAAAAGTTAATTTATTAAAGAGAAAAAAATTATTAAGCTATCTATAGCTAATCTATGTAACTGCGAAAAAGCTTCGCTTCTGGAGAAGCCACTGCCTCTCGTTCATCAAGACCGTTAGTGCGTGGTGAGGAGCCACATTCTGTACGAAGTGACCCTACTTTTACAAAACACTACGGATCTAGACATGGTAGTCGAAAAACACACCTCTCCGGGATAGCCCGTGTCCAACTGGAGTGTTTGCAGTGGGGGGCAACAAGACTGTATTCTAGCGGCGCACCTCACTGGTACCTGCACGCCCCAGTGAGTAACTATAGGCTTACCGTGATAGTGGAGGCTATGTAACGGTGGACGGTTCTTCCCCTACACTCGTGGGATTTATATGGAAATCCAAAAAACAACAAAAGGATGCGCTGAGGGGACGCGTCCCGAAGTGGTGGAATCCCAAACGCATTAAGCCATGGAAGGGTGCGGGAAGCCACAAGAAAACTTGCCGGACCTGTTGAACGATAAAACTCCGAAAGGAGTGGTGCTGTCAGTCAGCCCTGTCGAAGCTGCAGCGCAAGGGAACGCTAAGTCCGATGTTTTCAGCCATTTACAATAATCGGCTAACACCTGTCGAACAACTTTTCCACCTTAATCAAGAAACCCTCGGAGAGGCCAAAGAGATTGTTCAAAAATCACCTCTCACGCATGAAGGGTTTGCAACGGCATGGCAAAACTAAACAGACCGCTATGAAATTAAGCGAATTTTGGTGAATAGCCAACTGAAAGTTTTATTTTATCTGCTAGCCGTTAGAAAAGAGTGTGGAAGTGACATTAGAAAGCTGCAGAGAGACATCAACAACTGCATTTCAGCCTTAACCATGCAGAAAGTTGACGCATGCAATTGCGATGCGGTATTTACGTATCCTTGCTCAACAAAATTGCCGGAGACTATGCTCTCCTTATGAGAGCAATCTATTCAAAACAAGGCTGAAATATCCAAGTGGGCCGACCTGGATAAGTTTCTGACAAGTCGTTTTCAGACACTAGAAACGGTGTCTGACTTTAGAGGCGCAGTGCCAAAAGGGCAAAGTTCAGTCGCACCTTTTATTAATGAGATGAAAGTCGACTCCTTTCAGGTCAACGTGATGCACGAATTGCAAGATGTGCAACAATCAGCAGCATGCGCTGAAGGTCTGCCAAAAGTTTTTTGCCATGAAAGTTAATGAGCGATCATTGACTGCCAGACGCTTCCATTGCTGCCTGAACTGTCTGGCAACGAACCATATGGTAAAATCTTACAAAAGCTCTTTTAACTGCTAATCATGTGGACAACGACATTACTCGTTGTTACACAAAGACTTTCGCGGTTTAAATAATCAGCTTACTGCGGGAGATCCAAGAATGGTTGAAGCAATACAGCCCACGAAGCAAGCCGCAGCCTCTCCGCAAACACCTTCACGCGCTAGCGGTAATATTCAATCGTGTTTCGCCTCAAGCGAACAGGAAGGCGAACCTTCACATGGCAACGTGTCTAACTGCCTCAACCTGGCGAGGCCAGCATTATCCATGTCGAAATCGTCTCAAGTCGACTCAAACCTCCACGTGGTGTTCCCTAGGCAACGGCAAACTGGCATCCGTTAGTTTGACGGCTAATTTGAGCGGCGGGTCGCTCCATAGACCCTAAACATGGAATGTGCGCAGGGTTTGGGTCCCGCCACATTACTACTGCCCTATGAAAACTAAACTATCCACGGATAAGAACCCCGATTACGTTGACGACCACCGCAAACGAAAAATGGATTATGATTTATGGACATGCTCCTGGAATGTCCGGACCCTTTATAGGTAAGGTGCCATTATCCAACTGGCGGAAACCCTTAAAAAAATAAAATCTGACATCACCGCCATCCAGGAAATGCGATGGAAAGGGTAAGGCTGCTCTCAAAAACACACTGCGATATCTACTACAGCTGCCATGCGGAGAAGCGCGAATTTGGATATGGATTCGTCGTAAGCCGAAAACTACGCCACCTTGGTTCCCGGTTCACACCTGCCACGATCCGCATCAAGGCAAAATTTTTCTTCATCAGCCTTATTTGCGCACATGCCGAAGGAGGAAAAGGACGAAGCCGTCAAGGACGCTTTCTACGCTAGTCTTGAGGACGTATACGACCACCTTCCGGTCCATGACGTGAAAATAATCCTCGGCGATTTTAATGCGAAAGTCGGAAGGGAAGGCCCCACTGTCGGTCAATTCAATCTTCATGAGTCCTCCACGAACAACGGTCTAAGGCTGATCGACTTGGCAGCGACGCGAAACATGGTAGCTAATAGCACCAGACGCTGCAGTCAGCTGCAACGCGAGCCGTGCGAGAAAACTACCGCGAAAAGAGGAAGGAAGACAGGCGCCTTTTCAGACTCAAGAAAAGACGCGTGAGGAACTAGGTATACCAGGGCAAGATCTATCAACAGGTTAAGCGTCTAACCCAAGGTTTCAAGCCTGAAGAATCCACTTGTAGACACGAAAATGGAGATCTGAATACGGATACACAGTGTGTGCTGAGATTGTGCAGACACTTCTCCACAGGTGTGCACAGGTGTGGTGTGCACTTCTCCAATTTACTTACTGGCGACAGTTCCACCAATGTCGCCCATGGAGAGCGCAGTTCAGTGCCACCAAATCAACGATGACGGAGTGGAAGTATTAGCCCTAGCCATGAAGAGGTTCGAGTTGCTATCCAACGACTCAAAACCAATAAAGCAGCGTGTGCGGACAGCCTGTCAGCTGAATTGTTTAAAACCGGCGGCGATGAATTAATAAGGCGCATGCCCGACGATTGGAACCTCAGCGCACTATGCCCTATGCTTAAGAAAGGAGACCCAACAATCTACGCCAGTTATAGAGGTACAGTCTTATTTCCATCGCATATAAGGTTCTCCAAAGCGTACCGATTTCAAAAACACTGATTGGAACTTATCAGTGTGGCTTTCGACCTGGAAGTCCACCATAGACCAGATTTTCACGCTACGACAAATCCTGGGAAAACCCACGAAAATCAAATTGACACACACCATCTCTTTGTCGATTTTAAAGCTTTGTTCGATAGCCCGAGAAGGGATTGCCTAAACGCAACAATGACAGAGCTCGGTATCAGGGATGATATTTGGGGGCTTTTAGGGCTTTTTTGGGCCCTTTTCAATTTAAAAAGCCCCGAGGCCCTTTCTATTCATTTTAGGCCCTTTTGGAAAATTCTACTGAAAAAATAATCAACATTTTAAAAAAAAAAAATATAAAAAATACAAAAAATTTTACCCAATAAAAACTAAAAAAATGTCCAAAAAATTTTTAAAAACTTGCCCAAAATGCAGTCCAGCGGCACCGTAGTGCTTGACAAGATAATATTAAGCAACCAATATCCGCTGTCACAAAGGGTTTTGCTTCCAAATTGAAAATATTGTTGCTGGTGTAGACGACGACTAAGAAATGATTGTAAGGCCCAGAACTTACGCCCGAAAAAAAAAATGTAAAAAAAGCCCGAAATTTTTAAAGCATTAAATTTTGGAAAAACGCCTGAACTTGAAACGGAAATTAAGCCTGAAAGAACGATATAACCCCGAATAGTTTGGAAACAAAGCCCGAAAGAAAATGGGAACTACGCCCGAAATTTGGCAGCAGTTATTTGGGCTGTATTTCCTAATTTTTCGGGCATAATATTCTTTATCCAGATTCAATGTAAGACAAAGTATGAAAGAACAGATTTAAGTAGTAAATAAATGTTCCCCTGGGAAAATATCTGCAATGATTTTCTTAATTTTTTTTGTTTTTTATGTTATTCCATAAACAAGGGGTCCATGGACATTATGTCCGAATAAGGTTCAAATGGTGTTATTTCAATGATAAAATGTGTTGCCCTTTTATGGAGTATTGTTTTCTTACCTACCGTATCATTTTATCGTAACTAATTTGAAATTTCTTAACTTTTCGGTAAACAAAAATTCGGTCTTTTCCATATTTTGATTTGCTAAAAATGCCCAATTTTTTTCTGTTTTTTTGGTGATATTTCCTTAAAGAATGTGCAAAACCGCCCAATTTTTCCACTGATTTCCTTAAAGAATGTGCAAAACCGCCCAATTTTTCCACTGATGTTTCATTTGAAAACTACCCCAATTTTGTAGGGAAAAATGTTAGATGATTTTTCATTTTAATTCTTATGTTATCTTTTATTGTTTGTATTTTATTTAAAGGCAATTTTTCCTATCGCCTTTTAAATTGTTCTCAGTAAAACAAGTTCTGGTATATACGCGGTTAAAAATCTTGGAGTGATTTTTAAACCAATAGTTGGAAAAACGTATATTTTAAACCATAGTTTATTAGATTTAATACTTTTCAAAGTACAGTGCAATCGCGATTGAGGGAACTAATTCTTGCAAGGCTTGTTCCCTCAACCAAGACTGTTCCTTGAACTCAAATCAGGATTCTCTTTAATAATTTTTCATCAAAATTTGTTTTTTAATAAGAGATGAATTTTATAAATGAGATCATTTTTGTTTAAACATTTTTTTTCCATTTTACAAAAGTTTTAAGTTTTTCCAAAGAAATCTTGAATATTTGTTTGCTTTTTTTTTACTTTAAGGCACTGTTTCACAGCATCCTCTCTAAAGTTTTTTAGAACAAGTATATTAGGAAGTGAATTTGTGTACTCTTCTGCCCACTCGATAGCCTTGTCAAAGACTGCAACAGCTTCTGATGCGGTTATAATACGTGTTTCATTTGACAATGGTTCTTCGTCATTTCCTGAACTTACTTCAGCAATATCATCAATTACATCCCAGTTTTCAATATGGTCATCCGTTGAAACCCAGTTAGCCAAATCTTCTGCATTAAACGTTGCCTATGAAAAAATATTATTTGTTAAATTATGTCCATACATTCACATGTACAATGCAGGGGCTTACTTCTGGCAAAACACATTCAAGCAAATTTTGTATTTCCTCATATTCTTTAGATTTTTTCTGGATAAGATTTAAACGTAACACACTTAACGGGGTATCTTCATCTTCGCTACAGATTGCTTCTTCTTCATTTGAAAAATCATCTTTTAAAAGAGGATGCCAACATTTTTCCACGACGTCAGGATTTACTTTTTCCCATGCTAGTGCCAACTGGCATACAGCGTCTTTTAAGTTAATACTCTTCAAAAATCCTTCCGTGTCCATTTTTCCGAACGCTGATCTCAACAAATTTGTCTTGTAATGCAATTTTGTTAATCTAATTACATTTTGGTCCATGGGTTGTATCAAAGGTGTCACATTTGGTGGCATAAAGATGGTAAAAATCGAACCACAATCTGTTTTCAAATCTTCTTCGCTAGGATGACAAGGAGCATTGTCTAAAATCAGAACTGCTCTACGTGGCAACCTTTGTTTTTGCAAGAAACGTGTTACCTTTAAAAAAGACAATAAATGTTTCAACTTACTTAAACCGACAAACTGATTTAAATAGACGACGACTAAAAGTCATCAATGGCCGCATTCAACAGAGTCAACAGTTGAGAACTTATTATGTAGCGATACCTATGTGAGCGATCTTTCTTCTGAATGGTCTGCTGCGTGAAGCGTCAGAAAAGTTGTCAAACTAATGAAATTTGACAATAATCAATAGTTGAGCAAAAGTAGCGTAGAATTTCTTCGCTCGATTAAATGGCGTCCGCTGCCTGATCAGTTTTAGTGAGCGCTGTCATAATTGTACCATTCAGCGGATTTTTACTCATCTGCTGCCAACAGTTGACTCTGTTGAATGCGGGCAATGAAGCAAATAGCCACCATAGCAAATTACAGGGTAGCCCCCTACTCCAGTTTATGTAACTTAATGCTGAGCGTGGAACTTGACAATTTTAGTCGCCTTTTCTTTAACTAAAACCTACAACAAATCAGAAAACTTATAAACTTACCTGTGGCACAAATGAATTATGAAACCATTCCTTAAAAATTGATGCGGTCATCCATGCGTTTTTAGAGTTTTTATACTCTACTGGTAATTCAAAATTTTTAAATGATCTTGGTTTTTTTGACTGGCCTATTACCAATGGTTTTAATTTGTGCAATCCAGTTGCATTTGTACAGGCCAAAAATGTTACCCTTGCTTTTTCAGTTTTTCTACCAGGAGCATTTTTTTCAACAGAGCTGACGTAAGTCTTATTGGGTAACGATTTCCAAAATAAACCCGTTTCATCTGCATTGTAAATTTGATTGTCGCATAACTTCAGCTCAGCCTTTAGTTTCTTCAATTTATTTTTAAATTCTGGAACAGCTTCGAGGTTAGATGATAATTTTTCACCACAAATCTTTAATAATCTTATGCCAAATCTATTTTTAAAACCATTGAGCCATCCACAACTTGCGTTGAACCCGTTGCTTGATCTGTACATTTTTTCGTGCAACTGCTTCGCTTTTGCTCTAAGCAACACGCCTCCTATTGGCAAATGCTTACTCCTTTGAGAAATGAACCACTTATAAAGTTTGTTTTCCATATGTGGAAATTCGCCAGCTTTAGATGACTTTCTTTTGCGGTGGCATTTGGATGCTGCTTCCAAAATCCTAGCCTTGTTTTTTTTATGCGTGTTATGGTGGACTTAGCGACTTTATATTCTTGCGCTAGTTGTGTACATCCATAACCTTTTGAAAGTTTTTCCAAAATGTCTGTCTTTGTTTTGAAAGACAGAAATAATTTCGTTTTTTTCGACATTGTCCAAATGCACGCGCCAAGTTTTAAAAATCAACTGATTTTGTACACAATCTTAACTCACTTATGTACATGCTTTTATTTCAAGCAAAAACGAAAAGACAGTAACGGGGAAGTACAAAACATATATTTAAAAATGTTCATATGTACTTAGCATGTGCAATATACAAATATATGTAGGTTTGCATAACATTCTTTTCTATTTTCAGTCAATGTTCCCTCAACTCAGTACTATTGAAATTGTATAGTTCCCTCTACAGAGTAGTAAATGAAAAAAAAAATACGTGTTCCCTTAACCGAGTAGTTCTCTCAATCCGGGGTTCCCTCAACCGCGATTGCACTGTACTAAAAATTTTTTTAGTCAAAGCTGTACTCAAATTTAATAAAGTTGGAATAAAATTAAAACTTCAGTACCAATGGTTTAAAATTTAATTAAATGCTGTATTATATGTCAATACTTTCCGTCTAATTTTCAGATTGTTAAGATTCAAAAGTCTTATGATTCAGAGTTATTTTTTCGGTTAACAAGGTTTTATAATACAATTTTTGCGAAACACTTTTTATTTGATTATGGCGCACAAGCAACGTTTACTACTTTCATTTCAATGATGTTGTGAGTTCGAAACCTTCAATAGGAGTTAGTTTAAAAACTATAGTATAAAAGAAAAAGAAAAGAAATTAATTGCTTAAACCAGTACGCTATGGATTCCTATAAGGTTTTTAACCCACAACGGGTATTGCAATTTAAACCCATGCGGGAATAAAACTTAGTTTTAGTATTTGGCGTGGTTTAAATTTTAAAACAATTTCGGTGTCGTCTTATATACAGTACAGCATTTACTAAAATTTAGTCCAAGATTTTTAATCGTGTATAGTCATGGTCCTATAAATAGCTTACTTTTTAGTAATTTCAACAACAAGTTTAGTTTGTTTCACAAGTTTTGCTTAGATGAAAAAAGCGAACTCCTTAAGACTCAATCGTAGTCTTGACAATGCCTTAATATACAAATTATTTCTGAACAGTGGTCAAAATCCACACTAAGAAAAGAGGCCCAGTAATATCTCTCTACATTCTGATAAACAGTTTTGGTGGCGTATTTCGTAAGAAGTGCATTGAATAGTTTTAAAAAAAATGCTAGCTGGAATACCCTGCGTCGGTCGGAGGTGGAATGGCGAAAAGGTCGAATTTCGACCACTGGCGTACTCTAGTCCATATAAAAAAATCTTCAATATTGAGTTACCACTTTTTAAATCTGAAAGCCCTATTAATGCCAAATTTTCCCTATTTTTATATGAATTTTGACCCTTTTACAGTAAAGGCAATATCATCCTTGCTCGGTATACCTGCAAAGTTGATTAGACTTTGCAGAATGACGTTGAGCAACACACGCAGCTCCGTCAAGTTAGGAAATGACCTCTCCGAAACCTTGAATACCGAAAGAGGTTTCAGACAAGGCGATCCACTGTATTGCGCTCTTTTCAACATCATCATGGAGGGGATCGTACGAAAGGCCGGTGTGCATCGTAATGGCACCATTTTCTATAAAGGTGTCCAGCTCCTTGCGTACGCTGATGATATTGATATTGTTGGCAGAACAAAGAGAGATGTTACGCTGCTTTCGCCGCTATCGAAAATTAATAAGCCAAAGTGGGTTTGACGATAAATGAGGGCAAAACAAAGTATATGCTGTCTACAAACAAGAGAGCGCGGTGTTTAGACTCCCACGTTTCATCCGGTAGCTATAACTTTGAAGTAGTCAAGCAGTTTGTATACCTTGGCACCGCCATTAATATCAAAAACGAAATCAGCTTGGAGATAAAGCGAAGAACAATAATTGCTAATAGGTGCTACTACGGGATCAATAAGCAACTAAGTTCCAGAGCCCTCTCTCGATCGACAAAACTAACACTCTACAAGACGCGAATGAGCCACGAGCTGTATGAGCTCTACGTAGTTCAGCGTATAACTGTGCAGCGACTACGCTGGCTGGGTCATGTCCATTGTATGGGCAACGAGGCTAAAGCGAAAAAGGTGCTGGAGGCGAGGGTCGCTCGTCAACGACGACGAGGGAGACCATGCCTCTGATGGATGGACCAGGCTGAGGAAGCCCTAACCGCACTTGAAGTATCTGATTGGAGAAGGCGCGCGCAAAGCAGAGGCGCCTGGCGAGAGCTGATGAGGTCGGCCAAAGCCCGGACATGTGTTGTTACGGCCACCTAAGTAAGTTTCGCCTCAAGCAGCAAAGGTATTTTGCTAGGTACAGCGATGATCAATATTTGCTATCGAGGAGCCAGTTACTCAGCCAGAGCACTTATTGAGTCTGGCCCAGAGAGGTTGCAGTGGCTTATTCAGCTACCTACTCATCGAGTTTCCCCTCAAGTATAGGTCTTAACAATGTGGTTTTCACCAAGGTGCAAAAAGCTTGCAGTTTGGTCATCGGATCACATATTGATCCAACCGTTCGGCTTACTACTAAAGCTTTTATCCTGTCTCGGATCACAGTATGTTTGCGTACATGCTTAGTGGATCCACTATTGCAACAAGCTTTCCCAGAGCTTGTTCTTGCTGACAAACGGTTCTACGGTAGCGATCAAGTAGATGCGCTCTTAGGTGGGGATGTGTACCCACAAATTCTTCTTGACGGTATCCATCGACATGTTCTCGGATTCCTTATAGCCCAAGATACCATATTTGGATGGATATTGACCAGCTGCGCTCCTACCTTATTAAAAAATCCTTCCTCCTCTGTCGTTCTTATTTCAGTGAAGTGCCACTTGATCGGCAGTTAGCAGCTTTCTGGGAGCTGGAAGAGGTTTAAAAAGGGCTGTGTTCAATAGTACAGACCAATTTTGCGAGAACAACTACGCAAAAGCAACAATGTGGTGACCTTACCGCTATGTGGTGACCTTACCTTTTAAAGAAAGTTCGCCACCGAGCACCTGTTTAGGTGACTCCCGTTATATTGCGGTCCATCAATTACTGACAAATGAAGTGAGTCTACCAAGGAGGAGTACGATGGGGTATTTAATGAATTCCTGGAACTGGGCCATATGAAGGAAGTGTCTTCTAGTCCCACTCCGAGGCAAACGCCAAGTTACTTCCTTCCTCATCATGCCATCATGAAGCCTGATAGTGCCACCACCAAGGTTTGCGAAGCCTTCAACGCCTCAAGTCCGACTCCAAATGGCGTTAGCTTGAGTGATGTACTATATGCGCGGCCAGTGTTGCAAAGTGAGCTCACGCTACTTATACTGAAATGGCGGTTCTTTCAGTTCGTGTTTAATGGCGACATCGAGAAGATGTATCGACAGATACTCGTTGGTGAAGAGCATCAACGGTTCCAGCGAATAATTTTTCGCGATTCACCACGGGATCAGTTGCACGATTTCCAACTGAAAACAGTCACCTTCGGAGTCAATTGTGCGCTATTTCTGGCGATTCGCACACTTTTGCAATTGGCCAGCGATGTGGAAACTAGCTTGCCTTTGGCGGCCCAAATTTTGCCAGTTCAAGCTCGAACAGACTTGAAAAAAGCGGCTAAATCAGCAGGGTTTACATTACGGAAATGGACGTTCAACTCCGATGAAGTGCTACGAGGGATCCCAAAGAGTCATCGGTTATGTGAATATTTCCTGGAGCTGGAGGACACGAGCAATGTGAAGACACTGGGTATTCGATGGAACGCCTGGTTCGACTACTTTTAATTCCATGCGCGTCCATTGACCAATAGGGTGAATATTTCCTGGAGCTGGAGGACACGAGCAATGTGAAGACACTGGGTATTCGATGGAACGCCTGGTTCGACTACTTTTAATTCCATGCGCGTCCAATGACCAGTAGGGGAGGATTTCAAAACAAGAGGTTTTGTCAGCGATTGCAAAACTTTTCACCGGTCGTGATCATCGCAAAAATCCTGATGAAATGGCACCAACCAAGACGGTGGCCTTGCAAAGGCTCAAGTTGTGCGGCGCACTTCTGCTGGCAGAGATGGTACAAGCGTTTCTGAAAAATTTAGAAATGTACAACAGTCAACTGTTTTTATGGATAGGTTCGACCATTGTGCTGGCGTGGTTGCGTAAACAGCCATGCTCCTGGACCACTTTCGTCACCTACCGAGTCACAAAAATCAGCGAAAGGGTAGGGACCGATAACTGGAGTCATATGGATTCAGCAGACAATCCAGCAGATCTGCCCAGCAGAGGTTTGGAGCCACATGGACCCGTATGGGTGCGGGAGGAGCCCAGCTCATGGCCAAGCCAAGGTGCCGAATGTGACACAACTATTGAAGCAAAAGCCATCAAAGCTCATGTGGCCTGTAGCCGAACTAACAACACTTTAGACCATTTTTCTTCGTTGCCTCGAGCCTTGCGAGTTCTACCGTACGTATTACGGTTTTACCACAGAACTCACAGAGCACATAGACAAAATTTCTATCATCAAGCAGTTCAAATATCATTGTCGGAAATTAAAGAGACAACGAGAAGGATCCTGATTGAGTGTCAAAAGTTGGGATACCCTGTTGAGTACACCTACTTAGCAAAGAAAACTTTAATCGAATCGAAGAGTTCACTTTTAAATTTGAATGCTTTTCTCGACAACCACCATGTTCTTAGAATTGGAGGAAGGTTGTCGGAGACAGATCATATCTCTTATGATGAGCGGCATCCGGTAATCTTACCTTACGACTTCCATTTTTCCAAATTACTCGTGAAATTCAGCCATGAAATTTCCAGGCATGGTGGGAACCAGCTTGTGTTACGACTCATTCGAAAGTAAAGTCTATCATTCACAATATTTTAGTCTGTGTGATCGACCGCAAGCAGCTGCAGACCCAAATGATGGCAGCATTACGCCCAGAGCGAACAAAATTATCTCGCCCGTTTGCGTGTTCTGGAGTGGGTTTCACTGGAACATTCGGCATAAAAAATTATACGGGACATGCGTGTCTTGGTAAAAAAAAGGAGGCAGTGGGAGGACTGCAGACCGAAGTGAAAACTCAAAGCTGTTTTCAGTTTTCAAAGTAGCTAGAGTCGGCAAATCAGACGCGTTCTACTTCCTTAACTCTGTTTAGCAATTTATGCGTTATTGGATTTATAAACGTTTGTAACACAATTACTTTGATTGGGCAATTGGTAATTGGCTCGGTAATCGGTCGGTAATTTCTTTGGTGATTGGTAATCGGTTGGTTATCGCTTTGGAAATCGGTTTGTAATCGCTTCGGTAGTTGGTTGGTAATCGCTTTGGTAATCGATTGGTAATCGCTTCAGTAATTGATAATCGGTATGTAATCGCTTCGGTAATTGGTTGGTAATCACTTCGGTAATTGCTTCAGCAATTGGTTCGGTATTCGGTTGGTAATCGCTTCGGTAATTGGTTCGGTAATCAGTTGATAATCTCTTCGGCAATCGGTAATTAGTTCGGTAATGGGTTGGTATCCGCTTCGGTAGTTGGTAAACTGTTGGTAATCGCTTCGGTAGTCGGCAATGGGTTGGTTATAGCTTCGGTTATCGGTTGGTAATCACTTCGGTAATCGGTAATTGGTTCGGTAATCGGTTGGTAATCGCTTTGGTAATTGGTTGGTATTTGCTTCAGTAGTTGGTAAACTGTTGGTAATCGCTTCGGTAGTCGGCAATGGGTTGGTTATAGCTTCGGTTATCGGTTGGTAATCACTTCGGTAATCGGTAATTGGTTCGGTAATCAGTTGATAATCGTTTCGGTAATCGGTAATTAGTTCGGTAATGGGTTGGCAATTGCTTTGGTAATCGGTTGCTATACGCTTCGGTAGTTGGTAAACTGTTGGTTATCACTTCGGTAACGGTAATTGGTTTGGTAATCAGTTGGCAATCGTTTCGGTAATCGGTTGGTAATCGCTTTGGTAATTGGTAATCGGTTGGTTATCGCTTTGGTAATCGTAATTGGTTGGTAATAGCTTCGGTAATCGGTTGGTAACTACTTCGGTAATTAGTAATCGGTTGCTAATCGATTCGGTAATCCGTAATTGGTTCGGAAATCGGTTAGTAATCGCTTTGG
Source organism: Coremacera marginata (assembly GCA_914767935.1). Taxonomy (NCBI): domain Eukaryota; kingdom Metazoa; phylum Arthropoda; class Insecta; order Diptera; family Sciomyzidae; genus Coremacera; species Coremacera marginata. The sequence goes on along the minus strand of OU612046.1, from coordinate 91,045,923 downwards.
TAATTGGTTGGTATTTGCTTCAGTTGTTGGTAAACTGTTGGTAATCGCTTCGGTAATCGGCAATGGGTTGGTTATAGCTTCGGTTATCGGTTGGTAATCACTTGGGTAATCGGTAATTGGTTTGGTACTCAGTTGGTTATCGTAATCGTAATCCCCTTGGTAATTGGTAATCGGTTGGTTATCGCTTCGGTAATCGATAATGGGTTCGTAATAGCTTCTGTAATCGGTTGGTAACTACTTCAGTAATTATTAATTGGTTGTTTATCGCTTCGGTAATTGGTAATTGGTTCGGTAGTCGCCTCGGTAATCAGTAATTGGTTCGGTAATCGGTTGGTAATCGTTTCAGTAATCGGCCCGATAATCGATGCTAGGTAATCTCTATGAAGGTATGCTGTACAGTAATAATTTCTGTTACGCTAACAGCGTGATGATATCGCTAGCAGCGTGATGATATCGCGAATTTATAGTTTTGCTCTCTACCAAAAAGTGCTCAACGCGCCTAAAGAAGTTTTCACTTGAACAAAAAATCATCTCTGACTCCCTTGCGTCTTATTGCTACATTTAATATTATTTTACAATTTTTTATACATGATCCTTTGATCAAAAAAATTAAAAAATAATCGTCATTTTCCATCCTCGCTACAGGCTCCTTATAACCGGTGCCACTAAGAACCTGAATGGTCTATGTGAGGTCTATTCTATGTGAGTGAGAATGGTCTCACTGAGGGGCAACGTCGAAAAATACTCTTATTTGGTTTGACAACATTAAACCTCGATTATTTTGATTTTCAAACTTTTACTTTCACTTTTGTATTGCTAGCTAAAACTATCCTGGGAGTATTCAAACAATATTTTTAACAATGAATTCCTGCTACACAATATTATTTGAAATTTTGTAACGCACTTTTAGTAATTGAATATTTTTATTTGATCTTTACAGCTTACAAGTTCTATGCGTGGGTGGTAACTTGATCACAGATGTGCCAGATTCTGCTGGTCTACTCAGTCAGCTGCAGGCTTTGGTAATTTGCGACAATCTTATAGAGAATTTGCCGACGAGTATAGCACGTTTGAAGAATCTTAAATCACTGATGATACACAAGAATCGGCTGAAGCACTTGCCCAAGGATATAGTAGCTTTGAAGAATCTCACAGAGGTAGTATTTGAAGTTTTCTTTAAAGACATAAAAATAGCTCTTTACGCTTACAGCTAAGTTTACGTGATAATCCGCTAGTTGTGCGATTCGTTCAGGATATTGCTTTAAACCCACCCAGCATGATGGAGCTTGCCGCGAGAGTAGTAAAAACCACTGGAAATGAATATGGACCCGAAGACTTGCCACGCACCGTTTTGGAATATCTAAAGAGTGCCAATTGCTGCGTGAATCCCAACTGCAAGGGTGTCTTTTTCGATAATCGTGTGGAACACATAAAGTTTGTTGACTTTTGTGGCAAATATCGAGTGCCACTGCTACAGTATCTCTGCTCTTCCAAGTGCATAGAACCAGAAAAAATGCGTCCTCATAGCAGTGGTGCCAGTGGTTATATGATGCGCAAAGTGCTGCTGGGTTGATGCACACACCTTTAAATTAAATCATAATTTGACCGAAGAAATCGAAATAAACTATAACCAAGGGCTCTATTTGTGTTTTTTGAATAGCTTTTTTGAGACGAAAGCTAATAATTTATAGGCTACTAGCGATCTCAGCACTGTCACTTTTTTGGCAGCATTTTCGAGATTTGTCGCACGTAGAGGTTGTCCGGAGAAAACGAACTAGGACAATGGAACCAGCTTTGTTGGTGCCTCGCGAGCCTTTAAAGAAGATTTTATAGCTTTTCTCCAGAATTCGAAAGAGAGGGGGGTGTCCAAGTTTACCCACCAACACTTAACTTGGCACTTTGTTCCAGCAGGGGCTCGCCATATGGGAGGTTTGTTGGGAAGCAGGTGATGTTTGAGGAGCTCTCAACATTGCTGTCGCGAATCGAAGCATGTTTGAATTCACGTCCTCTCAGCCCCATGTCCTCAGATCCTAATGATCTCGCATCTCGCTCCGTTTGAACCGGATATTGCCGAAAATCCAATGTCCATAAATAATCGTTGGCAAAAGCTAAAGGGCTTAAACCAGAAGTTCTGCCACATATGGAAAAACGACTATTTAAAAGAATTCTATAAGTGAAATAAGTGGAAACATCCCCACGAAGATTTAAAAATTGACTGCTTGGTGGTTATAAAAGCGGACAACCTTACGTTCACGGAGTGGCGGTAAGGAAGAGTCGCGAAAACGTATTTAGGCTCAGAACACTGTGTCCGAGTCACTGATCTGCGCACTGAACACGGAACTATTACGCGCCCGGTAGTAAAACTGATAGTTTTGCCATTATCTTCGTAGTTAGTCTTATTCCTCCGAGTTTTTTTGTTTACTGTGTTGGCCTCATTTCTGTAAAGGGGGAATTAACGTAATTAATTTCTCTTTCTTTTTTAACCAACGAACAATGTCGATCATGGAACAGTCCACCAAGTCACTTAAGAGTACCGCGTATGCTTGGCGCGTCTCAAGGCGTTTGTTGCGGGAGACACAGCAGATCGACTGCGGTTGGGGCTGCTGTTTAAATATTGCTCGAGGTGTCTTTCCCCAGACCATAGGCCTGAATAGGTGCGCCAGTCGCGGATGATGCGGCAAATGCAACGGAAAGCATCACACCATGCTGCACTTAGGCCGGTCTCAAGACGAGGAAAAGTCTTCATCATTAAAGGCGCAAGGCGGGCGCTTGTCTGAGGCTTATCGTCAGCGCAGGACTGGCGTCGAAGGGAGTGCTGCTGGCCGGACTTCCTTGCCGTCCACATTGACCGTTGAAGGGGATTTGGTGAATGATAGACAAAATGACGAGACACGATTGGCGTGATGCATCAGAGATGCCGAAGAGTCGCGCATGTTTCGGCCACCGCTGCGTCGTATCGACTCGTTCGAGTATCGATATTCCAGTATTGATGCTCTGACGAGTCGATCGTTCGGCTTATCCGAAGAGCTGTTTTGCCTCCTTCTATATTCAATTCTTATCAATCAACTCAATTGAATCAATCAGTTCAAGCAGGGTTGAACTGGGTTGGCACGTATCTCCATTGGCATTTTGCGGTGAGTTCTTGGATTTCCGAGACTCTGTTTCCTACAAATATCGACAGTGTTGAAGAATGCATTTCCAGCCAATTAAGAACAACTTGCGAATCACTCCATAGATAAATGTCGAATTTTCGTTGACCAAGTATGGTCCTGGTTTAAGGAATGATTTTTACTAGCAGCTGCGCAGCACAGAGCTCAAGCTTTGGCAACGATTTCCTTTTCGTAGGTGCGACACGTGATTTAGCGTTGAATAAATTGATGGTGATGTTTCCGAGCGAATCTTCACCCGAAGATACAAGCAGCAATATGCGCGTATTGATGAGTAGCAGAACCCATGCACTTGTAGATTTGCCGTATCAGCACAAAGGCAATAGCGAGGAACACTCACTGCTAACAGAGACGAGAGCTTCTTCAGCATACTTTCTCAAGTTGAATGTAAGGCACGGACTCATCCGTTCGGAATGAACGAACGTTTTTGGGCACGGACTCATCCCAATCTAACTTTAACAGCCATAGTTCTTGCAAAAGAATTTTTGAGGTTACGAGCAATGACGCAAGGAGGCCAAGTGGGTCAAAGAGTGATAAAGCTAGCGATAAAATATTGCGCTTCATTGACTTACCATTGTACCGGGTTTTTGGAGAAAATGTGCATAAAAATAGATCTTGTTTTTGGTCCCACTTGATGCCGAGCAAATTTGTAATTGAAGCATCTTGAATATTCAGTTCATTTCTAGTTTTATCATCTACGAAAAAGTCGACATTTGAATGGCATTTTGCAAGTTCAAAACAGCCCTTCTGCAAAACTTATGTTACTTCGTGTTTTATTTGCACCAGCTTCTCCAGCGAATCTGCTCCACATAGGAAGTCGTCAACATAATAATATGATTGGATCATTTTCGATCCGATCTCGAATTGAGCAAAGTACTGGTCAGCCAAGTAGTGCAGGCTTCTCACTGCAAGGTATGGCGCAGCAGCTGTGCCGTAAGTGACAGTATTTAATTGATATGTTTCTATTTGATTCGAGTTCTTGTGGTGCCACAAGATGTACTGGAAACAGCGATCTCGTCGGTCGACATTTACTTGCCAATACATTTTGACGATGTCAGCAGTAATAGCGTAGCGATGAAGGCGAAAGCGAAGTAATAATGTAGATAAATCCTCTTGAATGGTAGGACCTACCATAAGAAGGTTGTTAAGCGATTTTTGTGATGATGTTCGACATGAAGCATCGAAGACGACTCTCAGCTTTGTCGAGGTGTTATTTAGCTGATGCACGCAGTGGTGAGGTATATAGAAATGAAGCATGTCGAAGGCAGGAGCTTTAACGAGACTCATATGCCCCAGCTCCTCATATTCTTTCATTAAATCGGCGTACTGTGAATTTATATTTGTTTTCTAAAGAAACAAATCTTCGCATTGCTATATTATGTGAAACACCAAGAGAAAACGTTATGTTTTCCTTAAACGGCAATCGAACGATGATTCTTCCATCAGACGCACGAGAGACATTTTGTACGAAAAATTCTTCACAGCTTGCTTGCTCAACAGTAAGTGTTGATGTTGAAGCAACCTCATCCAACTTCCATAATTGTTCGAGGTTGTAATCGATTGATTTCTCATGAGAAAAAAAACAAGTCGCCGAAAGTGGCGAACAAGAGGAGGAAGAGGAGGAAGAGGAGGAAGAGGAGGAAGAGGAGTACTTGCAGGACACCACCCAACCTAGCAGTGTTTTTTGGAGTGTTGGCAAGTTTTTATCAAGATTGTCTACGCGGATGGTTGGCTCCCATTAGGTTTGCTCCCTAACCCTCAGAGCTAACTATGAGTCAAACCGGCCGGTAACAGCCCAAGCGACGGTGTTGCGTCATTTGACGTGAATCACGCCTACAGAAAGTTGGGACACGTCTATCAGAGCAAAATTTCCGAATGTGATGCTTGCTAATCCAGACTTTTTCTTTTCGTCTCCGGTTGGCATGGTGTTGGGAGCAGACGTATACCCGAAGATAATAGAGCCAGGTATCTGCTCGTGTAGTGTGGGTGATCGTGATCCAGAACACCATCTTCGAATGGGAGTTATTGGGTGTTGTGTCCCAGTAGTGTTGTCATTTTGTTCCGAATTATTGTTATTTTATATCTATGTACATTTCATGAATTTTATTTTTAATCAAAAGCACTAAAATAAATTGTTATAACGTTAGAACGAAAAATGAGACACTTTGAATTAATCAACACCTCTTTACTTAATTAGATATTTTTCTTATATTGAAATTTTTTACAGCAATACTCCAAGGGGGCCGGCATGTTTAGGTTGCAACCCTAAAAGAGAAGATTGTAAAAGATTATGTAAAACATAAATTTTACACACCTACGTATCGACTCGTTCGAGTATCGATATTCCAGTATTGATGCTCTGACGAGTCGATCGTTCGGCTTATCCGAAGAGCTGTTTTGCCTCCTTCTATATTCAATTCTTATCAATCAACTCAATTGAATCAATCAGTTCAAGCAGGGTTGAACTGGGTTGGCACGTATCTCCATTGGCATTTTGCGGTGAGTTCTTGGATTTCCGAGACTCTGTTTCCTACAAATATCGACAGTGTTGAAGAATGCATTTCCAGCCAATTAAGAACAACTTGCGAATCACTCCATAGATAAATGTCGAATTTTCGTTGACCAAGTATGGTCCTGGTTTAAGGAATGATTTTTACTAGCAGCTGCGCAGCACAGAGCTCAAGCTTTGGCAACGATTTCCTTTTCGTAGGTGCGACACGTGATTTAGCGTTGAATAAATTGATGGTGATGTTTCCGAGCGAATCTTCACCCGAAAATACAAGCAGCAATATGCGCGTATTGATGAGTAGCAGAACCCATGCACTTGTAGATTTGCCGTATCAGCACAAAGGCAATAGCGAGGAACACTCACTGCTAACAGAGACGAGAGCTTCTTCAGCATACTTTCTCAAGTTGAATGTAAGGCACGGACTCATCCGTTCGGAATGAACGAACGTTTTTGGGCACGGACTCATCCCAATCTAACTTTAACAGCCATAGTTCTTGCAAAAGAATTTTTGAGGTTACGAGCAATGACGCAAGGAGGCCAAGTGGGTCAAAGAGTGATAAAGCTAGCGATAAAATATTGCGCTTCATTGACTTACCATTGTATCGGGTTTTTGGAGAAAATGTGCATAAAAATAGATCTTGTTTTTGGTCCCACTTGATGCCGAGCAAATTTGTAATTGAAGCATCTTGAATATTCAGTTCATTTCTAGTTTTATCATCTACGAAAAAGTCGACATTTGAATGGCATTTTGCAAGTTCAAAACAGCCCTTCTGCAAAACTTATGTTACTTCGTGTTTTATTTGCACCAGCTTCTCCAGCGAATCTGCTCCACATAGGAAGTCGTCAACATAATAATATGATTGGATCATTTTCGATCCGATCTCGAATTGAGCAAAGTACTGGTCAGCCAAGTAGTGCAGGCTTCTCACTGCAAGGTATGGCGCAGCAGCTGTGCCGTAAGTGACAGTATTTAATTGATATGTTTCTATTTGATTCGAGTTCTTGTGGTGCCACAAGATGTACTGGAAACAGCGATCTCGTCGGTCGACATTTACTTGCCAATACATTTTGACGATGTCAGCAGTAATAGCGTAGCGATGAAGGCGAAAGCGAAGTAATAATGTAGATAAATCCTCTTGAATGGTAGGACCTACCATAAGAAGGTTGCTAAGCGATTTTTGTGATGATGTTCGACATGAAGCATCGAAGACGACTCTCAGCTTTGTCGAGGTGTTATTTAGCTGATGCACGCAGTGGTGAGGTATATAGAAATGAAGCATGTCGAAGGCAGGAGCTTTAACGAGACTCATATGCCCCAGCTCCTCATATTCTTTCATTAAATCGGCGTACTGTGAATTTATATTTGTTTTCTAAAGAAACAAATCTTCGCATTGCTATATTATGTGAAACACCAAGAGAAAACGTTATGTTTTCCTTAAACGGCAATCGAACGATGATTCTTCCATCAGACGCACGAGAGACATTTTGTACGAAAAATTCTTCACAGCTTGCTTGCTCAACAGTAAGTGTTGATGTTGAAGCAACCTCATCCAACTTCCATAATTGTTCGAGGTTGTAATCGATTGATTTCTCATGAGAAAAAAAACAAGTCGCCGAAAGTGGCGAACAAGAGGAGGAAGAGGAGGAAGAGGAGTACTTGCAGGACACCACCCAACCTAGCAGTGTTTTTTGGAGTGTTGGCAAGTTTTTATCAAGATTTGTCCCACTGCCAACACATCGAAAAAGCTTCCAGTCCCGAGCAGAAGATCAATGCGCTTTGACTTATAGAAGTGTTCATCAGCAAGCGCTGATGAAATTCCGCTTGTAAATTCCACGATGAAATGTCTATCTCTGTGCCAGGCTGATAGGAAATATGTGTCGTTACACAGAAGCTAAGTGGGAGTTCAAATTCATTCAAATGTTATTTGATATTCGTCGACGTTTTATGCTTTATTTTTGTATTACACTCCCCAATACTCAAAATTTGTATGTTATACATTAATGAAGCTCACCTGCGAACAAGAATCTAAAACGGCTCTGCCAAGTTGATAACACTCTGATGCGTCACGAAATAAGACTAGAGCTGTGGTGAGAATAAGTGCGTCTTGTGAAGAACTGCCCTTAAGATCAGTGTGAACTGAAGCTTATGTCTCTCTGGATGCCGTTGCAGTGAACTCTGCAATGAGTATCCAACCGAAATCGGATACTCAAATCTTATCCGAGTTTCTTGCTCTTTTCAACTCTATCCAGACTCAATGATATATGTAAAATACTTATAAGCATTCGGCTCATTAGCATATTTTCGGGTATAAGTACATTCTAATATCCGTGCGCGGCGTGATCCGAACCACTTCGAGCCGTTTTCTATGAGTGCGTTGAGTGAGTTTATTACAAAGGCGCTCGATTCGAATGTATTTTGAGTGTACTCTGAGTACTGATCTCTCTCTGCCAACGCCTCTGAGCGTTAATTAGTGAAAGCAAAGGCTTTTATTGAAATAAAATGATATTAAAAATGTAAACTAATTTTTTGATTGGGTTTTTAAAATTTCTTTTGGAATTTAAAAATTTGAATGTTTACAACATAGAATACATCGCGACTGCTGGTTATTCGTTTGCATGTCTGTTTTTTCGCGTATGCACTTTTCGTAAGCACTTGTCTGCAGGTAATGTCAGCTCTAGTTTTTTTTGTTTGTTTTTTTCTCGAAACTCGTTTGTATTTTATTGATGAACTCTAGGGAAAAGAAAACCACAGAAACAAACGCTTGTGATTTTTTTTTTTTTTTTTGTTACACATAAGCAAAAGGAAAACAAAGGCCATCGCCAGTGACCGTTTGCTTGTTGTACGTAAAAAAAGCAGCAAAGTAGAAGCTAATCTATGCGCATGTGATTTGGCAACTAAAGGTGACAGAAAAATAAAAAATAAATACTTTACAAATTTAACAATAATTGCTGATTGCAGAAAATGAAATGTCATGAAATAAATGAAAAAAATTGCTAATTGAAGTTTCAAACTTTTTTTTTAAGCCTCAACGACTTTACCTCATGCGCTGCTTTCACAGTGTAAGATAAGAACAAAAAGCAACACAAGAAGATCACGTATTTTTCTGTTGCTATCTAAATGCTCGGCAAAAAATAAAAGCACATACAATTACAAAAAAATCGCTCAGTTTTTACTGCTGCGCTCTACTGCGCTCTGCTTCATATCTGTGGGTGAGCCGCGTGATTCGGCTGCTTGTGTCGATTATAAGTATTTCGGTAAATAGGATAAGTATCAGCAAGACGACAACAACCATAAGTATTTATGAACCGAAAATACTCGATCTCTCCCGAACCGACTCATGATTTAGGATACTCAAATTTATTTCAGCCGCCGCATTGCAGCTTCGTAGAAGATAGTATGAGCCGAGTTGCGTGCGCTAAGGGTTGTCTGTACTCAGAGTCGCAAAAAAGCTATCCGTTGCAGATCACCATAACAGTGGTGGCGAAGTTGTCGTATTATGGACGCGATGTAATAGAGTATGGTGAGAATTAGCGCATACCTTGCACTTAAATGCAGAGGAGTATTGCGTCACCCTGTAGAACTTTGACAGACAGGTAACGCATAATCCAAGCCTTTTAACGTTGTCGAAACGGTCTTCAACCGTCACGTTAATGAAACGCTGACAACTACTAATAGTATGATCAGCATGTGTACATAGAACGCACGTGCGCTTTGTGCAAGCAAAAGATTAATTTTGTTGCTTCGAATGTCGTTGCCTCTCGACTTTCCTCGAAGATTTGTTGTCAGCTCGGTGGACTGTATTCTGCTGAGATTGTGGAAGTGTGAGGATTCCATGGACTCGAGAAATTGGCAGCGCCGATCCAATAGCTTGGCGCATTCGTCCCAAGTCGGCAGCTGAGTGAAATCCAGCAACTCCTTGCACTTTGTCTGCATGCCTTCATCAACTTTCTGCATGACAATGTAGATAAGCATTGCATTTGAAATCTCTTTATCAGAGCCGAGTGAACGCAATGAGCTATACAGAGCAGCAACGTTGTCAACTTGTCTTCAAAGTTGCATCGAGTTCTGCTTTGAGTTAGCAGGTAGTTCGAACAATGATGCAATGTTCTCCAAGAAAATTAAGGTACTGTTGTCAAAGCGTGATTTTAACATTTCAAGTACCTTCGGATAGTTCTCATTGGTAACTTGAAATGCCTTCACCGTTTCCAGCGCCTAGCCATGCAAGCAATTAAGCAAATGATTGAACTTTTCAACATTGGAAAGGCAATGCTCCTTTGTGGTTCTAAATGATCCAGTGCACATAAAGATCTTTAAAGAAGGTACAATTTGACAACTGCGCGGCTGGAACAGTAGCGAAAGAAAAAATAGAGCACAACGATTCAAAGGCAAAATTCAGCTGATTTTATTTCTTAAGCATGCAAAAGACAAAGGTTCTTAAAGACTGAGTTCAGTTACAGCAAACAGTGATGTGACTTGTAAAGGTAAAGTTTTAGTAGGAAAAGTTAAAATAGGAAGATAGTTTTACATATTCAAATATGATGCTCGTGACTTAACATTTTTTAATGGTCAACGTTGTTATAATTATTATAAATACTGGTAATCATTTTGTCACAACTGTCAAAAACAAAACAGCTTTATAATTTTATTTTATGCTATATATATCCTGAACGAGAAAAAAAGGTCTAGATTAATATTTTATATTAAAGTTTTTAACTTTTATTTCCCAAAAATTTATTTATTAATTTATTTTAAGTAATTATAAAAAATTAATTTAATTAATAAATGAATTTTTGAGCAATAAAAATTAAATACTTTATTATAAAAAATTCACTGCATATTACTTAAAGAAATTAAAAAAATGTAATTTTATTAACAAATGAATTTTCCAGCAGTACAACTTTTGCCAAATTAGTTCAATTAAATTTTATTAAATTAAATTAATTAAATAAATACATAAAATATAACTTCAAAAAATAATTACAAAAAATTAAATTTAATTAATAAGTACATTTTTAGGCAGTACAAGTTAAATAATTTAATATGAAAAATTTGAGTTAATTTGTCTTAAATAAGTTAAAAAATATATTTAGTTAATAAATTAATTTTTAGGCAGTAAAATTTTGTCCAATTATTTAATTGCCCAAGTATTAAATTAAATTATTAATATTATATACGTATAAAAATATTAAGTATTTAATATTTTGGGATTTAAAAGTTAAATACTTTGATATATGTAAAATATTAATCTAGACCTTGTTTTCTCGTTCAGGATAAATATAGCATACCAGTACTTGTAATAATTGTAATAACGTTGACCATTACAAATGTTATTTGAAATTTTTTTAGAATAATTAATAAATGTGATAATTGATATATTATTGAAATGATATTTAATTTTAATAACTTGAAAATATCCTTAAACTTAAAAATGTTATTACCCTTTATAGGGCCAAAGTTATTTTTGTGACATCATCATTCAAAGTGATGAAAATAATGGGTTTTATATGAAAAACCAAAATAATAATTTTTTTATTGTGTTTTATTTGAAAAAAGCGAATGACAAACAAAATTTCTGAATACATTTGAGTAAAAAGAAACATTTTTTTAAAATGTGATTAAATGTGATAAATGTGCAAATATTCCTCTTTTTGGAATATGTAATTTAGTATAAATCATATCAATTATTTTTGTAATATTTATTTTATACCTGTTAATTTTTGTTTTTTGCACAAACTCAGCGAACAGATTTTTTAAGAATATTAATTTATTAAATAAAAAAAGACTGGCAAAAATGTCTCTCCAAATATTGAAGCAATAAATTGGTTAATCTAAAAAAATTAAATAAAAATAAATCAGCATATCTAAATATCTACACAATAAATTAATATAAAATTATCAATTTAAGGAATTTTATTTATAAAAGTAATGATTTATTAAGGTAAAACGGTTTTAGACCCACAACAAGCCTACTTGGAACACTAAAAAAAGTTCAGAAAATATATATTTTTAAAACTTCGTCAAACAGCCTCTTAAATTTAAGATGATGAAAAATGAATTTGAACGAAGTTGAAAAATATTCCATTTTTACAAGAAAAAATTTCTGATCATATTGGATAGAATTTGGATAGTGGAAAAATCTAGCAACATTTAAAAGTACTTTTAACAAATTTTTAAATATTAAGCGCGCCTTTGCTTCTCTAACTAATGTTTTCTATAAACAAATATTTAGCTTAATTAGAAAATCAATCTAACCTGCTTACCAAAAAATATTTAATTAATTTTTTCCATAATTTTTCATAAACATCTTTTTTCAGGAAAAAAAGTTACTAGGTCTGTTCGTGTACCCAAAAGATTTTAACAATTTGTACAAATTGTTACAAGAAATCCGTTCGTCAAGAATTTTCATGAAATAAATAAGAAACAAACGTCTAAAACAGATGTTTTAAATGTACAAAATAAATAAAAAATTGTTAAGCAAATAAAATTATTATTTTTTTACATATTTTTAACATATGTGCCATGAACATATGTTGAATTTGTCAAGCGCAAAATTTTTTCGCCATTTCTCAAATTTTAAAAATTAGCTACTAGCTGAAAGTCGTGTTTTCCTTTTTTTTTTTTTTGCTATTTTCTTTTCAGATTTCTGATAGATCGACATGCATTGCAAATTTTAACAAATTTTCTGTTCGGGCACTTTTTAGATTTTCATTGTTTTGCGAGAGAAATTTTTTCTTACTTCGGGCACTTTTTCATTGTTCACTTTTTCATTTTCATTGTTTTGCGAGAGAATTGTTTTCTTACTCTCAAAAAATTGTTGCTGGCAAGTTTTCACTGTAAAAGTACGCGAACAGACTACTACTGTCTTATAATTATGACAATAATTTGACGAATTTTTAGAAAGGAAATTATTGTCTTTCAAAAACTAAAATATGTACTTCAAAACATTAAAACATTGAAGTAAGTATCTATTAATAATATCTAATGCGGCCCGTACACACTGCAAACAAAGCAAAGCTGGAAGTGTAACCTGCAAGTTTTTGACGTTTATCAGAATGAAGTCGCAGCGTGTGTGTCGAAGTTATGCAACTCATTGACGGTTACAACTCAGGTTACGACAAAATTAAAATCATTTAATATTTTGGTCGCAGGTAAGGCTGGTTATTTATTTATTTATTTATTTATTTATTCGCCAAACAAGGCATTTACTTATTCTAGGTGTTTTTTTTTTTTCCCCTCTCCTTCTCCCTTTTTTTGGTGAAAAATCGTGTCATTCAAGGTGGGCGTAATCCGCCCACCTGATTGACATGATCTAATATTACACGTCAAAATAGGAGAAAAAAAAGAGAAAGTAAAAATAAAAATATACTTATATCTTAACATTCTAAAAATATTTAATTAAAAAAGAGTGGGGTGGTGAGTTAAGGGGTAGTAGGGGTGAGAAATAGGAATTCAGAATGGTAACGCTTGAATTTCCCAAGTGAGTTTAAAAGAAAGACGGGGAAAAAGGTATTAGGATGGGAAAAGATACTTTGAGAGGTTTCGTTTAAATGTGTGCTTGGACATGGGTGGCAAATAACACTCGCTAATATTATTGAATTCTCTACAGCATCTATTGATGGGCTCATTACCTGCGTAGACGGTATGATGCTGATATTCAGTTAACAGCCGTGTATGCCTCGTTCGCCTTATTGGATCAGTAAATTTTATCTTGCTTGATATAAATTCGCTGTCAGTAATTCCACTAATAACATCGAAAGTGAAACATGAACTAAGTAATGTTCTTCTCGATGATAAGGGCATTAAATTAAGGAGGCTAAGTCTTTGTTCATAGGGTGGCAGGTTACTGTAATCACGGGGATTGTAGGTGTCTCTCAATGCAAAAAGCAAGAATTGTTTTTGAATGGATTCTAGTCTTTCCTTGTGTGATTCAAACGCAGGGTTCCAAATAATGCATCCATATTCGAGGAGAGGGCGCACTAACGCAAAGAATAATGACTTAGTGACCCATACATTTTTGAACTCTTTTGCACGTCGTTTTATGAACCCAAGTTGTTTGCTAGTCCTAGACAAGATTTTATCATAATGTAGATTGAAGCGCAACTTATTATCCAAGATAACTCCAAGATCTACGATATGATTTACTCTAGATAATTCACTGTTGTTGAGGGAGTATATATTATTTGCTATTAAATTTTTACGAGAGAAGGTAATAATGTAGCATTTGCTAACATTCAGGCAGATATTATTTTGAATGCACCAATGTTCAAGAGATACGAGCTTCGACTGTAAGAAATTTATATCATGCTCCGATTTAATGACATGATACATTTTTAGGTCGTCCGCATACATCAGATGGTGGATATCATTCAATATGTCAGATAAATCTGAGATGAAAATGTTGAAGAGAAGTGGACCAAGGTGGCTTCCTTGTGGTACTCCGGATGTAACGGAAATTTGTTTAGATAAGGTCCCTTGAAATTTAACGAGCTGTGATCTGCCTTGGAGATATGACTTTAGCCAGTTGAGAAGAGATCCTGTGATACCAAACTTTTCTAATTTAGAAGCCAAGATAGCAAGATCCACACGATCAAAGGCTTTGCTAAAGTCCGTATAGACTGCATCGACTTGATGTCCTTTTTCCATTTTACTTAAAACATCAGATACCAATATCATTAAATTTGTGGTGGTTGATCTACCTTTACGGAAACCATGCTGCTGTTCATTAAGTAATGGATTTATAATGCTTGTAAGTTTATCACATATTATCTTTTCAAAAAGTTTTGGAATAGCCGATAATATAGCAATACCTCTATAATTTTCAACAGATCTTTTGTCACCATTTTTATAAATTGGGGTAAGATGAGATGATTTCCAATAAGAGGGAAAAATACCTTGGTACAAAGATTTATTAAAAATTATGAGCAAAGGCATGATCAGTGGGTCCTTGCATTGAATTATTAAGCTTGGGGGTATGAGGTCAGGGCCAGGTCCCTTACCTGGGTCGAGGTCGTGGATTGCTTTGATTATCTCATCTCGTGTAAGACAAATATGATTTATCGTGTGTAATGCATTTGGATAGTGAGGAGGATTGGAAGTTTGGTTTCCTGGAACACAAAAAACTTCTTTGAAATGATCTGCAAAAAGATTGCAAATCTCTTGCAGGTTTGAAGAGATAATGTTACCTTTAAACATCGACGTAGGATAACCGTTGGATTTACGCTTAACATTAACGTAGTCAAAGAATTTTTTGGGTTCTTGAACAATATTTTCTCCTATTAGGTTTATGTATAGTTGATATGCTTTTTTTGACTCAGTAGAGAATAATGTAGCCAGCTCATTGTATCTGATTTTTACTTCTTCGCTCACATAAATGCCTTTTATGACAAATTTGTAAAGTTTATTTCTTTGATTTCTTAGATGTCTAAGATTTTGGTCTAGCCAAGGTTCCGAAAGTTTATTTTTTTTCTTTATCTTTGGCACATGTCTATCAATAATTGTGAGCACACGCTCGTAGAAAAGTGAAACTGAACTATCTAAGTCCAATGCTGACAGATCGGTCCAGTCAAAGTAATTCAGACTGACCTTAATACTCTCGTAGTCAGCATTCAGAAAATCGTACACAATCGAGTTATTGAACGAGTGGGTAAATGTCATATTGGAGGGGGATAGCTCTGCAGTTAAGGCTGTATGGTGCACACTGTTAGAAAAAAAGTGTTCAGTCTCCAGAGTTGGACGAACGCGTATTTCGTCATAGGCATTAGTAAATACTAAATCTAGCCATTTGCCATTCTTATTTGGGGTTCTACTAACTTGTTGTAAGTCATTGCCATAAAAGGTACTAAGTAAGGTAAAATCAATCGGATTAGAGAGGTTAACCGGAAGTAGATAACTGTCATTTTCATCAATGACAAAGGAAATATTAGGGCGGTTAAAATCGCCAAAGATAATGACTTTATCTTCTTCATTTAAGGAAGCCGTTATTGACGAAATTGTTTCACACATTTGGTTATATATAGCTTCAATAGAACCAGGTGGAATGTAAATAACACCAATATAAATAAAAAGATTATTATCCGTACAAATTCTGATTATTTTGTGTTCATAGAGCTCGTGTGAAGTGGTTTCGACAATCTGACTTGATAGGGAGTTGTGAGTTGCGATAAGGACACCAACCATCGCAGCGTGTGTGGCAAAATTTGTGAAAATATCGCTTTCAGGTTACATTTCCAGCTTTGTTTTGGTCGCAACGTGTATGGGCCGCATAAGGTTTCATATAAATATGAATAAGATGACCAGATCCTAGGAGCCTCATTGCTGTACAAGAAAAAACATTAAGGGCCGCATTGTTCACATCTGGATATCTTTAACCAGCGGATAAGTACTAGATTTTCAGTGGTTTCAGATACCAGCAAGCTAGAAAATATCCACTGGTTAAAGATATCCAGAGGTGAACAATATGGCAATAAATCTATCAATTTGTAAGTTTCGTTATTGTCATCAGTATTTGTAGTAGACCATAAGACCGCTTAAATTCCAAACCAAATTTAGGGGTACTTTGTTAAAAATTTATGAAACATTTATTTTTTGGAGAAAAATAATTATAAGGTTTTCATTAAAGCAACTTAAAATTATTATTTGAATATAAAGAGTGGATATTTAATATTTTTCTGCTGTATGCATTTTTTTTAATAAGGTATCATTTGGTTCAGTTTCTTTTAAAAAATTTTCACAATTAGAAGCAATATTTAATTGGACTATTAGAATTGCTTTAATTGTATCAATATTTAATTGCGTTTTTTCTGATGTCCACAATTTGCTAACTAATGAGAAAACACTTTCTGTCGCAGCGTTTGTGTCGTGTAGACAGAGCACAAATTCAACAATGTTTTTCAAATTATTGTATGTTTATAAACACAATCGAAATGATTGAAAACTTCCATCCATCTCATATCGGTTGGTGAGTTGTTTTCATTCCAAAAATTATTCTTCGCATTATTGACATAATTTTTTAGATAACATATTTCATCAAATAGCACGTTTTCTTCAATGGTATTGTTTAAAAAATGAGATAGAATTTTCTGATGAGATTTTTCCACTCTGTTCCAGCTAATTGGCTTTTTAAGTTCAATCCAATTGAAAGTGCTTATTTCTTCAAATTGTGAAGACCAGGAACTTAAATATTGAATGCATTTACCATAGAAATTTCTAATTTGCAATTTAAACCATTTCATATTAACGCTTCCGCTTTTGTGATGCATTTTTAAGTCATATTGAATGGTAATTGGCACAGTCATTTTCTAATCGATCAGCATATTTAGTTTTTAATAAATTTAGTTGTTCAGCTACTTCCATGACTGTATTTCCATTGCCTTCAATGTTTTTAATGACATTATGAAACACGGAAGCCTGGCTGTGCAAAAATTTTAACCACAATTCTGAGCAACTTTTTTAAAAACAAAAATCTTTAAGCAACATTAACATTTTTCTATAGAAAGAAAATATGACTGTTAAGGAACATACAATTTTAATACTCTCTCAATAACTGGCATTAAAGCAAGACGTCTTGTTTTAAAATACCCCAAAACTTTGTGATATTCAACATCTGCTTGTAAGCAAAATACTTTAAGTGATTCAACTCGTACAATATAAATATAAAAGTGACTATAAATTTTTACTATAATACTTTCAACATCCACTGGTAAAAGATCCGTTGCATTCTGAATACAGTTATGAATAATATGCTCTGCACAGCCAACTCCAATAATATTTTGAAATAGGATTCTGTTCAGTTTTGCAAAAATATTGTAAGTGCCTTTTCATGCCACTCCGCCAAAGTTGTATTAGCATTGTCAGCATAAAATGCAACCAGCTTTTCCGATAAATTAAATGCATCAAGAATTTTTAAAATTGAGTTGCATATAAATTCAGACGTTTTCCCTGGTAGTGAAACAAAATCAAGAATTTTCACTTTCACTCCATTTTTTGAATCAAAATATCGAATAACTGTTGGAAAAAGTTTGAAGTCTTTGTGATTGGATGCATCAGAAAATATAGATACGTAAGTGACAGAATAAAGAACATGTTTAAGCTACTCCACTGCGTATGGTTGAAAACTCTTTTGACAATTGCTTCCGTTTTTGTCCTGGCACATGCAAATTTTTTTTTAAATAATGTTTGAATCAATTTTGGAGTACAATCCATAGATCGAAAACTATGACTGTGAAAAATGGTGTGAAAAGAAATCAGAGCTTCTGAAATGTCTAGTTCCCTCTCTTTTATTCCAAATTCCTTTGTTTGAAAAAAGTAGTCAATTTGGTAGATGAAGACTAACTTAACAAAGACTCTTTATGTTTGTCCGATTCATTATATCTTGATATATCTCGTCTTCCTCCAGATGTGATTGAAAAGTTTGCACAGCACACCTCACATTCCACACTGCCATCAGTCTTAGATTTTTTTCTCAAAATGTTCAAAACTCAAAGAAAATGTTTAAACCATAAAAACTAAATGGTAATGTGTTTTTTACTTACAGCAGTTACAAATTTTATATTTTAATGAAGGATTTACAAGGAATTAAATAAACAATCAAAAGGAAATTAGTAAGTTAAATTTTTTATATTTTCGACAGCGTTCCAATTACCAGCGAATTTATATTCACCGAAATAAAATTTGAACTTTAACGAAGATGAGCAACCTCGTACACCAAATGTGAAGTGTTGGCAACGAGTTTTTAAAAACAGTGAAAATGGGTACACATCGCTTCAAATTTTGATTTCGCTACTTTTCTCTGGTTCAAATGAGATAATTGAAAACATTTTATTTTTTATTTGGGAAACTTTCCAAATGCTGTACGTTTGTCTGTACATTTTTCGATGCTGTACACGTGGTCGAAATGCTGTACTGTACAGCACGATGATGTATGTATGGTCACATTAAATATGTAGCTATATTAAAAAAATTTCGATTGCAAGCTACCTCCAATTGGAATAACCTTATAAGATTAGAATAATTCATGCTAGCAACAAGAAAAAATTCTAGGTAACTGTACCAATAACAATCCCAGCTGACTACAACAATATAACTTTGAAATTTCTAAAATCCAAGCAAGAAGAAAAAGATCCTAGCTTACTATACCAACAACAAGCACGGCAGATGATAAAATCCTAGCTTACTATAGAATAGCAACAACAACAAGCAGACAACCTTGTCTTGTTGCCGAATTTCAGCATGCAGCACGGCAGAGGGTAGAAACGATTCGGCAGCATGAACTGACCGAACGCTGCTTGTTGCTTGGCAGCAAGAAAGCAAAATATAAAAAATGCCTGCCAATTTAGTCTATTCACCTGATCAAGCGCTGCTTGTATGTTTTCTAGTTGCTTGGCAGCTAGAAAGCATAATCTGCAAAACAAACTTGATAAATAAATTTTCAAAAGAATCAGAAAATCAACAAGCAGAATATAAAAAATGCAAGCAAATTTCTTTCTTCCATTTCAGCTACCCACACACATGCATGCAAACAAAAACAATAACAAACTTTCTCAATGAATTTGTCTTTTTTTGCTTGCATCTTTGTAGAAAAAAATATTTTTGTAGTTGTGCAAATAGTCGCGCCATACTTTCCCTGCTCGCGTTCGCTAATGTTGCTTGGTATCTAATCGTTACTTTTACTACTCGCTTTCGTTGTTTACTCGCCCGTGCTCTCGCTAGTGTCGCTTGGTACCTAATCGTTGCTTTTACTTCTCGCTTTCGTTGTTTACTCGCCCGTGCTTTCGTCGGTTTCTTCAAGAACTTCGAATTTACTCTACCCCTCCCTGAAGCAAGGGCTTTATATATATGTCTTTTCTACCAAAATTGTTGACTCAGTTCTATTGAACACAGTAGTAAGCTCTGATGTACTTTCGAACTGATTTTACTGTAGCTCCAATGCCGTCAAAACAACCTTTCCCATGGGAGGTTGCGAAGAAGTTCGAGAAAATTTTTATATTGAATTTGGATTCAAAACGAGGAAGATGGCCTATTGGCCTATTGCTTCGAATTTTGAAAATCTTCACCGTGCTTGGAAGTGTTGATAGCAATTTATTCAAATACGGGACAATGATTTTCTTAGTGTGCATTTAGTTATTTGACATTATAACACTTGATTGGAAAACTTCAATGTGATTAAAGGCAGACGTAAGCAAAGTGAGTTGACGTCGGTTCCAGTGAGCGCTCTGAACTTCATCTTGGCTTTCACAGACAAAATTTTCGGCGAAGGCAATTTTCAACAAAAGTCTTCATCACCATATTCAACATTTCATGCTCGTAGACGATCATAGAAATGAAATGATTGAGATTGTTCCCGTTTAATGTAGCTGTGCCTTACAAATTGCGAAGATATAGCTGTAATATGAGAAATTTAATCACACAGCGTCCCAGTTTCTTTAAGTCTTTCGACTCGTTTATTTTTCAGGCATTGTCTCCAAATTTTCCATGATAACCTTTTAGCTTGAAAATCAAAATTCCAGAACATTTTGCGCATTTTGAAAACCAGCAGATCGAAGAGTTTTCGCATATGAATTGACTAGCAAACCCATTGTTGTAATCCGATACACTCGGTCAACTCTTATGCAGAGCAGCAACAGCTTCTATAAGATTGGAGTGATACTATGATGATATTTGGTGTTGTTAATTTTCATCTTTTCGTAATAATTTCTATTTCTCTGAGCCTTGCTCAATGTTAAATTTTTTAATCCGCTTACAACCACGCCTAGCTCTCATATAACACAAAAATTGAAAACACAATAATTTCTTTCGTATTAAAGTTATATTAAAACAACTCACTCAAGAATATGAAATATATGTGTTAATGTAAAAATATAGCACGTTCACAGTCCAAAATTTTAATCTATCTTTATTAGAATGAATGCAAACATTAAATCGCTAAAAAACGTGTTATTGTACTTTGAGACTTAACTAAAAAAACGTTTATTTTCAAGCAACAATAATGAACAAAAATAAATATAAAAATGTAACTGTTCCGAGTGGGTTTCGAGCCCAGAACTCTCCGATCGTGAAGATATTGAGCTAACAAGGCAATGTAAAATTAGTAGCCCAAGCCAAGCACCCAAAACCGCTGTTTTTTTCTGATGCGCTTAGCCACTTAGTTTTGAACTTTCCGACAAAACTTATCTGAACATCTTTTATTATTACCCTGTAGGAAATCAACTAATTTAAAAGTAGTTGATAAAGTAGTTTTTTGTCAACCACAACTAGTTGAAATTCTGACTTTTTACCATAGAACGAACTAACATATTTTGTTTGGTGATGTCCGCTAAATAAGTCAATTGACTTTCGTCTGCATATATTTTCAACTACTTGTTAAATTAGTTATATTTAAATTATTTTTTAATGACTTTAAAATAACCAATTGAAAACTATTACTGATGGCCTAAAGTTAATAGTATTTGATGAAATAGCATGGTAAAATATATATAAACTTGTAATCTAATAAAAATTTGCAATTAAAACATGTCAAAATCAGAGTAGTTGCCGCCTTAATATAATTCAAAGTAGTTCATATACTGGTTTATTTTAAATTATTTTTTAATTAGTTGTTTTTAAAAACAAGTTAGTTTGTTCCTATAGGGTAGCGCTATTTCTGCATTTGATAAGAATTCATAATTTTCTTTAAAGTATTTATTAAGGTTTTCAATATCTTGTCTATTGTGTTAATACTCCTTTCACAAAATTCGGTTTAAAATTCTAAACTCTTGCATTATTAAATAAAATAGTTTATTTGATTTGTTTTCGATTAAATTTCTTTTATGAAATGCGGGATGAAAACATGAAGCGCAAATGCGGAGAAACAAGGAGCAATTATAAACCCCTTTAGGCATAACTCACTTCGCAACTGTAATTTAATTTTTATTTAATATTTATTAAACATAAAATAAATGGCAGTAGTTAATTAGACCAAGTCAATTTCTTTACATGAAAAACACATTTCATTACGCACAATTTTAAATTATTTTGTAAGTTAATATTTTTGAATATTATTGCAAAACATGGAAAGCAAAAAGAATGATGACAAAACACAATACAATATATACCGTTGTTGACTTTGAGGAGCAGTTTTTGTCTTTAGTTATTGGTGAAAGAAGTTGTTTAAAATATTGCATACTTACAGGCTTACATTTTAAAATGCACATCTTCAGACGAAACCATATAAAATTTTGGAGAAATGGTTGTAACTATTGGGGTCGCTGTTTTGAGCAGTTAAATTTTGTAGAAATTGAAAGTGGATAGTTCAACCATGATGTTGGAACTAATTAGCTCGGATCAATAAAAAGCGATAACAAAGGAAACTTCTATCCAACACTGATTTTTTTCTCCATTTTTAATATGTTAATTGATTCTTAATAAAAAGTAACCTGCACATATTTTTTTATATTAGCAAAAACAGATATAAAATATAATTTATATTATTTCTAAATAGGTTTAAAAACACATTGTTAAACTTTAGGTTTTCATTAATAAAATCGCCAAACTTATGTATATACAAGTTTCGTGATTTTTATTAAAAAAACTCGTTCACTTTTTCAATAAAATGTTTATAGATTTTTTTATCTGGTTATCTGACTATAATATAGTTTGCTTATATAAATAAATGGTTTATTGCGCAAAAAACACTGTTGTTGCCTTGATAAAGGAAAAGCTGTCGGAGGTATACTACTAGCTGGAATATTATAAAATACCATAAGAAGAAGTACAAAAGGTATTAAAAATCCTAGTTCCGAGTTCTTTTTGATATAGATTTTGATCGTTATTCTTATAAAAAATTTATTATTTTATTACTTTTATTTCTTATAAAAAAATTTGATGAAATAATATGGTTATTATTATTGTTTTTAAAAGTTTACTTTTATACCAGAAAAATAAAAAATTAATTAAATTAAGATTTGTTAACATTATTTGCTTACTAAAAATTTGATATGTTGGTTCGACTTCTTCTTTGAGCCACTCTAACCGTTTCGACTTCGCTTCAAAACACACAAATTCTATTATTAAGATTTAATGATTAAGATTTCATCATTTGAGATATGAAAATTTACATAATTTATTATGAAGTAATATGATTATTAAAGCAAAAAATAATTGCATTATGAATTTTCAAAAAATATTTGGTGTACTTAAGAATAACAATACAGTGGGTCAGAATAACTTTCTTCTTAATTGTTCTAAAACATTTTTGTTCTAGTTTTCTGCTGTCATGATATTGAACGATTATCAACTCACCATAATTCCAGTACTAACGGCAATACCACGTCCACAATATGTATTTGGAACAATATCACCAAACCCAACACTTAAAAACGTTATTGCTATCAGCCACATAGCATTCAAAAGATTTGCATGTTCTTCGTCATGAAACCTGTACGGGTTGAGACACACAATATGTATATGGTTGGAAAGAAAAAATTAATAAAACATATAAATGTTTCTATAGAGTAGAAGAAAGTAGTAGATAGTGTAGGAGAGCTAAGGTTAGAATTGGGGAGTATGGAGTTTGTTATGTTAATATGGAGGAGGTAGTAGTAGTTAAGCAAGTCTACGTACTACACATAACTCGAAACGATTTTGCAATATATATATATATATATATACATATTTAATATTTTCATACACTACCAGCAGTGAAGGAAAAGCTACATACTACGATTTATTGTTGAGCTATGGATTGAACTCTCGATCGCCTAAAACGTCGGGTACTATGATATTTAGTTTAGTGATATTTGTAATACATCTTTACCAACAGTAGTTTATTTCAATATGGTTTTATTGTGTCCATTTCTGTTTTTAAATATTTGATTAAACTCTTAATTAAGTTCAATTAAGTTATTTTCTGAAAAACCTCTCACGATTTCTATACCGAGACTGTCGCTACAATTTTCACCATTCGCACTGAGATGATTTAGCACGCAAGTAAGATTTAGCTTTATATTTAATTTTGGTTCATGATTATTTATGTACTTACCACCATGCCACAGGTTAGGGTAATACCACGTCCGCAATAAGTGTTTGGCACAATATCACCATAGCCCACACACAAAAAGGTGATGGCTGTAAGCCACATGGAGTTTAGCAAATTCGCGTGCTCCTCATCATGGAACCTTATACAGCGCAGGATAG
Source organism: Coremacera marginata (assembly GCA_914767935.1). Lineage (NCBI taxonomy): Eukaryota > Metazoa > Arthropoda > Insecta > Diptera > Sciomyzidae > Coremacera > Coremacera marginata. The sequence continues at coordinate 91,022,078 of OU612046.1, read as the reverse complement.
GTGGAACAAATAAATAAACAGATGTGAAATTTTGTGAACATTTTCAAAAAAAAAAAATTAATGAAATCAATGGAAATAAGGATGGATCCTAATATGTTATTGTGTTCTCTAATGTTTTCTACAAGATATGTGTGTATATGGTAATATTAAATTATAATAAAAAATACGTTTGTTTTATGATACACTTTTATAAGCATCTACTACATCAAATATTCTTCCATGGTTTGCCGATTTGGAATAAAATTTCAAGCAAGACTTATGTTTGGATTAGCTCAAAACAAAAGATTAAATACTACGCAACAACGACCTTTAGCAAAAATGTATGTACGAGTTCATTTTCATAAGAAAAATTAATAGCATTTTTTAACTGTTACTATGTGCTTATTAACGCAACGAAAAATAATTTCTTGTGATGTTGGGCTATTTTGGGGAAAATGAATGTTTTGAAAATAAAAAGCACTTACTTTTTTATAAATAACTGTGTGAGTGGGCGTAAGAGTTTAATATAGTTTAGTTCAGCTTTAATTAAAGTAGTTATGAGAAAAAATCTGCATATAATGTTTTTATTCTTATTTTACTTTTGCTAATTTACTTTTTTTGTGGAGACTTTATTTTAACTAATTTGTTCATCATTTTATGTATTTATCAGCGTACTAAAATTTGTTGTTTTTATGTGAGAACATATCGACAAAGAGACTTTATGATGTAGTTTGGACTAACGATTTTTTGTTTTGATTTTAAAAGTATTTAAACGGATTTACTGTAATGTTTTCAACAATGATCATGCCAGAATTCAATGCCAAAATGTCTAAAATTAAAATCTAATGACAGGAAGTATGAAACATATTCGCTCAGGTACGTTATTCCAATTAAGAACACATTTTATTTTTAATATCTATATATATATGTATATACAAAGAGAACTAACATATAAATGGAAAAAGTGGCAACATAGAACCCATATTAAGGAAGTATAAGAAAATAAATAAAAATAATGCATTTTTTGGACAAAATGGTATCCATTTTAATGAAAACAAAATAGAAATCTTTAAATTAGAAAAACTATGAAACTTGACACCAAAAAACCCAATTGAAAAATATTGAAATTCATTCATATGTATATATACGATTACGTTGAAATGAATTGGATTTCACTAAAAAACTATAAAAACATAGAAACAATACCGATAAAAAATGTATATAGCTATATATGGTAAGAATACTGGAGCACGTGTTTTGTCTAAACTCCATTTAAGTTTATTGAATACGGTTGCTTTGGTTGGTTGTTATGTACTTTCATATTTTTACAATAAATATGTATATATTCATTATTTGTTTATTTGGAAAACGTTGCAGGCGTAGTTCAATCCACATTTCAAGCTTTATATTAAGTAAAATTAGCTAAAAAAATCAGCTAGTTTCTAGTTTATACTTAGATAAATTAAAAATAAAGGTTACAACGTTCGAGTATCTGAGTACAACAAATTGAACAGCCATATTAATATTAATGTCGTTTCTCTTTTTGTTTTTTGTTTTTTTTTTTTATATATATATAAACTTAGTCTTTAAACAAACAAAAATTTTAAAAACCGTTTGAGATATAGAAATAGTTAACAAAGCAAGTATGAATAGGATGCAAAAAAAAAAACTAATAATTGAAAATAAAAATTAGCATTATAGAAAACTGAAATATTTACAGTGAGTTTTATTAGCAGTAAGTTGCTGATAATTAATTTGGTTAATAATATGTGCAACGTAAAGAAAATATATAGTATGCCAGATAACCAGGAAATACGTAGGAGAGACCGGAGTACATTCGTCTTTGGGCTACATTCGGCAATGATATTTTATGAAAATTTATCCATCACTGGTTAAAATAATTCACACAAAGTTGGGCATATACATCTAAACAGCTGACGAAGCTACATGTGTTTTTGTATTTTCATGTTAATTTTTGCATTATTTGGATTCTTATAGGTAAGTGTTTTGTGTTCCAAATTGTTCATTACTTAAAAGAAAATTATTACAGAATAATAATAACAATATTGCTGTTGTGATTGAAAGTGTGTTAGCTTAAAAAAAGTGATAAAAAACACACACGGGGTTGGGACACATTCGGCTGGAATACGATTTTATGTTATTCAACATTGTTTTTCTTTTGGAAATGGTCCGAAATTATAAACCTAAGACGCAACCGAAAACAATGTTTTTCGTGGCATAGAGACGACAATGTCTACCGGTAGAAAATACTATGTAAATCAACCGACAAACAACTGAATCGCAAATAAAGAAACCAAATTCCTTACGAGATATAAATGCTGTACAAACCACTAATACAATGACCTTTCAGTCATATTACATCGCAAATATTCACCAAGGAAGAAAAGAACGTGCATGTTGACTGCCTAAAAAAACACAGGTGAGTGGTTGGACACACGAGAGAAGCGAAGCTTTTTCGCAGTTTCATAGATTTGATAATTTAGTGTTTTTTTTTAATAAAAACCTTTTAAATTAAAAAATTTTAAATTACGTAAAGAAAATTATAAAACGAGTAATTGGGGTCCTTATCCGAGGCGGGTTTAGTTTCCCATTATCCAAATCGTGGAAGGTTCACACATGTGAACGAAATATTTGCCACGATCCGCATCAAAGCAAAATTTTTCTTCATCAGCCTTATTTGCGCGCACGCCCCGACGGAGGAAAAGGACGAAGCCGTCAAGGAAGCTTCTATGCTAGTCTTGAGGACGTATACGACCACCTTCCGGTGCATGACGTGAAAATATTCCTAGGCGATTTTAATGCGAAAGTCGGAAGGGAAGGCATCTTTGGCCCCACTGTCGGTCAGTTCAGTCTTCATGAGACCTCCACGAACAACGGTCTAAGACTGATCGACTTTACCGCGGCACGAAACATGGTAGTTTGTAGCACCAGATTTAAGCACTTCGACATCCACAAGGCCACCTGGCTGTCCCCGGATCAAAAAACGCGAAACCAGATTGATCATGATGTAATCGATGGAAGGCATGTTTCTAGTGTTCTAGATGTGCGTACATTTCGGGGGGTCAACATTGACTCCGAAGTCAATGCAACTTCGTCAACCAGTCTTGGTGCAACCAAGATCCGCATGCAATTATGCAATGCGAAGAACATACGCACAGGAATGCAACGAAAGCTACATGTCGCTAAGCTGCAAGTATATAACGGACTGCAGAGGCCCACTCCGCTCAACTCTCGGTTAAGCTCAACCAACCAACCTCTGAACCTGACGATGTCGGCGGACTTTAGGCGCATATATCCCACACCATGCGTGCTGCTGCTGAAGAAGTCATTGGTTTCCGGCGCCCGCAACCTCGAAACCAATGGTACGATCAGAAGTGTCGCATCACGACAACAGTAAAAAACGCCGCTTATAGAAAAACGCTACAGTCAGCTGCAAAGTGAGCCATGCGAGATAACTACTGCGAAAAGAGGAAGGAAGAGAGGCGCCTTTCAGACGCAGGAAAAGAGAGAGCGTGAGGAACTAGAGGTATACCAGGGCAAGAAGGGTGCACGAAATTCTATCAACAGGTTAAGCGTCTAACCCAAGCTTTCAAGCCCGGAGCATCCACTTTTAGAGACAAAAATGGAGATCTGAATACTGATACACAGTGTGTGCTGAGATTGTGGAGACAGCACTTCTCCAATTTACTTACAGACGACGATTCCACCAATGCCGCCCATGGAGAGCGCAGTTCAGTGCCACCAATCAACGATGACGGAGTGGAAGTACCACCATCTAGCCATGAAGAGGTTCGGGTTGCTATCCAACGACTCAAAAACAATAAAGCAGCGGGTGCTGACGGCTCGTCAGCTGAGTTGTTTAAAAATCGCCGCGATGAATTGATAAGGCACATGCATCAGCTCATCAGCAAAATATGGCTAGCGGAAAACGATTGGAACCTCAGCGTCCTATACTTAAGAAAGGAGACCCAACAATCTGCGCCAACTATCTTATTTCCATGGAAATAAGACTGTTCCATCGCTTATAAGGTTCTCTCAAGCGTGCTGTGTGAAAGATTAAAGCCGATTACAATAACACTGATTCGACCTTATCAGTGTAGCTTTCGACCTGGAAAGTCCACCATAGACCAGATTTTCACGCTACGACAAATCGTGCAAAAAACCCACGAAAATCAAATTGACACACATCATCTCTTTGTCGATTATAAAGCTGCGTTCGATAGCCCGAGAAGGGATTGCCTATACGCAACAATGTCTGAGTTCGGTAAACATGAAAAGTTGGTAAGACTATTTGAGATGACGTTGAGCAACACATGCAGCTCCGTCAAGGTAGGAAATGACCTCTTCGAAACCTTTACCACCGAAAGACGTTTCACACAAGGCGATCCACTGTCTTGCGATCTCTTCAACATCATCATGGAAGGGATCGTAAGAAAGGCTGGTGTGCATCGCAATGGCACCATTTTCTACAAAGGTATCGAGCTCTTAGCGTACGCTGATAATATTGATATTCTAGAGAATGTTGAAGAGAGATGTTACCGCTGCTTTTACCTCTATCGAAATGGAATCAGCCAAAGTGGGTTCAACGATATATGCGGGTAAAACAAAGTATATTTTGTCTACGAACAAGGGAGCGTGGCGTCTAGACTCCCACGTTTCATCCGGCAGCTTTAACTTTGAAAAAGTCAAGAAGTTTGTATACCTTGACACCGCCATTAATAACAACAACGAAATCAGCCTGGAGATAAAGCGAAGAACAATAATTGCTAACAGGTGCTACTTCGGGCTCAGTAAGCCACTAAGTTCCAGAGCCCTCTCTCGATCGACTAAACTAACTCTCTACAAGGCGCTCGTTTTACCTGTGCTGCTTTATGGCGCTGAAGCATGGGTAGTTTCGCAAACTTACGCAGTCACTCTGGGTGTGTTCGCAAGAAAAGTTCTTCGCAACAAAACAAAACAAAACAAAACAAAACAAAACAAAACAAAACAAAACAAAACAAAACAAAACAAAACAAAACAAAACAAAACAAAACAAAACAAAACAAAACAAAACAAAACAAAACAAAACAAAACAAAACAAAACAAAACAAAACAAAACAAAACAAAACAAAACAAAACAAAACAAAACAAAACAAAACAAAACAAAACAAAACAAAACAAAACAAAACAAAACAAAACAAAACAAAACAAAACAAAACAAAACAAAACAAAACAAAACAAAACAAAACAAAACAAAACAAAACAAAACAAAACAAAACAAAACAAAACAAAACAAAACAAAACAAAACAAAACAAAACAAAACAAAACAAAACAAAACAAAACAAAACAAAACAAAACAAAACAAAACAAAACAAAACAAAACAAAACAAAACAAAACAAAACAAAACAAAACAAAACAAAACAAAACAAAACAAAACAAAACAAAACAAAACAAAACAAAACAAAACAAAACAAAACAAAACAAAACAAAACAAAACAAAACAAAACAAAACAAAACAAAACAAAACAAAACAAAACAAAACAAAACAAAACAAAACAAAACAAAACAAAACAAAACAAAACAAAACAAAACAAAACAAAACAAAACAAAACAAAACAAAACAAAACAAAACAAAACAAAACAAAACAAAACAAAACAAAACAAAACAAAACAAAACAAAACAAAACAAAACAAAACAAAACAAAACAAAACAAAACAAAACAAAACAAAACAAAACAAAACAAAACAAAACAAAACAAAACAAAACAAAACAAAACAAAACAAAACAAAACAAAACAAAACAAAACAAAACAAAACAAAACAAAACAAAACAAAACAAAACAAAACAAAACAAAACAAAACAAAACAAAACAAAACAAAACAAAACAAAACAAAACAAAACAAAACAAAACAAAACAAAACAAAACAAAACAAAACAAAACAAAACAAAACAAAACAAAACAAAACAAAACAAAACAAAACAAAACAAAACAAAACAAAACAAAACAAAACAAAACAAAACAAAACAAAACAAAACAAAACAAAACAAAACAAAACAAAACAAAACAAAACAAAACAAAACAAAACAAAACAAAACAAAACAAAACAAAACAAAACAAAACAAAACAAAACAAAACAAAACAAAACAAAACAAAACAAAACAAAACAAAACAAAACAAAACAAAACAAAACAAAACAAAACAAAACAAAACAAAACAAAACAAAACAAAACAAAACAAAACAAAACAAAACAAAACAAAACAAAACAAAACAAAACAAAACAAAACAAAACAACAGCATGTACCAACAACAACACAAACGCATTTACATCAAAAAAAAAATTCCTTTGCCCAACGTGAGGATCGATCCTGCACCCATCGATTTATAGCTCTGCACTCTTCTCACCGATCCAAACACCTATCTTGCGTAGAGTCATTGATTCAGTATTAAATATCCGATACTTAATATCCGATATTAAGTATCCGAGTGGAGAAGGCGCTCGCAAAGCAGAGGCGCCTGGCGAGAGCTGATGAGGTCGGCTGAAACCCGAACGCAGGATGAAATGGCCACCTATGTAAGTATCTTAACAGATGTTAGCAGATGTTATGTTAATAGATGACAGTTAATAGACAGAGAATGATGACCAGTGTTGTCACTTGACAATTTTAAATAGTGGTAGATTGAGTCTAAAATGAGTTGTAGATTTTTAAAAAATTAAAATATTTTTTTCTCTTACAAAAAAATTCGACACAAGTTTTACAGAAAGTAGAAATCATAAGAAAGTAAATATCATAAGAAGTATTTTTTCACGCTTAATTAGCTTTATTGCAAATATTTGTCATATAATGTTCTTAAAACAGTACTGTATCCACTCTCTCTATATGAGGAAATAAAATAGTAATTGTAATAAAATTTCTAATATCGCCATTATTATGCAAAAATTTTTATATAAAAATCGTTGCGCCTAGTCTGAAATAAAATATTGGTAGATTTTGGAATAATTCAAATAGTCGCAAAAGTGGTAGAAACCCAAAAAGTAAGAAATTTTTAGATTTACCACAATTGTGGTAAAGTGCCAATACTGATGATGACTCTTGTAGGTAGTAGTCTAGCAGCTTTCGAAGCAACAAAAATCTATTAATAGGTTATTGCTTCAGTTATACTTAATATCGGATCAATGATTTTGCATAACGAAGATGTGTGGATCGGTGGGTAGTGTATAGAACTCTTAATCGGTGGGATACGAGTTCAATCCCCATGGCGGACCAAAAAATATTTTTAATATTTGATTTTAAAGTATTAAATTTGCGTGTTGTAATAAGCGCAAGCAACAAAGAAATCATCAATTTTTGAGAAACAAAATCTGGTTTTTGAGATTTCACTCAAGCAAATCATAGGAGGCGTAAAAAGCAGCATTTCAAAAATGTGCATTATTGCAGTATGGTTTAGCATATAACTTTTTCCAAAAGTTGGTCTATGAATATGGTAGCATAAATGATAATTATAATCAATTATTTATTTAATTATTTATATAGTTATCATCATGAATGGAACAGAGTTTCCTGACTTACTACAGAATATTAGAAAATGTTCTTATAGTTAAATTAAACATTTTCCATTGACAATAATAATATCAATAGTATAATTTACATTAAGATAATATATGTTCATCGATAGAAATTATCTCAGAGAACTATCGTTACGGTGAAATCTATAACAATATCGGTTAACCCATTTCTGCCTGGTACCAGATCCGCGCATACGATTTTGATAAAATTTTATATACGGTCTAGAATTCAGCCAAAATGATCACAAAACAAAATTCGGCTTCATATCTTAATGCGTTGCTGAGATATTCATTGGGTATTTTTTTACCCATCAGGCCATCGTGGTAGTATTTTTCTGAATTTTTTAACATAGCTGCCAATGTATATTTTACGGAAAAATTGCTAAGTCCTTTTTAAGATTTGCAACCTTAAATTGTTTTTAAATCGGTGGCATATCAGCGAATCTAAGTAAGGACTTTTGTGCTGGCGGGCAGAAAAAATGCCATGGCGCAGGATTTTCAGCAAATTTGACAAGTTTTGGTATTTAAATTTTGCTATTGTGTTGTGTCTATTTGTGCCTGGTAGTTATAAGAGTTATGATTCGTCGTCGTAATTGTTTAACGCAAGCAGAGCTGCAGGCAGTAATGGACGCATAGAGTAATGATGAAGAAGAATGTGGTAGAAATGCTGATTCAATTGACGTGATTATTAATCCACCACCAGTCGCTGAAGTCAGCGATGAAGAAATCTTCGATGACAATGCTATGCACTTGAATTGAAACTCGTGAATCTTAAGCATTGAGCTCTGACAATCGGTTTTGAAATAGGTAAATATTAACCGGCGCATTTATGGAAATGTTTTATTTATGATGAAATACTGCAACATATTAGCACTCATACCAACAAATATGCAAACGAGTCCAATGATTTTGGTTTTGTAACAACAATGGATGATATACAAATGTTCATTGGCATATTGTACATTACTGGCTACTGTCATTTGCCTAGCACTCATGCATACTGGTCAAGTCGAAAATCCGCTGGGAATACATGCATTAAAGAGGCTATGAGCCGCGATCGATTTAAGAAAATCAAGTCCTTTATTCATGTATGCGATAATGGAAGATTTGACATGAACGACAAATTTGCAAAAGTCACACCGTTAAACTAGATGCTGAATGAACGTTTCATGCAATTTGGAATTTTTGCTCATAATTTATCCATAGACGAGCAGATAGATAGATAGATGTCCTATTACGGACACCATTCGTCTTAAATGTTTATAAAAAATAAACCAATACGATTTGGATATAAACATTGGGTACTCTCCTCCTCGGAAGAATATTGTTTTCAGTATATTCCATACACCGGAGAATATGGGTCTTGGCGAAAAAGTCGTCTTGCAATTGATGTCACTTGTTACTTCGCCTGAAAATCATAATGTTACATTTGATAACTTTTTCACTATCTTCAAACTTATGCGACGTCTCTCAGAGTTGGGCTACTTCGCCACGGGAACAGTTCGAGAAAATCGCACTTCTGGTGCTTCTATAAAATAACTGAAGAAGAAGGCTTCTACTCGTGGCACTTATGAACATTGTTACGAGCACAACAAATTGATTTATGTTGTGCGTTGGAAAGACAGCTTGGTAAATTTTGTAGATAAATAGTTCAATTGCAATTTTTCTAAATATTATCTTTATTTTAGGTCGTCACCATGATGTCAAACCATTTTTCTGATCAGCCCGTTGCTAAGGCAAAACGATTTGATCATGAGAAGAAAAAATATGTATGGCTGCCGCAACCGAACGTGATTAACAAATACAACCAAAATATGGGTGGAGTCGACTTATTCGATAATGCTGTGAACAATTATCGCATTCGTATCCGTGGAAAAAAGTGATATTGGCCACTTTTCACAAATTTATTGAATGCCGCCATGGTGAATGCGTCGAAGTTACACTGCTTGTGCGGAAAATACGAATGTAAACTACCTTTGCACAAATATGAATTTCGCCTTGCCGTCGTTGAAGACATAGTCATTCCAATGGCTAAAGCTCGTGGTGGCCATGGAAAATCACAAGTATTTGCTTCAGAATTGGCTGCAAGGATAGACCATGTTGACCATTTCACTTCAAAAATGGATGTGTTGTGTCTCGTTGTGTTCAGTGTGGCGGAAAAAAGGAATATGGCTGCCCAAAGTGCAGTGTAAATTTACATTCAAAGTACTTTTTGGGTTAGCATAACAATGAACCGCTCGACCAAAAAAAGCTCTATAAGCTAAATAAATAAATTGTATAGGTTGTTAATATAAATATAAATAAAACAGTTCATTTTTTGTACAAAGTTATATATTATGATTTTTTGGAGAAAAGTTCCCACAACGGCCTAATGGGAAGAAAAGTACCCAAATCAGTGAATTGCCTATTACTCGTTTATAAATAATACGATCGGGACAAAGTTGATGTCGACCGAAAGGTAAGAAACGAAACTAAATATTCCTGTTGTGTTTTGACCCATTTCCCATTTTTCATGTTTCCCAATGCCACTTTTTCACCACCGGTAAATTCATGATTTTCCTAGTCTGGTAACTCTGGCAAGATGGCAGAACTTTAAGGGGATCTCCAGCAGACTAAAAAAGCTTGATCTTTTAGCTTATCATGCCTATCAAAAATATTGTGATAGCTAGTACCTACACTTTTAAGTGATTTTTTGAAAAAAAAACTATTTTCATGGGTATTTTTTTACCCATTAGGCAGAAATGAAATTTAATTTAAAATTTAAAATTTATTGTTTCTAATAGTCGAGGACATCCAAATACACCTCTAATTAAATCTACTTTGCAGTGACTTCAAACCAATATACAAACAACGAGCACTATATAAGGAAATTGGCTCAGTAAAGTTTAAGGAATGTATCGCATATCGCATAAATTATTTTTAAATACGTTAAAGATGATTTATGTGGAAGTTGCAAAAAGGACTCCAAAGACGCATATTCAAGCTTTGATCTCACAAAAGCTGAAGAGATAGTTTTATGCGTATATGGATCAACAAACGCTGAACTGTTGTACAGTCATTCTGGATATAAGCTCCCCGGTTAATGAATTTCCCCTCTAATAAGTTAACAAAATTAGGTAAAGAAAAATCCCCATAACCAATATACAGAAAAAATCCCGTATGAAGCATTTCCCACTTAAAAACTCGACCCGTTTATTATGTTGCAAAGGTGAAAAAATTAAAAAATTCATACAAAAATCCCCTGAAAGAAAAAATAAAAAAGTTGGCAGCGTTGTGATGATTTTTTTTTGACATGGCAATTTTTGGACTTGTATTTGCATACCTGTAAAAAAATATATGCATTAAGTTACGGTAGCAGGTGGTCAAGTGCGAAAAAATGCAAGTAAAATAGTTTTCTGAGTGGCCTGTGCTTAGAAGAGTATCAACGGGAGAAAAGTGGGAAGTGAAGATCAAGCAGCTAGGCGAGGATAGGGTACGCGAAGTAGTTAGGCAACTCAAGATGAGACTGGTGGCGGGGATCTGCCAGGTCAAGTCCGGCCATAGTTAGAGTGAAATCGATGACCAAGGATTTCATATTGGCGTAGTAGGCCCCTCAAATACCAGCACAAACAGTTAAGGTCGTGGCACGTTTGGTGACGGGGCATAACCAGATCCAAACTGACCCTCGACACTGCCTTGCGAGACTAACCACGGTTCGGCAACGTATCTAAAACCGCGTCATCCAGGGGTGCAGGGGGAAATCGGTCTCCAAGCGTCACCGCACGGATTAGTGACTCCCAGAGGGCTGATGTCAAGGATTAACCCAGAGTCAGTCGGAAAGCTAATTAGTCACATTAGACGATTTCTCGTGCGCAACAGGTAGCTGAGCCAGTGATCGGGACTCACCAGATCCGACTCAACTATCTTATCGCTAGCTAGTTAGACAGGGGGGAATTATATGATCTTGCACAGCAGTGCCGGGGAGTAACCAGATCTGCAGGATAGACAAAACTAGGTGAATTGAAATAGTGGTCGTTTATTTAGGCACCCACAGTTACACGCTTGGTGATCATACAGGTAGGGATATAGAATTGGCCAGGACTCAGAATGCCCGGGTGGTAGTGAAATCCCCAATAGTTACAAATTAAAGCCCATTCTGTGAAAAATTTAAATAGTAATAAAAATTGAAATTATAAATTAACATGAATTAAATCAATGGAGAATTAGTTGATTAAGAAGTATATTCTCGAATTATACACATATATATGCGAGTTTCCCATTGTTAACTCTAGTATATAAGAATATTTGGATTTTTTAATAATATAAAATTGTAATTCAGAGACCTTCGGAGTTTGATTTGGTGTCAGGATTAGGAAAGAACTTTATAAATTTTTGCATCGAACCCTGGTTCGGCGAGCGCATCCACGGCCGGAAAATTTAGTTCTTTACAAATTATTTGAATTATGACCATTTTGATCGGCTCTTATATCCAAAAATTTGGTTGCGGCGGGGTAAAGCGTTTCGCTTTTTTTTTAAGCTCACATCCCCAAATTTTATCCCCCCAAAAATTATAACTTTTTAATGGTTTTGGCTTAAATCGCGAGAATGGACATCTTTCTGTTATCGGGATACTTCGAAAATGTTCGTTTTTGATTTTTGAAGAACTGTGGGGTGAAGCGTTTCACCAAAAGAATCTTTCCGTTTTCATGTATAAACATCAACATAAATTGGTTTAATGGCCTCGAGTAGGCTTCAAGTCAGCAAGAAACTAAAATATTGAATAAAAGTCATCGAATCTAAATTTATTGTTCATAGTTAATATCGAGGTCAGAGTCGCAGTTCGACAGACGCATTTCAAGTGATATGGCCGGTCACATTTGTTGCAATGAATTGAAACAAGCCAAAAAAACCAATAACAACGCATTAAACACACACAAAAACATTAAATACGCATTAAAACGGAATTTGTGGGGTGAAAGGTTTCATTTTGAAAATACTGCCTGGCACCACACAACCACTCGATAGATATTTCACAAACACTTCATACTTTTTAAGGATAACATTAAACCAACACTACTGATATTTGTGAACACACTTTGAATTTGTGTTGAGTAGTTGGCATAAAACACGAAAAATCCACTCGATCAAAAAAACTTTTGGAACCACTTTTTTGGAAGAGCAATACAATGCACGTCTGAACACTTCGCTGTATCATGAAAAATTGTGCGGCAATGAAAGCAACACTTGACGGTATGACACTTGGTTCTATGTAAGCGCGCTGTCAAAATTTCAGAGGTGAAACGTTTCACCCCCCTGTAGGAAAATCAACTAATTTAAAAGTAGTTGATAAAGTAGTTTTTTATCAACCACAACTAGTTGAAATTCTGACTTTTTTCCATAGAACGAACTAACATATTTTGTATGGTGATGTCCGCTAAATAAGTCAATTGACTTTCGTCTGCATATATTTTCAACTACTTGTTAAATTAGTTATATTTAAATTATTTTTTTAATTATTTTAAAATAACCAATTGAAAACTATTACTGATGGCCTAAAGTTAATAATATTTGATGAAATAACATGGTTAAATATACATATATATATAAACTTGTAATCTAATAAAAATTTGCAATTAAAACATGCTAAAATCAGAGTAGTTCCCGCCTTAATATAATTCAAAGTAGTTTATCAATCACTTGTTTTTAAGAAGTATTTCAATTATTTCATATATAATGCAATAAAATCTATTTAGAATTGAAGTGGATGCCGCCTTAATATAATTCAAAGTAGTTCATATACTGGTTTTTTTAAATTAGTTTTTTAATTAGTTGTTTTTAAAACAAGCTAGTTTGTTCCTATAGGGCCACTGCACCCTATTGTGTAATAGTGTTGATGTGGCTTACAAAAGAAAACTTAATATCGAAAATCACACCTAAATTAGATATTTAATCGAACAATTAAAGGTATGACTATTAGGCAGGGCATATTTATAAGTATTTGTGCGCTGATTTAAAATACGCTTATCATTATGGAGATTAATGTAGCTTTTGTCCCTCTACCACAGCTTTTCTGCCTGAAATTTTTAAAATTTTTTTCAGGTATTTTATAAAGAAAATTTCGCCCATATTTGCAGCCAACTAACTAATTTGAGCCACTTAAGGTATAATATACGTGTAACAATTAAAAAAAACGCAGCTTGTTTCAAAAAAATTTTTTGGATACAAGGACTTATTATTTTTTTTTCAAATTTATACAGCTTATTGTATATAAAAAGAACTTTATAAAAATATTTTTTTTTTTTAATAGTTTTCAGGCTTTTATATAGAGGGCGCTGAAAATTACATTAAAAAAATGCATACAAAACGGTTCGATGGATATCGCCTTTCCCATGTATCTGAAACAAAAAAATCAAATGTCGTTTTAAAGTACAGACCACTAATTTGGCATCCCCCTTTCGCACGACCCACGGAGGGTTTTTTAAAAATTATGGCAAAAGTTAAAGTAAAAAATTCAAAATCGAGGTAGAAAGAGAAATAGTAGATACTTGAATTTAGAGGGAATGTTTAAAGGACAAAATTGCAAACAAAATGCAAAAAGATTCATTGAAATTGAAATATTAACCAATAGATTTTGAGTTATATATCGAACCGTTTTAAAAAAAGTTGTTTCGAGGAAATTGCGTTTAAAGCTTTTATTTTTCGAAATTTTACATATATTTTTAAAATTATCGGTTGATAAACTAAGTATTATTTAATCTGCAATGACAGTTATAGTTTTAAAAACATGTATGTATATTCTAGAAACTATGAAGAACATATTAAGCCAAAAAAAAAAACAAATTTTACCTTAATTCAATAATAAACATAAAAAGCACAGTTTTTGCAGAAATCGGTGTTTTGTTTTCGATGCGTATGAGTGATTTTTTCATATCGTGGGTTAATTATTTTATTTATTGTTTTTTAATTTTTAACACCAATTTTTTAATAATTAATTTAATAATTTTTAACAGCAGCGCAGTCAAAATCGGGAAGGACTTCTCCCCCCATTTGTTACCAAACGAGGTTTCAGACAAGGTGATTCCTTATCATGCGACTTTTTTAATCTAATTATGGAGAAGATCCGGTGACGCTCCAGCGAAGAAAATATTCGATTCGGTACCCAGCGATGGTCAACGCAAAAGAGAATGACCGCATCTCCATTGGAAGGACCAAGAATACGACAACCTGACGAAACTTGGAGCTTCTAACTGGCGCCAGCAATCGCAAAAAAGAAATGTTACAACAGGCCAAAACCGATATCCGGTTGTAAGTGCCATCTTAGTAAGTAAGTAGTGTTTAATTTTAAGCAAAGATAATTTTAATGTTCTACTATACTAAGCGATCTAAACGTATTAAGAAAAAAGTTTGCAAACAGACAGAACTTTAATAGAATGGCTGTATACCTCTGTTATTATGTGGAAAAGCAGTACAAATAAGAGAAGTTTCAATCATAAAAGCTCTGGCAGAGGGCCAAAAGTTATATGGAATTAATAGATGGTTAGCACTATTTGAAACTACGCAACTTTTAGTTCCTATTTTATTTCGAATAAAAAAACAAAAAACAAAATTTTCCATATAGCATCGGCCCAGCCTAATGATTACCAATGAAATATAAAGCATTGATAACATTTTTGATTTCTTATAAAAGTAATATGGGAACTTTTTCCTATTATTAATAGAAGACGATTTTTATAACACTAAGTAGAGACATCAGACAACTGTTGTTGTAAATCATTCGCATCCGATATATTTTTTATGATAACGACTGTATCGAAAAGTATGTGCCTTCTTTGAATGTAAGTATTTTTCATGAATATTTTTTTGTTAACTTTTGCATACCATCCCTATCTAAAGGTATACTTTCAACTGTCAAAAACAGCTGTTATTTGTTTTATTCTAATTTTAATCTTGAAAATGGGACTTTTTTCCACAATTTCTGCATAGAAAAACAAAAGGTTTCTTACAGAACTTTATCTACACGGTTTAATATTACTCATAAGACTGTGAGGCATATAGTGGAAAGTTTGGTAAGACTGCATCCTTGGAAGACTTGCTAAGAACAGGACGAAAAAAAAGGAAAAGGTGGAAAAAGCTCTTATCCTTTATTAAGCGGTACCCTTCAATGTCTGTACAAGATTTGGCAAAAAAAGGAGGAACTAGCAGTGCGATAATTCAAAGTGTTGAAAAGAGTAACAATTTACATAATTATTTATTTATTAAAGGGAAATTTATTTGAAAAAAATGGACAAAATTGCAAAAACGCGGGAGGTGGTTACCCATGATAAGTCGAGTAAAAAGTTGTATAGGGAGGTGTGTCGCAAGCCACCCCCTTGGGAGCTAAAGGTGAAAATTTAAAAATGAGACAGTTTTTCTTTTTTACTCTATAACGAACACATATATCAACCGATTTTTAAATTTATTAAAATTTTGAAAAGAAAATTAAAAGGCCTTTAAGGTATTAATGTTGGCATGAAGTTACAACAAGAAACTTATGAGCATCTTAAGTCTAAAAATATTGCTTTTTCTATAAGTTCAACGTTCAACGTTCAACGTTCAACTTTTATAGTTCTTGTGACGTCTTTTTTTTTTGTGTTGTATTTTTTTTAAGAAAATCTTCGATTTTTAATTTTTTCTTGAATCCGAGCTTAAAACTACTTAAACGCTCTTAATGAGACTTTTTTTCTATCGGACATTTTATTTTTAGTGTGAGTTTTTCCTCCAACATAGAAAACTTTTCCTTGATTTTCTTAGCATTAAAATCTTGTAACATGTAGTAAAATTCTCTTCGAATATAAAAATTTTCTTTAAGGCAGGTTCTCATCTAGAGCTCAAAAAACACGGTAATGTTCCTGATTCCTTCATGAAGGAAGTAAAAGAATACCTTGAGTATTTTGGCAGTTATTTATTGAATCTTAAACTGTAGGAAAATATTGGTTCTGGTTAATAAAACTGTAATGTGAAGCAGGCCCGTAGCCAGAATTTACCTTAGGGGGGGTTTTGATAAAAAATCTATAAGTAGATACCAGTAATAACTGAAAGAAAGGATATCAAAATTTTCAAGCAAATCCGTTTTCTTTTAAAATATGTCTGTTTTTAAATGACCATAAGATACATGAGAAGAGTTTATTTAATTTTTTTTTTTACAAATCAATTTTGAGTACTAAGTGTTTTGATTTTTGCCTATAGTTTGTTGAAAAATGGTCCAAATTGAGAATTTTTAATTTTTTTTAAAAAGTAGTATTCCGAAAATTAGCACAAAAAGTAAAAATGTCTGTGACAAAATTTTATTAATGTGAACGGTAAAAATAGGTTAGGTTCCTTGCAGTTTATTAAAATCAATATTAAAATCAGCTATGAAAAATGCAAACATTTTTAATAAGTTCCGCTGGTGAAGCTGTATTCACAACATTTATGGACATTCCACATAAACGGGTGAAAAAAAATTTTAGTCTTTAGATTTGGTTTCTTTTTGGCTATCTTACGCTTTTGTTGATCCTCAGCTTGTGTACAACTATTTGAACCTGTGTGAACCCTAGTTCGAGTTATGGTTAAGGGCTAAAATATTACTGTTCTCGAAAATGATTTCGACAATTTAAATAAATTTAAAAGAAAATATTTGAAGATCTTTAAAAATTTAACAGTTTCATTTTCTCATGATTCAATTCCAATAAGAATTACTATATATATTTTTATTTTTTTTTAAATTTTTTGATTAGAGGAATCGACTCCGATAAGGTCACATTTAAATTTCAGACTATTTTTTAAAAAACCGTAATTCGAATACTGGTTTTTGCACAGCACCAGTATCTTATACCCAATTTATTATATAAGATATCACATGAAAATAAGTTCATGTTAATATTAAAATAATTACTCTGCTAGATAAATTTTTATAAAAAGAAATAGTAATTTTTTTTGAATATTTAAGAATTTTATCGGTTGTCGATTTATATTTAAATTATTTGTATATTAAAAACACTAAAAACAAAATTTTTTGAACTTCTAAATTGTTTTTTAATTTTTTTATATAATAAAAATAAACATTTTTAAAATGCTGAAGCTTAAAAAACTGTAATTGTTAATTTTATTTATGAAAATTTGGTGACATGATTAAAAAATCATCAAATCAGTATAAAATTGAACTGTATATGTTTTACAAAAATTTTTTCATATTTAGATTTTAGGTGATTTTCCGAAATCTGTTATTTGGAAAAGGCTTCGCACAGGGCTAAATTTTTGCGCCAAGTTGGAAATTTTAGTAATTCGCCTTACGTGGAATACCCCATAACGTGTTAAATTTCGTGGTTCATATATTTTTTACACTTTTAAAAATGAAAAAAAACCCACTCAAATGAATGCTTTTTCAAAATTTTGGGTCTAATAAGCTTACCCAGCAAACCATAGTTGACGACTTTGTCGAAATTCCGACGAATTCATAACTATTCCGAGCTGTCTTACAGAAATCGTTACAATTTCGTTACGCAAATATCGGAACAGTTTCACTTTTTATACGAATTTATAAAGAGTTTCGTTATGCGACTGTTTGTAAAACATATTGAAATGCAAACAGAGTAAACTTTCCTTTCTTTCGAACTGGCTGAACGAAATCGTAACTTTTTCGAAGTCGTGTCAACTGCTTCTTACGATATTCTTCACTATTTCGTAACAAAATCGGATTCCGAAATTGTAAAGAAATGTTTGTTACGATTTCGTTAAGAATATTTCGAAATCTTTCCGATTTCGAAATCCGATTTCGTTGCGAAATCGTAATAAAAATCATATGAAGGGTTTCGTAATGATTTCGTAACGACTCCTAACGAAAATGTTACGAAAAAGTTACGATTTCGTTAGACAGTTCGAAAGAAAGGAAATTTTACTCGTTTAGCATTTTAATAATGTCGTACAAGCTGTCGCATAACAAGATTTTATATAAATTCATATAAAAAGTGATACTGTTCCGATATTGCGTAACGAAATTGTAATGATTTCTTTGAGACAGCTTAAAATAGTGGCGAATTAGTTGGAATTTCGACATAGTCGTCAGCTATGGTTTGCTGGGTAGATATGGCATAAAAAATGTCAAGCTAATTTTCTTCAATTTACAATATTATGTTCGTTCTAGGTATAACTTTCATATATATATTTTACTGGATATCAGGGACTTTTTGAGCATTGAAACAGATTTTTAATATACCAACTCCTTGGAGATGAATTCCAATATAATGATTATGACTCTTATAAGCAAAATTAATCTTTCACTTGACCAAAAAAAAATGTCAATAATTAAATGAAGTTTTCAAGAAAATTAACATCATTATCACTGTTTATCTAAAAAAAAAATTACATTTTGAATTAAATAGTCTCATTTGTGTTAATTCTTTATACTTTCTGGACCCTAAGGGGGGGAGGGGGTTTGAACACCCCCCTTGTCTACGGGCCTGATGTGAAGTGTCAATACGCCGTCAAACATCACGTTAAAAAAAGGTACGCAAACGGTCTCCATCGCACAGCACGATCATGTCATCGAAAATAAAAAAACAAAAAATTGTATAAACTATATTATGTTTACTGGATCTTATACCTATCATATCAACAAATAGTTAGAAATTGCAAAAATTGCGGACATCTGAATTTTAAAATTTTAAAAATGAATTCAATTAAAAAAATTAAAAAATGTAAAAGCCTGAAATTCCGAGTGTGGTTATATCGAATATATACATTGGTTTCATCAATTAACAATATTAGCTAAAATTGAAAACTAAGTGATATAATTTAATATAAAAAATTTTTCAGCTTAAAATTTTAATTGCAGTTATATTGATTATGTATATCTTTTATTTTAATGTTTATTAAAGAAGTTTTTATACTAAAATGAGCAATAAAAATATTGTGTATAAACATGAAAAATAATAACAGTTTATGGGTTAAATACCTCGTAAATTAATAAGAACTGTTAAAAAAACTATCGCGTAAAAAATGCCTACTGTAGAACAAAACTCTGAAAAAAATTCTATCTAACTATACCAACACATATAAACAAGCCTCACGATTTTATTATTATTACGAAGAAATTATCTTTTCAAAATATACAAACATTTTAAATGAATATCTTTAACAGTTTCTTCATAAGCCCCTCCTAAAACACACCTTAATTTTTCACAAAAATAGATAAAGGTTCTATTAAGAAAGTTAAATTTATTTAAACAGTGCTGGTATTTGTCAAAGGCAACAAGATCATCAGCTTTTTATAGTATTATGTGGTTAATCGATGGCGTAGATCATAAAACACAAGACTATATTAATTTGTTCAAATTAAAATCTCCTACCACGCAGAGGTATCTTTACCTCTTTCAGATTATCTTGAAGTTTATTTGAGGATAAATTCACAAAATTTTGTATGTGTGCCCTATAAATATTTTCGCCACTTATGGTAAGGCTTTTCCGAAAAATTGAAATCTCAACAAACAAGCAGGCAAAGACTGGCTATATGAGTTTATGGAACGAAATCCGAGCCTAACTCTCCGTAAGCCAGGGAAAACCAGTTTGACAAGGTTGACTGGGTTTACTTACGAAGCTGTCGGCATTCCGATCTCCCGATCTCCACGAGGGTTATTCCGATTTTCAGTCCAAAAATGTGCGTACCGTGAACCTTGCGTGGGACGCCAAATGTTACCATTATCCAAAATGTACTTTATTTTTGTATTATTTTTATAACATTTTAATTCTTATTAAAATTAAGCCAATTGCCAAATATTTTAAAGTTATTTCAGTTTGTTACATCAATACAAACATGAAATGCTGAAGCAGAACGACTGTTTTCACTGAGCGAGTCAGTTTAGATGGATTATTGAAATCATCTCACATTGAAAATGTGAAAGCAGGTATACAAATAAAGTTTCACATTGGAATGGACTGAAAGCAATATTATAGCTTTGTTTTAAATTCACGCTGAAAAATACTAGGCCGTCCCGAACATAATTGGCAGGAGGTATAATATGTTTGTAAGGGGGGGTTTACTTCAAAGGCTGAGGTATGACTCAGCCGCTCCAGGATCAGGCGAAGGAACCTCGAACTTTCGCTAATTAAAAAGACGTGTTATTCGATTTTTTCGACTCAAATAATTATTTGTTTTATTATAAACAGTTTCTTTCAGTGTACAGAGTATAATAGTACAATTCTAATAATTTGTCTTTTTATATACAATACACAATAATATGAATATTCCAAAATGATGCGTTGCTTGTAGAGTTTTAAATGCTGCTTGATGGATTGCAGACGAGTGTTACTTCTGCTTGTAGTGCTCTCGGTTCAGGTTCGGGTTCGGTGATGTTCGGAGGAATGTAATATTCGGTGAAGTTCGGCGGTAGGTTCGGTAATACGACTACACTTAGGCAAGACTCGACTACGTTGCTTTCGGATAGCAAAAACTCTACATTAATTTTTATGCTTCAATTTGGCATGTATTCTTATTCAATACCTTACTATATTTTATACGCTTATTAATATGCATATGTGTAATTTAATCAGTAACTACAGTGGATAATCGACCAGCCGAAGCCGACGTAAAATAATCCACGAATACGGCAACTACTGTGGACGATCGACCGGCCGAGGCCGACGTAAAATAATCAACGAATACGGTAGCTACTGTGGACGATCGACCGGCCGAGGCCGACGTAAAATAATCCACGAATACGGCAACTGCTGTGGACGATCGACCGGCCGAAGCCGACGTAAAATAATCCACGAATACGATAACTACTGTGGACGATCGACCGGCCGAAGCCGACGTAAAATAATCCACGAATACGGCAACTACTGTAGACGATCGACCGGCCGAAGCCGACGTAAAATAATCCACGAATACGGTAACTACTGTGGACGATCGACCGGCCGAAGCCGACGTAAAATAATCCACGAATACGATATCTTAAAAGAACTAAATGTATAAATAACGTCCACCTTTTGGTAGTCTGTTGTAAAAATTCACTACTTGGTAACAAGCAGCAGACGGTACAAAGCACTACGCTTCCGAGCCGTGCCTAAGTCTGCCAAGCCCAGCGCTCTTAAATATTCCTTTACATAAACATAATGGGAATTATGTGGCTGGTACATCGGTGAATGGTAGTCTGCCTGTCGTATGCGAGGTGTATGTGTGGTTGTGGTAGCCGTCATGCTTATGTTAGTTGCTGCAGTAGTTGATGTTTGCCTGTTGTATGTGCGGTGTATGTGTGTGTAGTTGTTGTAGCCAACTATACTAGTTTTGCCACTTGGTGAGTTTATTCAGTGGCGTAGTGCGTAAGGTGCACTTTGGGACGGTTCACCGTTACAACTCTCCCCCCACTTCGGAGAGTGATTTATCACTTGAAAAGAAAGAAGAAAAAAAAAAAAAGAACGGAAAAGAAAAGAAGTATATTAGCATATAAATATAAAAAAGCAAGGCATACGCGGGCGATTTAAGGTACGAGGACCCGCACTACCGAAACCGGTAAAATTTACCTGACCATGCACCATGGTTTTGCTCACCCCAAGTTTATTTAATTCTAATATTTTTTTTTTTTTTTTTTTTTTAATACAATTCAGTAAGTTAACAAAATCAACAATAATCCGTACTAATATATAATATAAAATCGATAATAATAAATATAATTAAAAAATAAACCAAACCTCTAATACTACTTCATAATTGAGAGAAAAGAAAAAAAAAATATGAAAAGAAAATGACTAACTTCAAAATAATGACCTTGATATGGGTATTTGTTTTCTTAAGGGTATGGGTATTTGTTTTCAATCGAGCCTTGCCGTCTGGTAGGATGGTCATCGCGACGTTTGGCTTTTTCTTCCGGCGTATAACCCAGTGTTGTGTTTGGGCCCCTGCTACTGGTTTTTTTTATGGTGATCCCACTGAAGAGGTGGTGCTCTGTTGCAGCTGATGGCTCGGGTCTGTTTATGCAGTGGAGCGGTATAATTTCAGATCTTTTATATGCGCTCGGAGTGGTTTGTCGGTGGTGGTATTCGGTTCTTCCATTTCCACGATGTTTTGTGCGGTGAAGAGTATTACCCTATAGGGCCCTAAGTATTTCGGTGCAAGCTTTTGGGCAAAGTAGTTCATTTTTGACGATAGGGGGTGATCTCTTCTCAGTACCAGGTTATTGAGCTTCGGTTTCCAGGGTCGCCTTCGTAAATTATAATGTTTCTGTTGGCGCTGCGTTGCCAGCTTTTGGTGTTCGTTCACTTTTGCCCAGAGTTCTTCCAGCACTCTCTGAGCTTTTGGTACTTCGGTCGGCGTCGTGGCTTTTCGGCGTAACTGGTTCGGGATGGTAAGTGGTCGTCCAGAGTTTAGTTCTGCTGCTGATTCTGTTGCTGATTCGTTGTGGGCGGTGTTGATGCCGAAAGCTATCTCGCAGATATTCTCGTTCCATTTCTTATGATTTCCCTCAGTTTGCTGCGCGATTATTGTCTTCACCACTCGATTAGTGCGTTCGGTGGGATTTTCTTGAGGTGAATAGGGCGCAGTGAACTGGTGGTAAATCCCATGCTGTTGCAGGTATGTTTTTAACTCGTTGCTTACAAAGTGCCTCCCGTTGTCAGATAAGAAAGTCTTCGGACAGTCGTATCGGTAAATTATGCGTTCTTTTAGAGCTTGTATGACACTGAGGGAAGTGGCGCGGTGGACTGGGACTAGCTCCACCCATTTGCTAAACTTGTCGACTAAAACGAGTAGGGCGGTGTGACCCTGTGTCGACCTTGGTAATGGCCCAATGAAATTGTGGGCCATTGTGGCCATAAAACCTGCTGGGCTGCGTTGCTCGAGCTTAATGCGGGCACAGGTGCTGCAGTTACGGACGTGGCGGGCGACATCGCGGTACATGCCAGGCCAATAATAGTCAGCTTGGGCTCGGTGTAGTGTTTTCGTCCTCCCTAGGTGTCCAGCGGCGCTGTTATCGTGAACTTCATTCAGCACACATTGACGGAGATGCTGTGGCACGCACATTTTCCATTCGGGTGTGGTCGTGAGTGGGTTACGACGCGGGATATGTCGGAATAGACGACCTTCAATTACCTGGTAATCTGGGTACCGGGAATCCTGAAGCTTGGTCCTTGTTAGTTGTTGGTTATATCAATCAGTGGCCTTCGTGGCGATTGCACATAATGGCTCGTTATCGTTATGAGGCAGGGGGCTGCGTGATAAGGCATCTGCTACCACGTTCAAACTGCCTCGTCGATATTCAATCGTAAAATTATACTGCTGCAGTTCCAGAGCCCAACGTGCGAGTCGACCCGAGGGGTTTTTCAACGAATGAAGCCATTTCAATGAGTGGTGATCGGTGATTACCGTAAACTGGTAGCCTTCCAAATATGACCTCAACTTACGAATTCCCCATAGTATGGCTAAACATTCTTGTTCGGTGGCTGAGTACTTTTTCTCAAGGTCGGTTAGCGTTCGGCTTGCGTAAGCAATTACTCTTTCTTGGTCACCTTTTCTTTGAAAAGTACCACGCCTAGCCCTTCTCCGCTGGCATCGGTTTGTAATATGAACGGCTGTTCAAAGTCTGGACAGCATAGAACGGGTGCTTGTGTCAGCAGTTCCTTTAGTTTTGAAAACGCAGCTTCTTGCTCGTGTTGCCATTCCCACTTGATGTTTTTCTTTAGCAATAGTGTGAGGGGTGCTGCCAACGTGGAAAAATTTGGTACAAACCGCCTATACTATGACGCGGCTCCATAGTATATAGGCTCCAATATTACGTGGAGGGGCCATTTCTTGTAGAGCGGCAACCTTGGCTGGGTCTGTATGAATGTGGCCGAGGTAGTGGATACGGGTTCGGACAAAATCGCATTTCTCGAAGTTTATTTGCATATTCGCTTCAAACAATTTGCTGAAAACGAGGCTCAAGTTTTCCATATGGTCGTCAAATGAGGTACCTAGAATGATAATATCATAGAGATATGCGAATACTCTCGGGTGTAGCTCGGGTCCAATGATGCTTTCGAGTGCGCGCTGGAACGTGGCGGGCGCCGAATGCAAGCCAAAAGGCATTACCTTTCCCTGAAAGAGGCCTCGGCCAGGAACTGTAAATGCGGTGCATGCTCTTGATTTAGGCTCTACTGGGATCTGCCAATATCCATTTCTTAAGTCTTTGGAGGAAATGTATTTGGCCTCTTTGAGCTGGTCTAGAATTGCGTTGATTAGAGGCAGCGGGTAAGCATTGGGCTCTGCTGCTGCATTTAATTGGCGATAATCTATGCACATTCGCCATGAACCTTGCTTTTTCCGCACTAAGACTACGGGGGAACTATAGGGGCTCTTCGATACGATCCATTGCTAGTAGCTCATCGAGTTCCTGATTCAGTATACTTTGCATAGCCGGGTTGCGGGGGTAATACCGTTGCTTCATCGGTTGCTTATGCCGAAGTATGATCGAATGTTCGGTGATGTTGCATGTTCCAGTTATGGTAGCGAATCGTTGTTTTTGCTGGTCCAGGAAAACGGAAAGACGCTGGTTTTGTTCTGGTGTTCAGTTTTCTCGGCTGACGATTGAGTGCAGACTTGAAATTTTCGCTGCTTGCTCGTCGGTTTTCGGGTTCAGCTCTTGTCAATCCAGCGTTAATTTTATCCCTCTTCGTCGTAGGAAATCCATTCCTAGTATCAGGGGTACTATCCATCACAGGGTAGTAGTGATGAGAGTGGGAAGACTGAGACAATTATTGGTTTTTGCATATAGTCGATCTGGATGGGATATGTGTCCTCGCAATTGACTATGGAGTTATCCGCCAACTGAATCTTCCTGCTCTGTGGCCTTGGTTGAATATTCTATTTGATCAAAAATTGTTTAATGTCATCCTTGACATATGATAGTGTAGATCCGGTGTCGATCAATGCCTTTATCGGTCGTCCCTTGACCGTTACGGTAATATAGTAGCGACCATCAGTCGAACTATCAGACGAGAATCAGGTCGAGAATGGGCGGGCGTGGGAGCCAACAGGGGCAATCACGAGATAATGTGCTGTCTCGACCGCAACGTGAGCAGAATTTTCGTGTCCGACTTCGGCAATCAAAGCGCCAGTGGCCTGGTTTTTTGCATCTCCAGCAGTGTATGTTTTTGTCATATGGTATCGCCTCTCGCAGGCAGTGAGTGGCTGTACGGCCCCCTCTTGCTACGTCTCTCTTGAGTACGTCATATTCTTCGGTGAGGTCCATCAACTCGTCAAGCGTACTAAAATCACTTCGCCGAGCGTAGAGCTTGTACTCGACTCGAAACCCATCGTAAATTCGATCTTTGTGGTCAAGAGTTTTAAGTTGAGGGTGTTGACGTATGAGCGTTTGCACACTCAATATATAGTCTTTGGCTTTTTCCCTGTGCATCTGTTTACGATGATAAATTGTTTCTTCCAAGTGGTTTAGAAATCACTTCGGTAAGAAAAATCGTTCGGCTTCTACCCGAAACATGGCCCATGTGGTAATCGTTGGTCGTTTAACACGATACCACTGAAGGGCTCTACCCTGCAATACCTCTAGTAATGTGAGTAACAATTTATTTTCTTCTAGTTGGTAGCATTCGGCTAGCTCTTCGATTCGCTTGATGAACTCAAGTAAGTCGTCGCCGCCTTCATAGTGGATGTTCCACCGCCGCACGGTTTTCACACTTCGGTGTCTGAGCTCTGGTGGTGGCTAATCCGATTGTACTCGGGTACTATCAATGTTGTTGGTTGCGTAGTTGTGATTCTGTCTGTTGATGCAGCGTTACTGATAGGTAATTTTTCTTCGGCTTCTAGTGCTCAAAGTATATTCTCGGTTGATGCCCTACTTCGTTTTGTTTTTACGAAGTGACTTAATAGCCTTCGTCCACTGTGCAGCCCTCGATTGGTAATCCGATCTTTTGGCATTCCACGATGAGCCGCTCCTTTTTGAGTAGGTAGATCCAGCCGAGTGAGTCCGAAGTTAAATGTTTTTCCGTATTCATATTTTACTGTGTATTGTGCCTGCTTCTTCGTCGTTGGTGGGTGGGTTCGGTTTTCCACTGCCGTCTTTGGAAGCAGGTCCCTGTTCGGGCGCCATTTGTAATGGGGGGTTTTCTTCAAAGGCTGAGGTATGACTCAGCCGCTCCAGGATCAGGCGAAGACCCTCGAACTTTCGCCAATTAAAAAGACGTGGTGTTATTCGATTTTTTCGACTCAAATAATTATTTGTTTTATTATAAACAGTTTCTTTCAGTGTACAGAGTATAATAGTACAATTATAATTATGAGTTTAATAATCAGTCTTTTTATATACAATACACAATAATATGAATATTCCAAAATGATGCGTTGCTTGTAGAGTTTTAAATGCTGCTTTATGGATTGCAGACGAGTGTTACTTCTGCTTGTAGTGCTCTCGGTTCAGGTTCGGGTTCGGTGATATTCGGAGGAATGTAATATTCGGTGAAGTTCGGCGGTAGGTTCGGTGATACGACTACACTTAGGAAAGACTCGACTACGTTGCTTTCGGATAGCAAAAACTCTACATTAATTTTTATGCTTCAATTTGTCATGTATTCTTATCCATTACCTTACTATATTTTATACGCTTATTAATATGCATATGTGTAATTTAATCAGTAACTACAGTGGATAGTCGACCAGCCGAAGCCGACGTAAAATAATCCACGAATACGGTAGCTACTGTGGACGATCGACCGGCCGAGGCCGACGTAAAATAATCCACGAATACGATATCTTAAAAGAACTAAATGTATAAATAACGGTCCACCTTTTGGTAGTCCGTTGTAAAAATTCACTACTTGGTAACAAGCAGCAGACGGTACAAAGCACTACGCTTCCGAGCCGTGCCTAAGTCTGCCAAGCCCAGCGCTCTTAAATATTCCTTTGCATAAACATAATGGGAATTATGTGGCTGGTACATCGGTGAATGGTAGTATGCCTGTCGTATGCGAGGTGTATGAGTGGTTGTTGTAGACGTCATGCTTATGTTAGTTGCTGCAGTAGTTGATGTTTGCCTGTTGTATGTGTGGTGTATGTGTGTGTAGTTGTGTAGCCAACTATACTAGTTTTGCCACTTGGTGAGTTTATTCAGTGGCGTAGGGGGGCCAGTGGCGTAGTGCGTAAGGTGCCTTTGGGACGGTTCACCGTTACATGTTTCTGCATGTTTCTTGGAAACAAGTAATCGTAATTGGTTCCACATATAATATGATTAGTAAATGCAATTTTTCTTTATATAGATATATTTGCATCTTTACATTATTTAATTGGACCTTAGCACTTGTTGTTTGAATTTTAAAACAATATAATTTGTTTAAAAGAAAATATGTGTTCGTATAAATATATTGTAATTATAAATGGACTGAGAACACTTTTAGTCTATTACTATTTGTTTGCTTGGAAATATAATTTAGTCAAGAATAACATTAAATATTCACGTACAAATATATATTAATTGGACAATGTATAATTTAATTACTCTCAAGCAATTATTTTCAAACGATATTTAAGAACAACATAATATATTTACCGATGATTACACTATATTTACTTGGAAACATATTTTAGCAAAAGCAATGCCAAAAGTTTTTCACTGTGATTACAAAATATTTGCTTAGAAGTAATTGTTGGCTTGAAGTAAACAAAATTTATTTAGAAAACAGTAGATAAGTTTTTCTCGGATTTAATTATGTTGAGAAGTAACCATATTATGTTTATCCGACATTACTATATTTTTATAAGCACACATTTTTTAGTTGGAAAAAACATAAAAACAAGTTGCTTCAAAAACTCACCTATTTTTACTGCTGAACCGCCGTATTTTTTTTTTTTTTTTTTGTTTTTTATGTTATTTGTAAACACAAACACTTTTAATTTTAACAAACATTTTCAGAAACACTTTTCACAAGAGATTAGCTTTTCAACACGTTTGGCGAGGTTGCTTGACGCCCAGACTTGGCAACTATTAAAAGCAAGCGCATAAAGCAACAAGTTTTCCGCTATTCTTCGTGCAAGTGCAAAAAAATGCATGTCTAGGTGAAACACATAAAAGAAAGGAGTTCTGTTTGTTTTAAATTTGCAGAGTTCTGTTCTTTTTGAGCTTAACAGTGATGCAAATATATTTTTATTGGGTAGAAACACACAATTCTATTTTGTCACAAGCATATTAATGTCGACGTTAGTTTTTTAGCTTAGGCAATTATATTAATGTTGGACACAACTAATATCTTCTTATATCGAAAAATAATGCTATTGAAGGAAAGTTCTTAATCAATAAGTGGTTCCCTCTGAATATTTTGTTTTTGAAACCAAACATATACGAGTATAAAAATATTTTTTCTCTGCGTGTTGGAGTGGACTGTAAGCTTTGTTTTAATTATTTGTATAGCTTTGTTTTAATTATTAAAAAATTAAATAAATTTGCAAATTGTAAATTTGTAAGTATAAATGTATTTGATAAAAAATAAAAGTTTTTAGTTTTTATGTTTAAATTTTTAAATTCTTAAAAATGTATATCCTTAAGAAAAACATTTGTGAGCTTTATGCTAAATAATTCATGAAGTAACAGGTCGTTACAACAACAAGGTTCTTTACAGAATAAAACATCAACAGCTGTTTCCTTGGTTGCTACAACAATTCATCAGTAATCTTCTGTAGCTTCTGCAGTCCATAAACTTTGAAAATCTTAAAGACCAAAGCGGAATTGCAATTATGTGCGTTTTGAATTACAAAGCAATATTTTTCTACTATTTTTAATTTTCATGTGGTTGGTTTTAAAATTTTTATTTCCATATGGATTTTTTTATTGATTTCATTTATTTATCAGCTAGAATTGTATGAAAAACATATTTTTAAGCTGCAGATATTGACAGCTTTGTCCCGATTTTTTGCTTACGTCCCTAATATTTTTATTGCATAATCCCGATTTTTTCCAAAAAATATCTGGCAGTCCTAATTACAACTGTTCTTGATTCGAGAATAATAACACTTTTACTTATTTGT
The DNA here is from genome assembly GCA_914767935.1 of Coremacera marginata. Lineage (NCBI taxonomy): Eukaryota > Metazoa > Arthropoda > Insecta > Diptera > Sciomyzidae > Coremacera > Coremacera marginata. Next base: position 90,992,530 of record OU612046.1, on the reverse strand, counting down.
TAGCTAATTGTGATCTGTTCTTAGATTATTGAAGGATAAGGATAACGGTAGGTTTGCCAAGCTGTATCAGCTGATAGTGGTAGCTTAAAATTATCATTTTAAAGATGTTTAAAGATGTCCCTACCAGAAATGCCAGAAAAAAAAGAAGTATGCGTGTCAGCACCGACGCTCCACTGGAGTTTAATCTTCTAGATCGATTACCTTGAAATTTGAGATGTATATAAAAGGTAAAAGGGGTGAATAAAGGCATCTCTTATATTTCGTAAAGGATTGTATACTTTTTAAATTTTAAAATAGATGTATACACGTATCATATATTACATAAATTCATTATGAGGTAAATTGATGAATTTCATAAATAGAACGTCAATATTAAATACTATAATATTAGGTTTGTGGTAATCGAGAAAACATCGCATCAAGGGTTGTACCATATCTAGTCGTTCCCAGTGTTCTACCAGAAACTAAATCTTAATTAACTTCTTCTTCTTTAAGCAATTGTATTAAGCGCGATCCTTCTTCTGATGAAACAATTAGAAAATTCCTTAAATTTTTCAAATTTTTTCTATTTGAGATCAATTTGTGGACATATTTTGTATTAAATGTCCCGTTATGCTATAGCAATAAAAATACTTGGTAATTCTAAATGCAGCAAGTTTTATTTAATTGAAATCGGTTGAAAATTCGTCGAGTTATTAAATTTGAAGCATTTCTACTTCACTACAAAATTACCAAACTAACTATGTTTTGTTTGTTCTTACTTGCGAAAAACTCAGTTCAGGCAAAACAGCATGAAAAACAACGATTTTGTGGTGTTTTTAAAAGATTAGTGTTTCAAATTTAAATAACTCGTCAAATTTTTAACTAATTTCAATGAAATAAGACTTGTTGGATTTATAATTAACCAAGCTTTTATATTATTATCAATTATAATAAAAGCGCACTTCAATACAAACTACTCGTATGAGCAACACCTACGTTGCAAATGCGCACATATTCAAACACACACAATTTTTTTGTTGTGCTGTGGCTAGCTGAACATGAAAAGAGACGATAGAGAGCAACATAGAGTTTATTGAAACTCTCGGAAGCACAAGCTACCGAAAAGAAAACGACCAAGCAATGCATGGCATAGGGGATGTACTGTATTATACAGTAATTTTGAGCCTCGTATAGGCAAACAGTAATTAATATACGGAATACAGTAAATTATGAACTTGCACCCTAAAATTGACGTTTTGTACAGTAATTGTATTGAAATACACAAAAAAATGTTTGCAAAGAAACATTTTAAGTACCTAAGGAGATTATTTTTATAGATGTACGATTTGTTGTTTCAAAGGGAAAGTAGGTCATTAAAATGTAAATGCTTGGAAAATTTAACATGTGGCAATTATTTTTGATTAGATCGAAAATAGCTTGAAATTTTTGCTTTGTGTTTTTTTTCTTTAAAAAAATTGAAATACTTGCTATTTAGCTTGTAGATGAGAAGACGTTTTCTCGATTTTCCTGGAAAACTATTGTGTTTCTAGGGAGCTCGTAATTATTTTTGAGGAGCTCGAAAATGGCTCGAAATTATAGCGTTGTTTTTTTTTTAATTTTAAAAAAATTTGAATACTTTGAAAGAAAAACTGTTGCGTTTCTAGGGAGCTCGTAATTACTTTTGAGGAGCTCGAAAATGGCTCGAAATTATAGCGTTGTTTTTTTTTAAGTAATTTTAAAAAATTTGAAATCTTGCTTTTAGCCTGCATATGAAAAGACGTTTTGTCGATTTTCCGGGAAAACTGTTGCGTTTCTAGGGAGTAATTATTTTTCAGGAGCTCGAAAATAGCTCGAAATTGTAGCGTTGTTTTTTTGTTAAAGATACTTCACACATAACCCTATGTTAAAAAGTGTTTTTTTAATTTTTCCGGAGAAGTTTTTCGCGAGCTCGATTATTGAAGAGCTCGAAAATAGCTCGAACTTCCTATATGATTTTTTTTTTAAAGATATTATTTTCCAGTGCTTCAAGCTTAAGTAATTTATATAAGCTTTGCAAATTTTTTTTTCGAATTTTCCGGAAAATGGAAAATTTTTGAAAGACCTCGAAAATATTACTTAAAAGCTCGAAAAAAGCTCGAAATTTCTGCATTAAACATTTTTTTTAACACTTTGCATAGCTAAGATATTTCACCAAAATTTTTTGGATCTGGAATAATTTTTTTTGAGAAATATACCATATTACCGATTTCGGTTATATGGGAGGTAGGCGTATTAGCCGGCCGATTTGGTTTATTTTCACAACAATTATTTCTTGCTAAAAAGTTATATTGCGTACCAAATTTTATCGATCTGCGAACATTTTTTGGGGAAATATACTAAATTACCGATTTCGGTTATTTTGGAGATGAGCGTGTTAGGCACCCGATTTGGTTAATTTTTACACCAACTATTTTCTGTGACAAAAAAACCATGTATGCAATTTTATATTGTTCTGGAATAATTTTTTTTTTTGTTTTAAAAACCAAATTACCGATTTTGGATACATGGGAGGAGGGCTTTTCATTAATCCCATTTCAGCGAAATTTTGTGTGAAAGATTATCTTGTCGTAGAACTTTTTTTCACGAAATTTCATGATCCTGTGGAAACTCCTTCTATTTTTGTTCGTGGCTTACATTGTGCTTTGCTCACTGTTTAAAATGGGGGCAAACCCTAGCCTTGACCGATTTTATTTACGCAACCCAATACCATCGTGTTCATAATAAAATTATCTGTATAGAAATATAAATTTCAATGAGAAAACAGATGAGACGAAATATCGTTTTAAATTACACTATTCATACCTGGCAACCCTGTACTGTACTCTTGACCAGAAAATGACAAATGCAACCCAACGGTTGCTTATCCCATATGCTTCCTTAATGCTTCCATATGCTTCTTTCAATTATATAAAATTGATTTCGTTTGGCAAACAGAAGGGTGTAGAAATCGAAAAAAAAAATGCATTATCTATCTTCTCTCTATATATGAGAGTGAAATTAAGCGTAGAGAATTAAACTTAGTTATAAGCTTAGAGAAATTTAGATATATTAATTACCGTTCGACTTGTCACTTCTTCCTAGTACATTATAAAGGTACAAATCGAAAATTATAAAACTATGATGGAACAATTAAAAATTTCCTCAAATTTTTCATATTTCTTCTCTTTGAGATCAATTTGTGGACATATTTTGTATTAAATGTCCCAATATGTCGCAGCTATAAAAAAATATAGCTAATTCTAAATCATAAAAATTTAGTTAATTGAAATTGGTGGAAAATTTGTCAAATTATTTGATTTTTTTTATACAAAATCTTTTACACTTTAATTTAATACAAAATCACCAAAATAACTATGTTTTGCTTGTTCTTGCGAAAAACTCAGTTCAGGCAAAACAGCATGAACAACAACGATTTTGTGCGGTTTTTAACAGATTAATGCTTAAAATTTAAAATTAAATAACTCCATGAATTTTGAACAAATTTCAATAAAATAAAATTTGTTAGATTTATAATTAACCAAGCTGTTATATTATTATCAGTTATAATGAAAGGGTACTTTAATGCAAGTTATGAGCAACGGCTACTATGCGAATAAGCACATATCTAAACACACAAAACAACTACATTTTTTTGTTGTGCCTTGCAAGCTTAGCACAAAAAGAGAAGAGCATAGAGCAAAATGTAGTTTATTGAAACTCTCACAACACAATCTCGGGAAAAGAACACGATCAAGCAATGCGTGGCATTGGCGATGATTTCAAACAAATCTTTACATTTTAGTTAAATATTAAAATTTCGAAAGAAAAATACTTCTCTACTGTGCTCTAACACAAATATAATATTCTAAAAATCGGCTAGTACTTTTCGAGTTTTACAAAAATTTTCGCTTTAATTTTTTTCGGCGCATAGTCGCGTGGCTGAGAGCCGAGCACCACAACTGTCAAAACGAAATTTCTACCATTGAGTAGGCGAATGGCAGAAAAATTAACGCTTGAGTTTTTGTTCAACTTTTGATTTTCAGTCGCTGTATAATTTTCATACAGCGGGCTATATATCAAACCGGTTCTAAAGGAGTCTATATATATAAAAATGGATGTATGTATGTGGGTATGTGTGTATATCACATATAGACTCCAAAACCGCCGAACTAATCTTTATGAAATTTTTAGGAATACTGAAGCAACATTCTGAGAGTGTTCCTGTGAAGTTTGTTGTGATTGGACACAGGGGCGTGGTACGTCCCATACAACCCAAATTGGCTCTATCGCCCACAAACCAAAAAAATGGTATATATCAGACGGTTTTAATCGTATAAACATTTGGTAATTTTGTTTAGATGGTTACTTTCAGTGACTGTGCAAAAATGGACGTGGTCTCACTATATCTACGCCCACTTTTCAGAAATAATTTTAATTCCTGAGATGTTCAAGTTTTGATAGTGAATCTTGGTATGCAAGTGCTATGGATCCAAGTGGTAGTAACTATGTAAATATAAATGTTGTCACGCCCACGTTTACCCCCCACAAATCAGTAAAAATGCTTTATATCAGACGGCTTTCACCGTAGAAGACTAAGATTTGGTAATTTAGTTGATATGGTCACTGTCGGCAACTGTTAAAAAATGGAAGTAGTCGCACCATATCTACGCCCACTTTTTCGAAATCATGCTTGTTCCTGAGTTGTACACGTTTTGATAGTGAATCTTGGTATGCAGGTGCTATGGGCCCCAGTGGCAGTCACTGTGAATATATATCAAATTTGCCACGCCCACTTGTACCACCTGCAAATAAAAAAAAAAAACGAAATGGCCAATTTCAGCCCTAGAAAGGACTTTGACCGAGCTTCTTATGATCAGTTGTGTTGTGCGTGTTATGGACTGTTTGAACACAAATGATTGAGAACTGGACCTACAAGTTTTATGCCGACTCCGAACGGCTTATGTACTCAAGAATCTTTTCATGGCAGTTTTTTTCTCTCTGAGGCTTGCCATTGTCTGTAGAGAGGTGAAGGCTGAACAGAAAAATTAATTCAATTGAAAAAACTTTCTGTGTTAGGTGGGATTCGAACCAGGGTTCTCTCCCATCATACTCTACCTAACGGCCGCAACTTTTTTTTACCCACAAATCAATAGAACTTCTGCCAATGAGACGATTCTCATCGTTAAATACTAAAATTTGGTAATTAAGTTCATACGCCTACTCTCGAGAGCTTTGCAAAAAATGTGCATGGTAGCACTATATCCGTCCGCACTTTTCAGTAATAATTTTATTTAATATATTTATTTGTTTATGTTTTATAGTTAATTACAATTTAAAAAATATAACTAAGTAAGCACTAGCTGCCAGGGCTATTGGTTGGAAATAATTTTAATTCCTCAGATGTGCACGTTTCGATAGTCAAACTTGGTATGTATGTTAGGTGCTATGGGTCCAAGTGGCGGTCACTTTATATATAAATGTTTCCACGCCCATTTTTAACGCACACAAATCAGTAAAAAGGATATATATCAGACTTTTTTCACAGTAAAAGACTAAAATTTGGTAGATTAGTTATATGGTTAATGCCAGGATCCCTAAAAAAATGGGCGTGTCGCGCTTTATCTACGCCCACTTTTCAGAAATCATTGTAATTTCTGAGCTGTACACGTTTTGATTGTGAAACTTGGTATGTAGGTGCAATTGGACCAAGTGGCGGTCACTATATATATACTAGCTTATACCCGGCGGGCTTCGCTGCGCTCAGCGTTTATCCCCTAAAAGAGGGCGTAGCTTTAGTGAAGCCATGCATTTATAGTAAGTTTGTACCGAGTTTCTTTGATTCTTTGACTCTTATTTCGGAAGATATAACGAAAATTTTAGGTGCTGAAAAAGTACCACGCCCCTCGTCCAACGCCCATGAAATGTTACCAGTAGAACGGCATGCGTAAATTGAGTTCGAATACTGAATTCCGAGGCTGTGCGACCTATAATTCCAAAACTGTTCGATATCGAAAATTTTAGGTGTATTAAAGGTGCCTTTTACGATCGTCACCAGATTTCACAGGAACCCTCTCAAGGCTTTGGTATAAAAATTGGCTAAGCAGTTTCAGAGTCTACGTGATATACACATATACCCACATACGTATATACATTGAGTCGCATCACACTCCTTAGAAAAAAAAGTTGTTCAGTCCGGTTCTTCAAAATAATCCATGGCTTATGTTATGATGATGCCCAACATATTTCGATTAAAAATATTTTCTGGTATGGTTGTTAAAAAAAACAAACGGTCAGAAATAAGAGTAATGAAAAAGTTACTTTGCATCAAAAAATCTTAAATTTTTTCCGTAAGACCAAGATTCCGTAATTTAATATAATACAATATAATATAATATAATATAATATAATATAATACAATATAATATAATATAATATAATATAATATAATATAATATAATATAATATAATATAATATAATATAATATAATATAATACAATATAATATAATATAATATAATATAATATAATATAATATAATATAATATAATATAATATAATATAATATAATATAATATAATATAATATAATATAATATAATATAATATAATATAATATAATATAATATAATATAATATAATATAATATAATATAATATAATATAATATAATATAATATAATATAATATAATATAATATAATATAATATAATATAATATAATATAATATAATATAATATAATATAATATAATATAATATAATATAATATAATATAACATAATATAATATAATATAATATAATATAATATAATATAATATAATATAATATAATATAATATAATATAATATAATATAATATAATATAATATAATATAATATAATATAATATAATATAATATAATATAATATAATATAATATAATATAATATAATATAATATAATATAATATAATATAATATAATATAATATAATATAATATAATATAATATAATATAATATAATATAATATAATATAATATAATAATATAATATAATATAATATAATATAATATAATATAATATAA